>BTPG01000008.1:133498644-133761979 GCA_036245525.1 Semisulcospira habei
CAAATCATATAAAATCAAAATTAAGTTAAATAAATAAATAAATAAATATAAATAAAAGTCACACGTCAGCAAATGTCAAAAAATAACAGTGAAGTGACACACGTATATACATATTGTTACTTACATTCTTGGACGGATGGTGTAACTCCAGGGATGCATGTTTCACACCAGTTAATGGTCATATTTAAATCAGAAGGAAGTTTCCTTAAATGCGTATTCACGCTTGTGTAATCTTTGTGAAATAATGTATGTATCCTTGAACATCTCCGTGAAACTGCGTCAAATCTTGTCAGAAGGGTATATATTATACGCGTTAATTAATGGGCGTTAAATACTATCTGTCTTAATTATGCAAAGAAATGAATCTTAAGAATACAGTCCGTCATCAGTCCTCCTCGATCTGCAGTCGCACGGACACACGCGAATCTGTGCCTTTTGCCAACCCAGTAGGGTTAAAACTAGAACCGTAAACAATGGGTGTTATTCAGACGAAATACAACAGATGAATGAGAGAACGTGTACGTTGACACCCTCTGGGCGCTGGTCTGTGATTTTGGACCTTACGGCTCTATTTCTCATTCGCGGCCAGCCGCATCCGGATGCGGCTGGCCTGCGAATGAATCAACAAGGCGCGCATGTAAACGTTTGAACTTATGAAAATGTAAGCATGGATAATGTAGCGGACGTCATACTTACTTACTTACTTACGCCTGTCCCCCCTCCCCGGGTATAGGCCGTCGACGAGAGACCTCCAGCGACTCCTGTCCTGTGCTTCTCCTTCGATTTTACTCCAGGTGGTTCCCAGTCTCTTGATGTTTGCTTGGAGGTCTCGACGCCAGGTATTTCTCGCCCTGCCTCTTTTCCTCTTTCCCTGGGGGTTCCATGACAATGCCTGCCTAGTGATACTGGAAGCTGGCTTTCTCAGACTGTGACCAATCCATCCCCATCTTCTTTGCCCAATTTCTTTCTCTGCTGTTATCTGCTCTGTTCTCTCCCAGAGTCTGACGTTTCTGATCTTCTCTGGCCAGTGGATTTTTAAAAATTCTTCTAAGGCAACTGTTTATGAAGATCTGTACTCTGTTGACTGTGGTTTTTGTCAATCTCCAAGTCTCTGCTCCATATAGGAGAACTGCTTTTACGTTGGAGTTGAAAATCCGGTCTTTGGTGTGTTGTGACTGCTCTCTGGAACTCCACACTTTTTTCAACTGGAGAAAGGCTGCTCTGGTTTTACCGATTCGTGCTCTGACATCTGCATCAGTGCCGCCTTTTTTTTCTATGATGCTCCCGAGATAGGTGAAGGACTCCACCTCCTCCAACGGGGTGCCAGCAAGCAAGACTGGTTCTTCCTTGGTTGCGTTCAGCCTCATTGTCTTTGTTTTCTGTTTGTGGATGGTGAGGCCCACTTGGGACGAGATGTCAGCAAGCCTCGTGGTCTTGTCCTGCATTTGTTGATGAGTGTGGGACAGTAAAGCCAAGTCGTCTGCAAAATCGAGGTCGTCAAGCTGTGTCCACAGTGTCCACTGTATTCCACTTCGTCTGTTTCCACTTCGTCTGTGCTCTGTGGTCCTCTTCATGACCAAGTCTATGGCCAGTAGGAAGAGGAACGGAGACAGCAAACACCCCTGCCTGACACCGGTTCTGACCTGGAGCTCCCTGGTGAACTGCCTTTCGTGGATCACGCGACATGTCATGCCATCGTAGCTGCTCTTGATCAGGCGGACGAGCTTTGAGGGTACACCGTAGTGTCATAGGAGTTTCCACGGAGTCTCTCGGTCCACGCTGTCAAATGCTTTCTCGTAATCCACAAAGTTGACGTACAGCGGGGAGCTCCACTCCAGAGACTGTTCCACGATGACGCGGAGAGTGGCGATCTGGTCTGTACATGATCGGTTTTTCCTGAATCCTGCTTGCTGGTCTCTCAGCTGGGGGTCAACGGAGCTCTTCATTCTCTCCAGGATGATCCTGTTCAACTGAAGACCTTTCCTGGTACTGACAGCAAGGTGATTCCTCTGTAGTTGGAACACTTGCTGAGGTCGCCTTTCTTGGGAAGCTTGATTAGGTACCCCTCCTTCCAGTCAGCCGGCATCACCTCCTCTTCCCAGATCTTTCCAAACAGTGGGTACAGCATCTCTACTGTTGTCTCTAGGTCTGCTTTCAGAGACTCCGCTGGGATGCTATCTGGCCCTGCTGCTTTGCCGTTCTTCAAAAATGCCACTGCTCTTTTGATCTCTTCCCTGCTGGGTCTGTCACAGCTGATGGGTAGGTCGATCTCTGCTGGCTGGATGTCTGGGGGTCGGGTGGGCTGGGTCTGTTCGGTAACTCTTCAAAATACTCGGCCCATCTGTCGAGTTGGTCTGCTCTGTCTGCAATAGGCTTGCCTTCTTTGTCTTTTACTGGTCTTTCTGTATGGCCATACTTACCCGACAATCTTCTGGTAATGTCGTAGAGCTGTTTCATGTTGCCACTGCCTGCTGCCTTTTCTGCCTCAATTGCCAGGCTGTATGTGTAGGCCCTCTTGTCTGCCCTGATACTCCTCTTCACCTCGCGTTTGGCTTCCGAGTATTCCTCCTGTGCCCTTGCTTTGGCTGCTCTCGTGCGACTGTTGTTGACAACTGCTTTCTTCTGCTTCCTCACTTCTATCTTCTTCAAGGTCTGTGCCGACAGTCAGCCCTTGTGATGGTGTTTCCTGAACCCTACAGTGTCTTTGCAGGTTGAGTTCAGCGTCTCTCAAACTGCCATCCACTGCTGCTCTGTGGTGACCGCCTCCTCTTCATTTACTAGCTCCTGTAGCGCTTGAAACCGGTTGGAAAGCACCAGTTTGAACTCTTCTCTCATTCCAGTCTCTCTCAGGAGGCCTACATTATAGCACTGTCTTCTTGTTGTCTCTGTGCGGCTTTTCTTTAACTTGAACTTTATTCTTAAGGTAAGCAGATGGTGGTCTGAGGTGACATCTGCTCCCCTCCTCACTCGAACATCTTGAAGGGATCTTCTAAATTTCTTGCTAATGCAGATATGGTCTATTTGGTTCTCTGTAGTATGGTCAAGCGAGACCCAAGTTGCTTTGTGTATTCTTCTGTGTGGGAAGATGCTGCCTCCAATGACAAGTCTGTTTAGAGCACAAAAGTCTACAAACCTCTCCCCGTTCTCACTCATCTCCCCTAGTCCCTGTCTCCCCATCACCTCTTCGTATCCGGTGTTGTCCTCCCCTATTTTGGCATTAAAATCGCACATGTCGATGGTGATGTCTCGCTCCGCACATTTGTCCACAGCACTCTGGAGTCGGTCGTAGAACTCTTGTTTCTCTTCCTCGTCATTGTCATTAGTGGGCGCATAACACTGGATGACGTTCAGCTTGATCTTTTTCTTGGTTCTAAAGGCTGCTGTGATAATTCTTGGCCCATCTGCGCTCTCTGTGCCACTGGTGACAGCATGAATGCTACTCCTTTTGTATGGGGGGGGGGGGGGCATTCTCCTCTTCATGACCTGAAAACAGAATCATCTCCCCACTTTACAGTCTTTTCTGGCCAGACTGCGTCCATCTGGCTTCACTGATACCTAGCAGGGAAAGGTTGTACTTTTGCATTTCCGCTGCTATCTGGGCGGCCTTGCCGCTCTGGTACATGGTCTTGATATTCCATGTGTCCCTGGATAGAGAGAGGTGGCTCGGTCCTGTGGCTTCCGAAGACTTCCGGCTTTCACCACAGGACGTCATAAATCTTCTGGTAGAAGAACCTTCCTCCTCCAGGAAAGGAATATCTGTTTGTCTTTTCATCGGCGTTTTTGTAGCTATTTCCTTATTTGCAGGGTGGGGAAGCTACCCCCACGCCCAACCCCCTTACTAGGAGGACCAGGAGTTTTCTGTCGGGGTCACCTTCCCTTAGACCATGTTGGTTTACGGCACCTTATTTCATTCGGTGCACCCCTCTCGCGAGGGACCCCCTATCCACCACCCAGGGGACGCGCCTCAACGCCATATGGTCCCAGCGCGAGGAGCGGACGTCATGCTATGAATGAAATAGTCATGCCCTGGAACAATGTGGCTTTTGTAATTTCACTGATCTATATTACAAGTGCCTTGCACATTATTTATGGCATATATTGTGCAGTTTTGCTGCAGATTACAGAGATTAGTTTGCAAAAGTTGCACACACATAGTACACTTTTCATGTTTGGTTGTAAAAGAGAATACACTGAATAGACTATGCACCTCTACTGATGAGTGAAGATAGCCATGGAGTGTGAGAACAGAAGTTCTAAACTTACGTTGTTAATGTTCATGTTCAGTACATGTACATTGGCTTCCTTTCTGTGACAGTTTAAAAAGTAATTTTATGTTTCTTCCCACACAGGGAATGAATTAAAAAATAATACACACTTTTGAAGCACAACATCGGCAGACAACACCGACCAACCATCCAAGCAACCAAGCAAGCAAAGCAAACAACTAACCAGCCAAAGCGACAATGTAAAAGAGAAGAAGAAGAGCAGTAACAACAATAGCAGCAACAACAAAAATAACTGCACCAACAACTAAAACAGAATTTAAAAAGCACAAAAAACAACAACCAACAAACCGAAAAGAAATTGAATGTAAGCAATCAGTCAGCGCCTGAGGTAAGTAAAATTTAATGCCAGCACCTTCTGCACTCAACCGTAACTGACAATACCTGGCTGGAACATCACTACCGTGATCCCTGGCTGTCAGTCAAGCGTGGCGGCTGACGGCTGCTGATGGATTACTAGCAGACAGGGTGGGAAGGGGTGAGGTGGGTGGGGGGGGGGGAGGAGGGGGTGGGTGGGAGGGGGTACTAGATGACTGAAGAATCGTAGGCCTAACTGCAGACGACTCTCTTAGAACGAGGAGTACAACCGCGGTGCCGAAGTTGCTTTGTCAGACACGCTGGAATTTCAGCAGACTGAGCAAGAGGCATGGATTCTCATGAGCGACTGCAAAGCAGTGGCTCATGAGAATCTATGCCTCTTGCAGATGTCAGAGGTGATGTGAGGTGAGTGAGATCAAAGGCCCAGGTAGACTGTTAACGACCTGAAGTCACGAGATGTTAACGCCACCGAACATCTATCTTTAATCATCAACACCAGTTTACCTGGTTCCACCTCCACCACCACCACCCAGATTCAGGTAGGCTGGAGTCTGCTTGCATCGTGGGCAGAGAACTTAGAGAACAGTGCGCTAGAAATGCCAAAGACAGCAAGTCATCTTTGTGAAAAGTGAGATTTGCCGTATTGTAATACAATGAAAAGCTCGCTTTCACAAAAATGGACGTACCTTTATTTTTTAACGAAAAGACAACTAAAGGTCAATCTGCCGTGTAAAAAAAAAATTAAAAAAAAAAAAAAGACAAGGAAATATTTTTTTTAATTGTGATTGTCCTCTTTAAGTGTGTTTCCTTCTTTGTTGGAAGTTTCTTTACTGTCTTTTTCTTTCCTAGGGCATGTAATTTACTATTCGTGCTTATACCATAAACTTATGTTGCAGTATTGTCGTGCATCTGTTGCGGAAACATACAAGAATTCATTTCAATTTTTTTTTCTATATTTAAACGACATAAATATTTCCTCGTCGGTGTCTTAGTGTCAACAAGAAAGATAGCGGCGAGGAAATTTGTTGATTATGCATTGCATAATATTACGTAATATTATGCACATGTGTTAATTACAACACACACTCATACAGACATCGTTTTCCTTAAACTGCAAGCATAGGAATCCTCCACAACTAAGGTTATTCGTTCTTTGATATATGAAATTTGGACTTCTATTCTCTTATTTCAATGATCCACCTGCGGCCAAAAAAACCCTGATCTTTCTTTTAATCATCTATCACTGCTGATGAACATTTTCTCTAAATGTTACTCTTGTAAAACAAAATAGATCAACAGTTTAACTGACTTTTTTTCTTTTATTTTTTTATGTTATTATATTTTCTCTGTCTTTACCTTGGTCTCTGGGGTCCGTTGCATGAGTGAGACTAGTCCTGCGTCAGTCCTAGGCAAGGTGCTCCTCTATAGCGGAGCTCCTTGCCTAGTGGCTGTCGCAGGACTAAGCTCTCCCATGCAGCTGGCCTCTGGCACCGAACTCCTTCACGTTCATATGGACTCCAAGACTGACTGGCCCCTCAGGCTGTGATCAGCACCGAGCGGAAAATGGCCGGCTTTGCCACAAGCTCATTAGCGTTCCTCCACCGAACTCGGTCTGCACCGGCGGCACTGACAAATTAATTAACAAACGCCACACTGCCAAGTCTCTCCGCTTGGAAACGGTCTCGGTGCTATTGGGTTGTGTTCCATCCGCAAGAAGCATAGATTGTCATACGCATAGATTCTCCTTCTGCAAGAGGCGTAGATCCTCATGAGCCCATGCTTTGAAGGGGCCCATAAGGATCTACTCCTCTTGCAGTTAAAGCCTGTGATTGGAAACACTCGTCTGGTCCAGCTGAAAAAATATTGAGGGCTAAGTTGAGGTGGATCGTCTCAACTTATCCCAGAAAATGACCAAGCTTGCCCCCCCCCCCCCACCCCCCTCCCTCGACTTTGACTTTCTCAGTAGGAAAGATGGCAAGTGTACGGGCAACAGAGATTTATTTTCAAAGACCTTGCAGCTGCTGGGGGTCACGAGAATCTGTGCCACCTTTAGATGGGCGGATCTGTCTGGGGAGCACGACCGCCCAAGGCGACAAAATCTGCCGCCAGATATAATTGTTGACGGTGGATGACCAGAAAGCGACAAAAATGAAGTTTGGTGGGCGGAGGAAACTATGCAGGCGTGAAATGAAAAAGTTGGAGTTCATGCGAGGAAGATGAGACGCCGGTGAATTGATAATTGACTGCTGAGTTACTAACTGTGCTAGCAATGCAGTCTGCTAGCTAAATTGGTTCATCAATGAAACACACTGCGGGCGACCAAAATGAGATATATATGTAGCAGCCATGATGGTTCAAGGGACGTGCCAGAATATCTGGTCGCATCGTGATGTTAGGTGGCGATCAAAATTTGTTTTTATCGGCAATGAACGGTTGATGAGCCATGCTACTATGGCGACACCATACATAGTATAGCCAAAGAGTACTACTCTTTGCTGCAGCTACCTTTCTGTACAGTGTCTTGGCAACACTCTTAAGCAATCAGAGTCAACTTGATTTGTCTTTTGTAAAATTATGCGGTCTTCACAGGACAGCTCATAGTTAGGAAGTTTGACCTCAGGGCTTATTGTGCTGTATGGTTGAGTCTACACGCATTCAACTGTGTGTGTACAAGGGAAGCCTAAAATGATATATGCACTCAATGGCTAAGAGAATGATAGAGCAACAGAACAACTTCCTCAAAGCCTAGGATACGTGGTGGTGAGAGCATGATCTGGTCATGAGCCAAATCGCTTTTAAAAGACTGCGACATTTATTTTATTTCCGTCAGAAAATTTTCTTCACTGAGTATTCGTGCAGCCTAAATCGAACTACTACAATACACACAGACATGAAAGCAGCCTATTGAGAACAGAAGATAAACTAATATCTACATAGCTTAATGATATGAATGATAATTCATGCTTAATGATATCGATGATAATTCATCAAAGGGATACATTATCTGCCGTAATCAAGCGCACACTCCTTCCTGTCACACGCCGAAACGAGTAGTGTCAATTATCCACTGTCTGATATCATTATCCTGACCCACCAGTCGCTACAAAGCCATTTTGATTTTCTTAACCCCTTCACTGCCGATGAAAAGTGAACCCGATCCAGCTGCAGGAGGCATAGATCATCATGAACCACCGCGAGCGGGGACTCACGAGGGTATACATATGCATACTGACGTTTCACATCACTGCTTGGTATGGCAATCTCAGTATGAAAAACAGGGGCAGACTGTCACGTATCGTCAAAACAGCTGAGAAGATCATTGGCCTAGGACAGTACCCAGTAGATGATCTGTACCATAGAGCTGTCCGAAGGATAGCTGCTAGCATTGTCAATGATCCTAGTCACCCACTCTCTGATCAGTTTCAAATGCTACCATCAGGCAGACGTTTCAACATGCCACTTCAGTTGCCAAAAGGAATGTTTTTAAGAAGTCTTTTATTCCAACTGCTGTCTCGATTTTGAACTCTCGTTTATAACGCCGCGATAAGTATGATCTACTTAACATTACCTCCCATCTTGTGACAGATTGCTTGTGATAGATTGCTGCAGTGATAATTTTTCATGATATGCTTTTGCAGCGTTTGTTAATGTCTTATATTGTTGTTTTATGACGAGCCGAAAGGCAAATTTCTGTCGTGCCTGGACTCGAACAGACAATTGTATTGTATTGTATTGTATTGTATTGTATTGTATTGTATTGTATTGTATTGTATTGTATTGTATTGTATATGCATCTTGCTGGCCTCAATTGGTATCGATGTTCCTTTGAGTGAGCGGTAGCATTCTTTGGCGCTCAAATAAGGACGTTTTCTGCTACAAAGCCCTAGCGATGACCATAGCCAAGACTCGCAACATGGGTGTATCTGTTGAAGTTAGTTCATCAAACACAACGAACTCTTTCCACCTTCTAAGAGCATACGTTTTCAGGACGCCCGCAGACTCTAAGGACTCATAAAGATGTCACTGTCTTGTAGAGAAGCTATATTCAAATTTATGTCTTTTGAGGAGGTAGATGAGACGGTCATTGCCAGCAGAAGACATAGATTCTCCAGAGTCCCTACAGTCGCATGAGCTCATGAGAATCTATGTCGGCCTCTTGCAGATCGACTGGGCTTTCTGTTCGATTGTATGGTGATTCTTGAAGTTCGTGTTCACATGGGCCTTCACCGTCTTGTCACTCGAGTGAATTTAGGTCACAGTCTGTATGCTTCACATGGTTCGAAGGAGATCATCACGGGTTATCTTCACCAAAACTGTTGATGACAAAGTTTATCGTGGTTCAGTTTTAAGATGAGGGCAAAGACTACTCAGACGCGTCAACAAGTCTGTCAGAGAAGCAGCAGAGAGCCTTTAAATCTCTCGAAATCACTGTGATGTATTCTTAAAGCCGTCGCGACTAACTTATTGCAGCTATCAAACCCATCACGTCTGAGGAACGGAGATTATAAGCAAAACAGAGGCAAATATCTACGGGTACAAGCAAGCAAGAGACATGAGCATCTATGCCTGTTGCAGATGAGAGTGATTCAGTGATGTATTCTCTCACCCGTCGCTCAAGATCACCTTCGCCTTATCGGGTGTCTGATTAGGTTTGAGCTATCACCGTCTCATCACTACCTATCAAAAGGACATTATCGTATTCGTAACCTGGACTAGACGGTCAAATGGAAGTCATTCCCATCTGTAAGAGGCATAGATTCTCATGAGCCTCTGCACTGTACGGGCTCATGAGAATCCATACCTCTCGCTGGTATAGATTGATCTATACATTGTTGTATCTCCCGCTCATTAGACGGAGGTAAACTCAGTCGTGTCATGTAGGGATTATGGTTGTAGGGTGGTGATGGTATCCAAATCACTGGGTGCATAATATACAGCAGGGAGACGCTTGACACGTTTGCTGACGGAGACAAGATACAGTGACCAAGGATGATGATGTTATTGTGCGAAAGATACTAGGGTCAGATGCATGAGTGAGTTTAGTCCTGCGCCAGCCACTAAGCAAGGTACTCCACTATAGCAGATCACCTTGCTTAGTGGCTGGCACAAGACTAAGCTCCCTCAAGCAACTGGCCCCTGGACCCGGAGCTTGGGATGACCAGGAGATTGCAAGTTGCAAATTTTGACCGTCTATCTAAGGTGCAAGTCAATGTATGGAATATTTAATCCAGACCAACGCAGGCGACTACCAATCAGATAAAACGCAAAGAAGTGTTTTAGTGTTTAGAATAGACATTATGTCAAGTGCATCCTGCTAACACCCCTTTTATAACGAATACATGTATGTGATTTTCTCCGATTGTTGATCTCACGATCGATTGTTAGTTTTGGCGTCTGTGTCTCATACCACCATCACAATGTATGCTGGTGTGTGATCAAGGACCTTAGGGCTATAGGCCGCAAGGTAAAAATCACAGATCAACACATGTGTAAAGCGAAGCTGTAGACTCTCTGTCACCAGTCATTTGATCATTCTCCCGAGTCGTTTCGCTGTAACTACAGAATCCTAATACCGTATTATGGTGACATGAGATTATGGGATACCCGGCCATATCTGAGGTATTTAAAAGTGATGATGAGGCGATGGAGAACCAGTCTGGATTTTGTTTACGGTGAGATTTCGATATATACACTAAGTGACAAAGTCATGTTTATCTCTCTCGTCATTATGACCAATATAGGGCCCGATGCAATTGTGCAATAACGTAATCACTTTGAGTGATAGTGTAAGTTGTCTAGATCTTTGGTAAATCCGCATTATACTCGTGACACTGATCGTGTTTGCCATGTTCTTTAGGGTGAGCCTGCAATAGATGGTTGTTGGGCGATGAGGCTAAACCCAGTTAGCAAACTCGTCATCAGGCCGACGTCGGCCGCCCACTCCATCTGATGTCGGTCCGAGTGTCTTTTGCTTACTAAGAAGGGACCAGAGGATGACACTGATAACTTCAACGCAAAACACGAAAAGGAAACAAATTAACGCATTACCGCATCCAGATATCACTATCACTGACACAAGCAAGCAAAAGAGACCATTTGAGCCATCAATAAAGACAATAAGAAGCCTTTGCATTTTAAACCCTTCACTTCCAATAAAAATTGAAAAACATTTATGTGCAAAAGATGTAGAGCATCATGAGCCTCTGCAGTCGTTGGGGCTGATAAGGATCTATGCCTCTTGCTAAAACCCCTTTGTATCCACGTTTCTGTGACGGTAGGATATATTTGAAGTTGAATTGACCACGATTAAAAACAAAACAAAACAAAACAAACCAAAACAAAAAAACCGAAGAAAAGGATTTTCATCCCAAAGTCTACCGTATTGTTTGGAGCTCGCATGCGTATATCTTTTAAAAACATTCAGAGTTGTTCACATTATTTAGGCTTATTGTGCTGATCCATTTCCCTTCCTCTTTAAGCTAGCCAGCCTCTGATCAACACGCACGTCGACGAACACAAATAAAGACAGACGCACGGCGATTCCCTCCATTAGTACGCCCTGTAGGCCCGTGTAGCGACAGGATTCCATCTCCTTCTACTCTAACCCATCCTCTGATCCGCACGCACTGGCACACACTCGGAAATAAAGACGGACATAAGGCGATTCCCGCCATTCGTAAGCTCTGTGGTCTGGCGTAGCATAGCTATTCTGAAGAAAAATCATGGAACGAGCAGCGAAATGACGTCACTTCAAGCTTCATGTCATGGCACCATTAGCCCCACGACGCCGTGTTCATAGTGACGACTCGATGTTATACGTCATCATCGCAGTACTAACATTTGACGTATCAAAGGATCAACTTTGCAATTTTCTTGCTGATTTTCATGCCTAAAGCTTACAGGTTACAATTTGACCTAATCCTACCCCAGGGCCGTGACAAATAGCAGGCTTATGTAAACACTGTTTACGAAAAATCATGCGGGTATTAATGAGAGGATAACTTTTTTCTTAAAAGGAAAATTAAAGTTATGTTAGCGGTTTTACAATGACTCCGAAAAAGTGGTAGTGCACAAAATTGTCTGATTTTCACACCTAGGGCATACAGGTCACAACTGACCTAATCTTACCGGACAGCCGAGACAAACTGTAGGTTTATGTAAATACCGGACAGTACGAAAAATCATGCGATTATTAATGAGAAGACTGTGGGGTTTTTCCGTAAAAAAAGATTCAATTGTTTTAAGATTCACCCATTAAATTCGTGAAATTAATCCCAAAAATGTTAAAATATTTATTTGTTTAATTTAATTATCACTCAAAACGTTCTAGAGGTACAATGCTGGTTAACGAACTCATTCAATATCTCCCTTTTATCTAGCAATATGCAAAATATCTAGTAAAAGTAAGAAAAATTACGGACTCAAGTATGGATCAACCGTGGTTTTTTGTGTGAAACGGCCATTTTTTTCGCCAATGAGCATCTTAATCAAAACATGGAAGAAAAGTACCCGAGATAATTCGATTAGGGACAATTTCCTTAAATTTCAAGTTTGTCTGTCCTCAAACGCGGGCTATAGTCGCTGTCACATACATACACACACATCACACACACACACACACACACACACACACACACACACACACACACACACACACACACGCGCGCGCGCGCGCGCGCGCGCGCACGCACGCACGCACGCACGCACACACACACACACACACACACACACACACACACGGTGCTTTGGCGCCAAAAAGACGTACTCTAGCAAGGTTTGCGTAACTAGATGTGACGTCATTTTTATCTTGTTACTTCTTTGCCAGAATTTCTGCCCCGCACGCCAAAAACGTCATGTGCATGCTCCGGAATGCGCTCTAGCCCCATTTCAAAGTCTACGGCATTTTTTAAATCCCCGTGTGAGAGGTCCAAAATCGTCCAAGACGTCGACTCAGCCCGGTGCACGTATTTCCCAAATTTTGGAGGCGTCATCTATGCACCTGTTGCAGGAGATGGATCGACCATGATAATTCAAGGACAGTGCCAGATTAGCTTGGCGCCGATAAGCGCCAAGCTAATTTGGCACTACCCTTGAATTATAATGGTCTACCCATCTCCTGCTGTAGTGCGTCAGGGCTGAATGGGTTAACGTGCAGGGCAGGCATCAAATTGTCACGGCGCGTGTTTATGATATTCGGACCATTATCATCCGTAGAACCCAACGTCTCATAATGGCTTTAAAGACTCACCCGAGATTACGCGTGGCAAGATTTATAAGCCCGAAGGAATTACACCTTGATGGTTTTAAATCATGTGAGATAATATTTTAGCCTGGATTTTTCCGTAACCTTCGCCCTCCCCTACCCCCTGCCCCCCTCCCCTCCCCGCTAAAAAAAAAGTAACTTGGCGTTTGAATTTTGCAAGAGGAAGAGATCTTCATGAGCCCCTACAGCCGCTGTGGTTCATGAGAATCTAGACCTCTTGTCTTGACGAAAATCTGTGAGTCTTAGAGATAGGCCCAATTTTTAGATTGCTAACAAATGCACACTCGTAGTCTTAAAACCCGAGGACTCTCCCCGTCTGATGATGTAAATGGAAAAAATCCGTGACACCCAAAACGCCATGAACCGCAGCAATCGTTGAGGCCTATAAACTCCATGCCTATTGTTTTCTGTTGTCCACATTGACGGTGATCTATGTCCATAGCAGATGGTATGTGGATAGGGGAATGGTAACTTCCTTATCTGGGTCACGACTTCCTAATTCTCCTCCGACGTGATAAACTATGCATGGTGGATATCGGACACTTTGCGTATTTGTTACTCTCATTGTGTAATATTAATAGCTGTGAATAAATTGGCATGTTTACATCCGGCGATATCTCCTGTCAGGTTCCTTCCTTATGCCAGCTTCCTTGTTTTTGACACTTGTCCTCACTGCCGGAAAAAAAAAAAAGCAAATTCTATGCAACTGCAAGAGGCAAAGAACCTCATGCGCGCCCGCAGATGCGGGGGCGCATGAGGTTCTTTGCCTCTTGCTGCCGAGATCCACGTTTCTTGGATTATTAAGTGTTAAATTTGCCCTGTTTTCAAAAACATATGTTTGCGTCCACTGGCACTGAGTAAAGTGTTTAAAACGTGCACTTTTAAGACACCGTAGTAGAGGGAGGGATTGGCCATGATTGGTCAAGAGTAGTTCCAGATTAGCTTGGCTCCTTTACACTGTTACGGTTGATCCGTCTTCAAAGCTATTACATAGTCTTGTGCGGCATCAAAATATGAAAAGAAGTTATCATTCGTTGTAAATTAACAGCTCAAGTTCATGGTTTTATTTATTTTCATTTTGTTTACCCACTCTGCATAAGAAATTAAGCACAAATATATAGTTGCATGTCTTCGCAGAATAGATATACAATCATGAAAAAAGTGATAAACAAGCGTTGAGGAATTATAAATCTGTACAGGTGATAGGCAAATTTACCTGTGTGTCGCGAAAGGTGCTTAGAATGTGACTTAAGAACAGCGCAGAAATACCTGAGAGCATACATGTCCTCAATGAAATCAACCACTCTCTCCCATGTAATGCAGCCCTGGAGTGGGTTGCATATGCTTGCTTAGCGCGCAGATTTCAAAGCAAACTACGGTCTTGACCGCATCTGTAAATAATACTGTTGTAAAATAAGGCCACAAGGCTCAACTAATCGCGGCTGGACAGTATAATATCCAAACGACAATTTCGCAGAAACAAGGCACACACAAAAACACAATGTGGGCCTTCTCAAAAGCTAAAGCGAATGACCCCTAATTGTCAACTTTTCATCCAGACACACTGTTTCCTGTATGATCGAGCCATAAATCTGTACGAGACTTGTCAAGGGCTGATCTGCTTTCATGGCGTGCACATGTTCCCCCTCCCAGAGCGTTTTTGACAGAAGAACAAGTCTGCAGAGTCATAAATTCCACACTTACGTCTCTTGCAAGAAATCTAAAGCACATGAATACGTCGCCGAGAGTGTAAACTTGAGTCCTGAACAGAGTTGCATGACTGAGAGAGCGTACAAACTGCGCAAGCCACTAAGCAAGGTGCACCTTGCTTAGTGGTTTGCGCAGTTCCTACTCTCTCCCATGTAATGCAGCCCTGGAGTGGGTTGCATATGCTTGCTTAGCGCGCAAATTTCTTGCTTAGCGCTGTTCGCAAGCTTAGCTGAAAATGTGAGTTGCATGAGCGTGCTTATCTGCTGGAGCGAGCTTAGTGGCGTGCTTAATTCTAAGGACGGCTCCCCCCTCCCCCCCCCTCCCGTGGGTAGCGGCGTGCTTAGCTGAGGAAGAGTTCTTAGCTGCCGTGTTAACGCGAGAACTTGAAATCTGAGAAATGTGAATTTACTCTCTTAAACCTTGTGGAAGAAACAGCCTTCCATCTAGGATAGAGAAGGAAGAACACGAAATGTACGTGGGAACGCACGGACCCCCACCCAGCCTCGTCTGACGGACATCTGGGAATTATCCGTGAGGAGTCTGCATAACTGATTTCAACTGACCCTGCACACCGATGGGTATAACCCAACACCCGCCGTTGTCAGAGAGACATAGATACTCATACTATGGCAGCCTACACGGTACTCCTGGAGTGGGTTGCATGTAGCGTGCTTAAATATAGCTCGCTGATTTAAGGTCTTTTTTGCTTAGTAAAGCTCTTGCTTAGTGCGCGAGTGTTTTCTGTTGCATGGAGCGACTTAGCGACGTGCGTAGCTCCGAACGAGTTCTTAGCGAGCGGGGATAGGTTATTTATAGCTTATGGTGGGGGTTCTCCCCTATGTCATCATAGATTGTAGAAATCGGCCAATAAAAACGCACGGTTTTCGCTTCTTCTGACCTAACGGAAACGAAGTAGACAAAACGCCGGTGAAATGGCGGCGATGGAAAAGAAAAGAAGTCAAGAGTGAAAGAATAGCAAATTTTTAGTGCAGGCAACCCTGCTTGTCAGTCTAATGTAGACGTACATTAGTTAAGGAGTACCGTGTAGGCTCCCATAGTATGAGGATCTATGTCTCAAGGCTAATGTAGATGTACATTAGTTAATGAGTACTGTGTAGTAGGCTCCCATAGTACGAGGATCTATGTTTCTCTGACAACGGCTGGTGTTGGGTTATACCAATAGGTGTGAAGGGTCAGTTTAAATCAATTATGCAGACCCCTCACCGATAATTCCCAAATGTCCGTGAGACGAGGCTGGGTGGGGGTCCGTGCGTTCCCGGCGTACTTTTCGTGTTCTTTCTTCTCTATCCTAGATGGAAGGCTGTTTCTGCCACAAGGTTTAAGAGAGTGAATTCACATTTCCGTTCTCGCGTTAACACGGCAGCTAAGAACTCTTCCTCAGCTAAGCACGCCGCTACGCACGGGGGGAGGGGGGGGGGGCGGGGGGGGGGGGCATCCTTAGAATTAAGCACGCGACTAAGCTCGCTCCAGCAGATAAGCACGCTCATGCAACGCACATTTTCAGCTAAGCTTGTGAACTTAGCGCTAAGCAAGAAATTTGGTCCTTCATCTCTGTTATTTTCCACATGCAGTCACTGTAGAGTACCGAAGGTTCAGCCGCAGAGCACGGTTAACGGCTAGGATTCAAATGCCCCATCGGCTAGTTAGTCACTTATTACTATTATGTCCCTCCTGCACATGTAGTGATCGGGGACAAGAGAATTTTATTATATTTTTTTTTTTTTTAATTTTTGGTCAAACCAATGGTACTGCGCGCGCGTTTAGGCCGGCCGAAGATTTAAATCGCCAATGATACGTGAAGCTTTAGGGCAGTGGCTAACTAATCAGGCATTATTCTTGAGCCCTCGCGCTCGATAATGGCCGATTTTGGTCGATCCATCCCCCGTGCAATTGAATGGAATGAGTACATGCACAGTAAACGTCATATGTAGCAGATCGTCAGGGGACGGGCAATTTTTTTTTCTTGTTTTATATCTGATTTAAAAAATATATAGGCCTATATATATATATATATATATATAATATATATATATATATATATATATATATATATATATATATATATATATATATATTATATATATATATATATATATATATATATATATATATATATATATATATATATATATATATATATAATATATATAAGAGGTAATGTACATGTACAAAGTGCGGTGGGGACCCTCTGATAAAGTGTTGTTTTATGCGACTTTTGTTCCATCCAACCTTATTATAAGCAAAGTCGACTCTGCACTTAGTCTTCGTAGAAAATTACAGCGAAAGGCAGTAAAACAAGATGAAATAGATAACTGCACCTCAGCAACAGCGGCGACAGCATATTTCCAAACAACAAGCTAATCAGGCACTGCCTTTCGGCTGTCACGATCGATCCACTTTGACGTCCCGTCGTTAATACTGAAATTGAAAGAGTACATAGCTTTGAGGGCTAACGTGACAGCGAGAGGCTATAAAACACGATGGCTTATGGCGCCTGATGGGGCAAAGGCAGTAAACGCCCTGTGCCTTGAAGACGTCTTGGGTTTTTAATAACCCGGGATGGCCCACTCATTCTGATGATGTAGATGTACAATTTCTGCCAATAAGAGGCATAGACTTTCATGAGCCCCTGCGAACGCAGGGGCTCATGAGAATCTATGCCTCTTGCAGATGTAATTAGTATTCGCAGTACCTTTAAGAAACTTGTCCACATTGTTGTCATGTTCTTAGCTGCAGGTGACAAGTCACTTTGAACTGACAGCGCGTTGACAGGTGAAGTGGGCAGGTACACATATCAGCGAGCAAGTGTAGGTATAAATTTCAGCATAAAATCGTGAGTGGCTCAAGAGTGTAATAAGGCAGGTGTGTTGTCAAATTTGAACACAGGTCCTGCCTTTTTAACTCTGTTCAAACTCAAGCGAATCTTCTGGTGATGATTCAGACCACACCGGAAAAAAAAAGTGATTGACAAGCGTGCAAAATGCAAAGAAAGTCCCAGCAAAGAAACATATAAAAGACAAGTACTTCTTAGTTCAAGTAAAAAATATTGGTTGAAACCTTTTTTTTTCTCTCACAGAAATAGGATGCACTACTTATTTTTGTTAGACGTTAAGTGGCTTTTGACTCTAGACATGCAGGCAGAAAGTACAATGCACTATTCATCTTTCTGAGGCTAGAAGTACACTTCCAGGATAGTGCCTGATTAGCCAAGCTAATCTGGCACTGCCCTTGAATTATCATGGTCGATCCATCTCCTGCAGCTAATTCATAGTCGTTAGGTGACACAGGTGCAGGAATCACCTCGATTAAAAAAAGCGCTACCGACATCCAGATGGTTAACCCTTGCACTGCAAGTAATTACGAAATTAACGTCTTTGAAAGCACTGAAGATAAACCCTTCTCAGTCTGTATACTGGATTTATTTATTTATTTATTTATTGATACGTAGCTGCAGGCCGTGAAGGGGGCTAAAGTAGTGGTTGACTCGAATGAGTCGGTGCGCGAGCTTGTAACCCATTACATCCTGAGGCTGACTTTAAAAAAAAACACACCAAAAAACCCAAAACAAAACCAAAAATCCCGTAGTGTCCTAAGAAGGCTACATTAAGGACCTAGGAGATAGGTCAACCATTTTAGTTCAAGGGTGGTGACAGAATAGCTTGGTGCCTCAGGCGCCAAGCTATTATGGCACCACCTTTGAACTATAATAGTCAAATTTATTTCAAGCAATAACGTTTTAGGATGAAAAGGGTTAAAGCAATAGAATAGGCTGCTTAAGATTCCTGACATACAAATAAACAAAACTCCTGCAGACCCGGTCCTCAAAATCAGGCGCCGAATCAGCCATAACCGACGTCACAAGGAGTTATTTATCACCAGAAAAGTGGACAAAAAGAAACTCACTCAATATAAAAGAGCAAACCTCAATATAAAACGAACATTCTCCGTCTGTACAAATCACAGATCCTCCTTCATTAGAATGGGCGTTTTTGCTGGCAAAGATAAACTTATTTATATAGTGTATTCCTTCACAAAGGGGAGGTCGCCGGGGATTTATTTTTGCCACAATGAAGGGCCGATAATCGACATCGGCGCGACTTGGACCATTCCCCGTCAGGCAGTGGCGATAAACATTTTCAGCTTGCAACCCCGATTGTCATCTACTTCGTAGCAGCTGAGAGTTACATGCAAAATGAAAGATGGGAATAAAGTCTGCATTAGAAGAAAAAAAAAACTTGATAAAAGGTTTTAATGCTGAGATAAAGAGGCTCAGTGAAAGCAAGAGGCATAGATTCTCATGAGCCTCTGCGAAGCAGGGGCTTATGAGAATCTATGCCTCTTGCAGATTGAAGGGGTGTGGTCCAGAACCCGTAAACACGGTGCAATATTCGTTCACGCCCAGCTGCATTCTAATCCACGGTCATAATCTTGCGCCTCTGTGTCGTGAATGGGAACGACAACATTAATGTCCAGACTAGCAGCCCGCAGCGGCGAGAAAAGCCCAAACTGGGGGCCATTACTTTGTTTTATGGCGGCCCGACGCTGCGACTAAACGATATTACAACGCCAATCTTACCGCCTTTCTTCTCTTCTTATTTTACAGCGCGTAAAATGATTTTCGCTTCGCTTCCCCCCTTTGTAATTGAGAGAGCGCGTTAGGGATGTGAGGTGATGCAGGTCCCAACCTCATAGGGGTTCGGGGTTCTTTCGCTCATCGCCGCTAGAGATCGAGCCATATAACATTCGCAGACTGATAACAGGGATGCGGAAGGCAATCTGAGTAGCGCAGACGTAAATAAACACAAATTCGACGAACGTCTGCGTTGTCTGTGAAGAAACATGAAGATCTGTGTGTCATGCATTTGGAACTAGTCCTGATCCGATGAATTCCTAGATTTGAAGAAAACGACAGGACCTGTGCCAGCAAGAGGCAAAGAGTCTCATGAGCCCCTGCACTGCAGGAGCCCACGAGAATCTACGTCTCTTGCAATCTGGAGAGGAGCTGGTTGGGGGACCGTCTCCCCGCTGTTCATATTCAATCAGAGGCTTTGAGGGCCCAGCGCAGACGACCATAACTGTCGAAGAACCGGTGATGTACGGGGAACGCATCCGAGTCCTAAAACACCAACAAGAGCTTTGGGGCCGATTTGCACGGGTAAGCTTAAATCCTGCGCAAACCACTACACAAGATACTACGCGGAACACCTTGCGTAGTGGCTTGCGAAGGATTTAGATCTCACAAATGCAGCTGACCCCTGGTCTTTCAGAGAGCAGGGCCTGCCTCCGCCACGCTGGCTTTCATTGAAAATCTGCATGGCTTCATTTGGGGCAGACGTCATTTTGAAACCAGCAAGGACGGATTCGAGAGCCCTTTGTCAGCTCCAATGGGTTTAGCTATTTCCAAGAAAAGGTGTCGTGAACTTGCAGCCCATAGGTACTGGTATGTCGAGTACGAATTGAGAAAGTTCTAGACAATTTTGCAAACTACTTTTGTAGAGCATTTAATACCTCATGCTCTTTTTTACCTTCCATTGTTTAGGGGTGGTGGGGTGGTGCGGGGGGGGGGGGGGTGCGGGGGGGGGGAGATGGTGGTGAGGTACCACTGATCCGCCCCTGATCAGACCATGTTTTGTCGGGGAGACAAGCGGTACTTTGAAACCGAGTCAGACTTCATTTACGCCCCGCATGGAGCCATCAGACTCCAGCCCTCCTACATAAATTATGTTGAAAAGCATAGCAAAAGGGGAGAACTCTGCATCTCCTCGTCATTCTGTCCCTTGTGAAGCCGCCATGTTGACAGAAATGTCATGGACAGTTTACGACGTGGGATCTTTTTTGTTAGATGGGTCGCAAGAGGAACCCCCTGTGACTTCCGCCGTTCGAGACTGAACAGAGTCGTACGTGAAATGGGACCAGTCGAGGCATTATTTCTGTCCGGCCCTGCTGCTAAAGGAATGTCTGAGAACTTTGCCTTTCGCAAATGAATGGACTGTTTTCACTTTTGAAATATCAGAGGAAACACGATACTGGGTCTTCAAGGAAATCGGAACCAGCATTACACGTACTTGATTTATAGTTATGTGGGGCAATAAAAAAAATTCCGTCTCAGCAAAAGGCATAGATCTTCAAGGGCCCTTACTGAAGGGGCTCAATGCCTCTTGCAGACGGAAGCAGAGGGCTTGGGGACTTGTCTCTAAAGTAACAGAAACAACCTGACACATACTTTGATTTACAATTATGTGCAACGCGCAAATATTACAGGAAAAAAAAGGAGCCTCCGTAAAAATGCGCCCTTATTTCCATTTTCAAACATACTAATGGAAGTCATAAATAATAGCTGTGAATGTGCATGCGACAACCACAAATCATTAAAGCAGGTCACGGCGTCGATTAAAAAAAAAAACCCACAAAAAACATGAAAGCCCAATATACCTTTTCTCATAAATGTGTTCAGTAATGGCAGCCATAAATTACAGTTGGTGTATTGTAGGCTGACGGTAAAGTGCAGTAAATGTGCTTGGATATTTCTAATAACTGTGTGAGCGGGCGTTTTCACTGAGATCAACCTTTTATGATAATTACAATGCCAATGATACCCGGTTTGAATAATTACATGTTAACTTGCTAGCCATTGCGAAACAACTCATTTTATTTTTCGGTTAGTTATACTGACGAGCAAAAGAAATGTAACACCACCATTCAAAGTATCGGAAACATAAAACATCATAATTCGAATGATGACGCATTTCTTTCGCTCGTCACTGATGAGTTCCCGGTGATTTAATTGATGTCGCATTTCTTTTGCACGTCTTTAGAGAAGCGTCAAGCACGGCCCATGAGCTGCTACGATCGGACTACCTCTCTCGTATCAAGTTTTACCCATGTGTGGCCGTACACGGACCCACTAAGGCCAACGTCAGCTCGAAGACATTTCGTGCGCCGGATGGCTAGGGGCTGAAAACGAGATTAAACACAGGCACAAGATGATCGTTGCTAACCTCTGGGATGATCGTTGCGTCAGTGCTCACGTCCCAACAGGAGATGAACAATGACGCAATGATCATCCCGTGCCTGTGATTACAAAGCTGTGACGTTAATGGGGTGACTATAGACGTAAATAGAATTATATATATTATATTATTATACAATTTTGAATCAGGCTTTGATCATTTTTATTTTATTGTTGTCGTTGTATTTGCGATATGAGCGATATTTTTTTCTGATCTTTCGATGTACATTTTCTATAAGAACTGAATACTCCGACACAAAATGTCTGATCGGCTACCAAATACAACCCTAAATAAATAAATATGCAATACATAAATGAATAAATAAATGCATACACACATAAATGCGTAAAAGCATAAATGCATAAATTCATCAAGTACATAAATGCATCGACTACTGTAACTCTCTCCTTTCCGGCCTCCCTCACTCCACCACTTTCACTCTCCAGCGCGTCCAGAACAATGCTGCCCGCCTCGTCCTCAGAAAGAAAAAATCCGACCACATCACTCCCCTGCTCAAACTCCTTCACTGGCTCCCCATCCCTAAACGCATCCAATACAAGATTCTGTCTCTCTGCTACAAATCCCTGAACAACTGCGCTCCTGTCTATCTCTCAAACTTACTTCACCCCTACACTCCTCCCCGCTCCCTCCGCTCCGCCTCCGACCCTCTCCGCCTCCACATCCCCCGCACCAAACTCAGCACTTTCGGCCCCCGCTCCTTCTCTGTATATGACCCATCCACCTGGAACACTCTCCCACTCTCTCTCCGTCAGAAACACTCTCTCTCCTCCTTCCAGTCCGCCTTCAAAACTCACCTCTTTCAACAGTTCTAGCACTATAATTATCACCACACTCCCCACCCCAAGCTGACTGTCGTAATGTATTTCACTATTTGTGGTACGTGAATCGTTGTCTAAAGCGTGCGCATGCGTGCGCGAGTTGTGAGTGCGCGCTTAGAGTTATAATTATTATAAGAAAAGCGCGTTATAAATACAGTAATTATTATTATTATTATTACAAGAATGCATAACAATAATAACTGCATAAATAAATGCATAACTGCATAAATAAATAAATAATAAATAAATAAATAAATAAAATAGTATCAAACATAATTATGCATATTTACGCCTTTTACCCCTCCTTTTCTGAGTCTTGCCCAGATTGGGCGGAGACGTGAACAAGTTTGAAGCTTGGCGGCCCCTGCTACCCTTAGCACGGTACGCAAAAGGTCCTCAGGCCGACGTCTGTCGCAGCTGGCCCGCGCGGACCAACTGCGGCCGACGTCTGCCCGATAACCTTTTGATCACTTGGCCGTACCATCATCGCACTTTATCCCGAGACGGCCGATAACCCACGGGTCGCCTCGCCTGTAAATCTCGCGCCAATTTATCCGTCTGGATGCCGCGGTTCCATGGCCCCGAAACCCATCTGCAAGAGGGATAGAGTCTCATAGGTCCCTGCAGGTGCAGGGGCTCGTGGAAATTTATACTTCTAGATGTACAGATCGAGGCCATGTATGTACGTTTATGCTGTTCAAACGGAAAAAGCTTTCTTGTTTTAAGCCTGCCAGTTTCTGGGCGTTAATGAAGGGGGTGTCACACACATATATGGAAAGTCCTGTTGGTATTCCGGCTTTATCTGCAAAACACGAACATAAATGGGTATGATCTTCTCCAACGCACAGATCCCAGTAACCCTCTGAGCATCTGGACCAGGCGCGATACATAGCTCACTGAGCTTGGATGAGGTTATTAAAGGGGTCCATTCCGTCAGATGGATGGCCCAAGGGGTCATAGGTGTGCAGGTCTGTGATTTTGGACCTTACGGCCTAAGGCCGTAAGGTCCAAAATCACAGACCAGCACACACGCTCTTGTTCTGAGTAACAGATCTAGCACACCTATTCAGTCTCCGACTTCAGAGAAACTCTCGTGAATATGGGATCAGTCCTTGCAAAGAACTTAGAAGCATAGAGTCGGATGAAGGCGCTCTGGAAGATATAAATTATGCCGCCTGAAGATGTGAAGCGTTCGCCCTTAGGGTCTCTCTCTCTCTCTCTCTCTCTCTCTCTCTCTCTCTCTCTCTCTCTCTCTCTCTCTCTCTCTCTCTCTCTCTCTCTCTGACAAAATGGATATAGCCTCCGCTTATCTGCCCTAACAAACGCCATCCCGCGTGATCTCGCGCCATCCGCCTTGACCTTGCATCACTCTTTATATCGGCAGGTCGCCGCTGACAAAGAAAACGTGTCCCATAACGCAATGCAAATGGTCGACAGAGGACACGCGATTGCCGGGCCGTTAAAACCGGGTGATGGATCGCAGAAGGCCTCCTTTCAGTGCAGCGTGATTCAGCAGGCCGCCAGTGGGATCCACGGGGAAAAAAGACTAGAGAGAAGAAAAAAGACACATAAAAAACATCCAGAATAAATGGATTATGTTTGCCTCAGTAGACCTGCCCTCATTTATACCGGTGTTTATCTTGCATAGAGAAGAACAGCCAGGAGAAAGCAAACTCTGAAGAAGATCCTGCATGCAGGAAAGCATCACTAGAACTGAAACGAAAAGCTATGTCTCGTCTTGCCCTCAATTTATACCTGAATTCATCTGAAGTGCATCTATGTGCATCTATTTCATCTAGGTAGGCTTAGTTCACTTTCTTTAGCACTGACACACTACAGATTGGAAATTTTGACCTAATGGTCAGGGTGCCAGAACTTGAAACACCTTGCTGTTTCACTAGAACACAATGTTTGGAGCGACCGCTCCAATGAAACATCACTTGGCATTAAAAGTCATCATTTAGTTGTGTTTTGTTTGTTTTTTGTTGTTGTTGTTGTTGTTCTTGTTTTTTTTTTTTTACCTAAATGATGGTCTTTAAAGGGGCACTCCTGACCTTTTTTAATGCTTCAGTTCGCAAAAAGCTTTTACTGGGCTTCAGTATACACACCCACTTAGACATTGACCACCCTATTGTCCCACCAAATGCATTCATTCGTCCGTTCAAAGCGAAAAGAGGCCATCGGAATCTTGAGACTGAACGCATTAAAAGATTGCTTCTGATAGGCGATGGTAGCTGACGTCATAAGTATTCTATACGATCTTATGTCATCTGCATAATTATAACCGCAGAGACAAGATGGCGGATGAACCAGCGAAGAAAAAAATAAAGTATCAGTCGACTTGCGCCAGCCGACAATGACAGATTTGGAATTGAAGAGAAGAAAGATGAAGAGAGACAAGATACCCCTAAGTAGAATTGACATCGGACAAGGGAATATAGAGCTTGGCTTGACCACCCATCCGGAATTTGTCGCTTTCTGGCTATGTGAATCAGTAAGTAATCCGGCTACGGTCTTTGTCGATCTTCCTATTGTTCCCCGAGCGCTAGTGATTTCAGTTTCAGAATTCATGATCTTCAGTAGAATTTATCTCTTACTTATTTCGCAAGATTTTAAACCTGTTTTATCATAAAATTAGGAGCTAGTTCATCAGATTTTATGCTGCAAGGATCTGAAAAATACGGTGTGTGTCAATTTTTCGGCACTGACATCGCTGGTCGTGACACGTTTTTGTCTGTGCGGGCTCTCATTCACTCGATTCACAGATCTAGTGTTTCTGCTGCGATGGTGGATTTGTCGTTTCCAGAGATGTTGTCAGTTACCTAGACCTCGATGTGTGAGATGTGAAATTGCAGTGCAGAAAGTGGGTATAAATACCACTGTTCTGTTTCGTGTTTCCGAGGGATAAAGGATCAAAGGTCAAACTGACTAGGCACCGTGGACGCTGGCTCAGTCGCTTGCCGCGGAGACCGAGTCGAACAAGCCACGCCCCCAGCACGATCCTTACTCAGGGTAGCAAGTCAAGCGGAACCCGCATTGATTTTGACAGCTTAGCGAGTATGGAAGATTTATTTTACATTTTCGTGCAAAATTATGTCAAAGGGATGCCAGAGAACATCAGTACATGAGTGTACACTGACACGTGTGAACACCATACAGATGACCTCGTCTGCAGTATTGACCGGGTTCTGCCTTGTGACGTAGGCTAGTAAATATGCACAAATTCAAAACGAGGCCGATGCAGACGATAATCTGCGCTCTCGGGTACAAAAACAACACATCACCAAAAGATAAATTTTATTTACATCTTAAAGCTCTAAGTTAGTACACAAAGGACCCATACATAATACTGTCAGCAGTATCTGTTGCAGACAGTTTTCTGACTTCGTTGACGGAGATGCTTGATCCTGGGGAAAATAACTTTAATGGCAGGCAAATTGTTGTTCTTAAAGACTTCTCTCATGAGATTAACATCTCATTTAACCCATTCAGCCCTGACGCACCTCAGCGGGAGACGGGTCGACCATGACAATTCACGGGTAGTGCCAGATTAGCTTGGCGCCTGTCGTCGTCAAGCTAATCTATCACTGCCCTTGAATTATCATGGTCGATCCATCCCCTGCAACAGGTGCATAGTCGTTAGATGACGCCTCCAAAATTTGGGAAATACGTGAGTCGGACTTCTCTCATGAGATAACATCTGATTTAAGACCACTTATTTCTATCGAAGCTGTATTTAGATCTGCTGTTTGTACCGTAAGCGCCATGTATGCTGGAGCGATACAAACTGCAGAAGTGGAAGAGGATGAGAGGACAAGTTGTGACCCAGATGGAGTTTGTTCTTGACTCCATAACGTCGATCTTGCAAATCT
Source organism: Semisulcospira habei (assembly GCA_036245525.1). NCBI lineage: Eukaryota > Metazoa > Mollusca > Gastropoda > Semisulcospiridae > Semisulcospira > Semisulcospira habei. Next base: position 133,524,961 of record BTPG01000008.1, read on the forward strand.
CCGAGACATCTTAGGCTCCAGTGTTGTCGGAAACGCCAGCAAACAGTCGGACACGGTCACAGATGCAGTGGTGATAACTGGCGCTAGCGTGGTAGGTGGTAGTTACTCAGTTGGTCTGGGAAATAAACAAGATGTGACCCCGAATAAAGAACCAGCTACTGACGTCAGTCATTGCATTACACCGCCAGAAAAAACTCGCGATTCTTGCACGACTATCATTTATCATGTCTCGGAGTCGTACAGTGAGTGGCGTGAAAATACCACAGCCAATCTGTTTTTAATGGCATAGATGTACTAGCAAGAGGCCTAGATTCTCATGAGCCCCTGCAGCTGCAGGGGCTCATGAGAACCTATGCCTCTTGTAACTGAAATGGTCTGCATGATTGGCTACATAAGTATAACATACAAGCAATGACACTTCTCTGTTTGAGCGGCATAGATATAAGTCAACCTTTTGGGTCTATACGGCCAGCAAAAGGCTTTGATTCACATGAACCGTTGCAGCGGCAGAGCCTGATGTGAATCTATGTTTCTTCCAGACAGTTGAAGATGGCTAGATGATATACGTACAAAATGATGCAATTTACCCCCTACTCGCGAACACGACAAGTTAACGACTTTAGTTTTTTTTGAGTTTTTCCATTTGTGTCTTCGCATGTTTTACGGAGATGATTGCTGTTTAGACCCGGCTAGAAAAGACCAAAAAAAAAAAATAATAATAATAAAAATTTAAAAAATCGCTCAGATTAGTTTCTAACTTGTCACTGCGCATTTACTTTCAACTGGAGAGCCGTTACAGCAAGTTTCCGTTTCCACTGGGTGTCAGTAATAGCTTTTTGTTGAAAAAAAAAAATCGGCAAATTATTCCTCCATGGATCTCATAATAACTTAACAACTGAACCAGATGTCCAAATAATGATACACATGTATCAGAGTAGTGGTGAAATATTAACCCCATCACTGCCGAGAATATTTGAACGCAATTCAGCGGCAAGAGATGTATATTCTCATAAGCCCCCGAAGACGCGAAGGCTCATGAGGATCTATGCATCTTGCTGACAGCGCTTTTTTCCATGTTCGCTTGATGCCTGGGGCTTTTTGACGTTGAATTGGCAATGATTTTACCCTGGACTGCGGGCAATTCCAACGCTACCCATCTGTAAGAGACATAAATCCTCATGATCCTCCGCAGTCGCGGGGTCTCATGCGGATTTATCTATGTCTATGGTTTATGTCTATGTTCTGTATGCCTATTTTTCATCCTATTTACATTGTGTTCTTCACGCGAATGTCGGTCAGTTTCCAATCGTTTCAGACGCTAAATCCCTGATCACTGGCAGCGAAAGGGTTACAACATTAGTCTAAGTCCGCTGACAGTGAAGAGGTTTAATCTGTTAACTCTTTATGCCCGACACACCACAGCAAGATATGGATCGACCATGATAGTTCAGGGGTGGTGCCTGAATAGCTTGGCACACATATGTGCTAAGCTATTCTGGCACCACCCTTGAACTATCATGATCGATCTGTCTTCTGAATTGTAACGTTGTCCTCAGGTGGGGTGCGGGCAGGTGGGGGGGGGGGGTGGAAGGGGTTGGGGGGGGGGGGAGAGTTTCGGCCTTGTGGCAGAGTGAGTTAAGCAACTTGCGTACATTATTTCACCGCAGACAAATAAAAACAACAAAACACCACACTTCTGCGTTAAAGTTTGTTCGTCGGCAGACAAACAAAAATGTACATTTTTGTACACCAAGTGCGTTGTTTCCCAAAGCACACAACGACGCTATTCATTATATCATTTGTGTCCTACTTCATGACACGCAGTAATTGGTATGCAGACACAGCTTTCTGCAACAAGAGCGTGTTTATCATAACATGTCTACTCAGATGCAAGAAACATACATCCAAGCACTATGTAATTGACTGTAGAAGGTGCATCGTTTATGTGTTAGACTGCGATTGTGGACTTGACGGCTCCAAACCGTAAGGTGCAATCATATCAACGGCGTGCATGTATTAATGCCTACCAGAGTTATTTTTTTAAATTATATTTTATTGTTATTTTGTATTATATTGATATATTACTTTTCATTTATTTTATTTTCAGGTTATTTATTTTATGTTATTGTATTTCATTGCATTATTTTATTTTTTATTTATTTATTATAAAAAAGAGAACAAGTCCACACTACACATAACATATCACTTGCTCATATATGTATACATTCGGACTGCCGCATGTGAATACGCGGCTTTATGCCGCGTATCCATATGTGGCATGTCTCGACTGAGTTAAATATCTTATCTGTCATGCTTATGCTCAGTCAGCGCAATGTAAGCAAACAACTTGATTTGAAGATTGAATCGATTGCTCACAGATTTACGGCAATTTTTTTACATCCTTTCAAAAATACACTTAATTCCCTTATCTTTTAGGCCACTAAACAAGCACTACCCCTCGTCGACAGATCTGAAGAAGCGAGAAGCTGAAAGTGGAAGAGGTGTCCTCTACTTTGTGTAAGTCCGGGTCACACTAGCTGTCTTCTTCGATTCGCATCCGCGGCAGCGAATCGAAGGAGACAACCAGTGTGAGCATGGGTATCACGTGCGCCTCAACATTCCTTTCAGAACTGTGCAGTTCAAAGGCCTTTGCGCCAACATCGCTTGTTATGACATCATGTCAGTGTGAACACATGCAATGCACAAGAGGACGTTCTCCAACAGCTGCAAGAAGCAAGTGCGGACCATCTCCTCCACCTGGACGAGAGAATACACTCTCATCGGCCTTTGATAACTTAGGGCTTCATGAGAATCTATGCCCCTTGCCAGATGTGCTGGTCCAATTTACTGTTGTAACATTTCCAAAGTTTTCAAGGGGGGGGGGGGGGGGGGGAGACAAGGTGAAAGAGCAGACAAGAAATCTGACAACCTGGGAGGTCTGGCGCGCTTGCAGTGACAGTGATGCTGATTGTCCGGGACAGGTCAAGGGGACTGCTGATGCAAATCACAGGTACTGCGCCCTAATGACATGATCCTTTCGAGAAACACAGATGCAAATCCGACCAATACTTGTCAGAAACAGGCATAACTTTTCGTACGGATGTGGTGCATATGAGCGTTTATGATCGTTGCAGACAAGAAAAGTCAAGTCAAGACAGAACTGGTGATGGTTGAGTCTTGGTCGGGAACTGACACCAGCTATGTGATCACAAGCCAGTTTCAATGACAATTCATCTGTAAGAAGCATATATACTCAAAGGCGCATGCAGCTGCATGCGCCTTTGAGTATCTATACCTCTTGCTGACAAAGTCTGGCTAAGTTTTGCAGAAGACCTTGAAAGATTATCCGAACTGAAGAGGGCTGAAATCCACGACTACGTTGTAATTTCTGAATCTAAAAAGCAGAGATGAACAAGCATAAAATAGGCGAAACATTCCCAGCAAAGGTTCTCCTAAGCCCAGTAAATGTTAAGCTGGAGCGCATAAGGATCTATGCTTTTTGCAGATGGAGGGTGCATGGCCGCGGCAGTGTGATGATCAAAGAGCTGGCGGTGTGGACTACAGATTGCCTCATCCCTTCGCTCTGTCGCCTGGCCGGCGGACCGTGAAATCACTCCCTGCCTGCTCAAATCACATCCAACCCTCCTGTGCTCAAGGCTGATGCCATCCAAACTTTCCAGAACCTGTTCAGTCCAGTTTGTTTTCTGTCTGCAAGAGGCAGCGGATGAAGGGAAGGCCGATTTTTGACAGCAAGAGACGTAGATTAAAAGAAATCACATGCACCCGCAAAAAGAGTATAGAGGCTACACTATACTCTTCGAATTTATGCCTATTGCGGTGATTCTCAATAGCACACCATCCCCCTGCCCCCTCCCCCCCCCCCACCCTCCACCCCCCCCACCCTCCACCCCCCCCCCCCCCCCACGGCCCCAACACCAGGTCGTCGGTACTTTTGAGCATCGCTGTCCGTCTCGTTTACGTCCGTTTTCTCTGGTTTCAAGTTCTGTCTGCGATGGTCCTGTCCATGGCAAGGGCGGATTCAAAAGAGCTTTCTATTACTTTTATTTTGTGCTCTTTACGCGAATGTCGGTTAATGTGCAGTGGCTTCTGACGACCAATCTGTGATCACTGGCAGCGAAGGGTTTAAGGATATGTCATTCTTGTGAGCGGAAATTCAAGTTGTCGATTTGCATTTTTTACCTCACAAAAAGCGTTCATTTCTTTTCTTTTTTTACGCTGATGGAACCTTCGAAATACACTGTATTGTAATTTTCATTGAGTTCCTTCTCGTAATTCATTTGATCCAAACAACAACTGAAAAAAATCTGGAATTTGCTAATATATTTTCAGATCCAGATTTTTGTGCTGATCACTATCCGCTTCTGTATAGTCTGGCTATGACCCTCTCCTTTCTTGCACCCAGTAAGCAATGATCCTCGGCCTCACGATAGCCGCAGTTAGCCATGCGCACAGTCGTGCGCGGGCTCACTGCGGCCGTCGTGTAGCCGAAGATGTTTTGCGACTGAGGTGAACCGAATTAATCTTTCCGTGGCAGCCACTTCAGTCTTCAATCTTCAGTTTGTGCGCTGATCCCTGCCAGATTAGGACAAGTCAGTCCATCATGAGATTTTTTAACAGTTGACTGCTGACAGTTAGTTCATTAACTTGCCTGTTACTCCGTGTCCGAAAGCATCCAACCGACTCAATATAGAGGATGCGAAAAATATTTTGCCAGTTCTGTGCTTGCATGGTCACCAGCGAACATCAATACTTTTCGAATAATTTGTAGACCTGTTTTAATTTCTTCACTGCAAGTGATCACAAATTGCGCGAAAAACACAGACGTATATAGGACCAAAGATAGGCATAAACAGACGTATATAGGACCAAAGATAGGCATAAACAGACGTATATAGGACCAAAGATAGGCATAAACAACACACATGAATAACAAGAGACTGCGGGGGCTCCGGATGGTTAATGTCTCTTGCAGCTGGGTTCTACTTGCCCCCCGGCACTTAACTCATTCTACCCCAACACCGAAATCCCCAAATTTTGCCGTTGTCCTCTGAAGACTGCACTCTAGTGCAGTACACAGATCGACCATGATAGTTCAAGGGTGATGCCAGAATATCTTGGCGCCCATAGGCGCCAAGCTATTCAGGCATCACCCTTGAACTATCATGGTCGATCCTTATCTTGCTGTGGTATGTCTGGGGTAGAATGACTTACTTACTTACGCCTGTCACCCCTACCCGGGTATAGGCCGTCGACGAGAGACCTCCAGCAACTCCTGTCCTGTGCTTCTCCTTCGATTCTACTCCAGGTGGTTCCCAGTCTCTTGATGTCTGCTTGGAGGTCTCGACGCCAGGAGTTTCTCGGCCTACCTCTTTTCCTCTTTCCCTGGGGGTTCCATGACAATGCCTGCCTAGTGATACTGGAAGCTGGCTTTCTCAGACTGTGACCGATCCATCCCCATCTTCTTCGCCCAATTTCATTCTCTGCTGTTATCTGCTCTGTTCTCTCCCAGAGTCTGACGTTGCTGATCTTCTCTGGCCAGTGGATTTTCAAAATTCTTCTAAGGCAACTGTTCATGAAGGTCTGTACTCTGTTGACTGTGGTTTTTGTCAATCTCCATGTCTCTGCTCCATATAGGAGAACTGCTTTTACATTGGAGTTGAAAATCCGGACTTTGGTGTGTTGTGACAGCTCTCTGGAACTCCACACTTTTTTCAACTGGAGAAAGGCTGCTCTGGCTTTACCGATTCGTGCTCTGACATCTGCATCAGTGCCGCCTTTTTTGTCTATGATGCTCCCGAGATAGGTGAAGGACTCCACCTCCTCCAACGGGGTGCCAGCAAGCAAGACTGGTTCCTCCCTGGTTGCGTTCAGCCTCATTGTCTTTGTTTTCTGTTTGTGAACGGTGAGGTCCACTTGGGACGAGATGTCAGCGAGCCTCGTGGTCTTGTCCTGCATTTGTTGATGAGTGTGGGACAGTAATGCCAAGTCGTCTGCAAAATCGAGGTCGTCAAGCTGTGTCCACAGTGTCCACTGTATTCCACTTCGTCTGTGCTCTGTGGTCATCTTCATGACCCAGTCTATGGCCAGTAGGAAGAGGAACGGAGACAGCAGACACCCCTGCCTGACACCAGTTCTGACCTGGAGCTCCCTGGTGAACTGCCCTTCGTGGATCACGCGACATGTCATGCCATCGTAGCTGCTCTTGATCAGCGGACGAGCTTTGTGGGTACACCGTAGTGTCGTAGGAGTTTCCACAGAGTCTCTCGGTCCACACTGTCAAATGCTTTCTCATAATCCACAAAGTTGACGTACAGCGGGGAGCTCCACTCCAGAGACTGTTCCACGATGATGCGGAGAGTGGCGATCTGGTCTGTACATGATCGGTTCTTCCTGAATCCTGCTTGCTGGTCTCTCAGCTGGGGGTCAACGGAGCTCTTCATTCTCTCCAGGATGATCCTGTTGAAGACCTTTCCTGGTACTGACAGCAAGGTGATTCCTCTGTAGTTGGAACACTTGCTAAGGTCGCCTTTCTTGAGAAGCTTGATTAGGTACCCCTCCTTCCAGTCAGCCGGCATCACCTCCTCTTCCCAGATCTTTCCAAACAGTGGGTACAGCATCTCCACTGTTGTCTCTAGGTCTGCTTTCAGAGACTCCGCTGGGATGCCATCTGGGCCTGCTGCTTTGCCATTCTTCAAAAATGCCACTGCTCTTCTGATCTCTTCCCGGCTGGGTCTGTCACAGCTGATGGGTAGGTCGGTCTCTGCCGGCTGGATGTCTGGGGGGTCGGGTGGGCTAGGTCTGTTCAGTAACTCTTCAAAATACTCGGCCCATCTGTCGAGTTGGTCTGCTCTGTCTGCAATAGGCTTGCCTTCTTTGTCTTTTACTGGTCTTTCTGTATGGCCATACTTGCCTGACAATCTTCTGGTAATGTCGTAGAGCTGTTTCATATTGCCGCTGCCTGCTGCCTTTTCTGCCTCTGCTGCCAGGCTGTCTGTGTAGGCCCTCTTGTCTGCCCTGATACTCCTCTTTACCTCGCGGTTGGCTTCTGAGTATTCCCCCTGTGCCCTTACTTTGGCTGCTCTCGTGCGACTGTTGTTGACAACTGCTTTCTTCTGCTTCCTCACTTCTATCTTCTTCAAGGTCTGTGCCGACAGCCAGTCCTTGTGATGGTGTTTCCTGAACCCTACAGTGTCTTTGCAGGTTGAGTTCAGCGCCTCTCTAACTGCCTTCCACTGCTGCTCTGTGGTGACCGCCTCCTCTTCATTTACTAGCTCCTGTAGCGCTTGAAACCGGTTGGACAGCACCAGTTTGAACTCTGGGGTAGAATGAGTTAAGAGGTTAAATAATGCAATTTGAAAGATGTCATAATATGTAATACATTTAACTCATTTGCGGCCGGATGAGCGGCACAAGCCGCGCATCATAATGGCCGCGAATGAGTTAATTGATCAGAAATGTTATAAATTCAAAGCTGTGTTTTAACGTCGAATCAACGACGCCTAGGTGAAAGCTTCTTAACTGCGAAGTAATCACATAGTTTAGCTTAAAAAAAAAAACAAAAAACAAAAAACAAAACATAAAGTTTAACTATCATACGGGGGAAAAGCGCAGACGTTTTCACACTTCATTAAAAAAAAAACACTCTGGCAAAACTCTTCAAGCGATTGTTGGTTGTTTTTTTTTTTTTGTGACAGGCCGAAGGAAAAGGTGTCAGAGTGTGTGACAGGTGACGAACCCGCGTGACAGATGGACGACAGTTAATGTCACGAGCGCCTGTCGCGCTGAAAAAGCGAAGTGTGATTGCACCGGTCCTGCAGCCGTCCTCACAGCAGAATGCGATCATAAAACATCTTTGGTGATAATCTCCGTCAGCGTGTGCAGTGGTAAAGATGTAAAAATCGCGCAAATACGCATTAAACGATTACTTGGCAAGAGGCATAGAACCTCATCAGCCTCTGCATCCAGCAGGGGCACATGAAGTTCTATGCCTCTTGCAGGTAAAACTTTTTTGTCGGAGGGCCCAGTCCTTGGCCCCACATAACAGACCGATGCGATTTGTATGATAAAAGGCCGTTTCGCTGCGCTTCACTGTTTGTCATCAGACGTCGCCATGTAGGCGGGTAATTCACACCACTACTGATCTATGCACGCATAAATTACGCACGCGGGACCTTACACTGATTGTCTCCCTCGATTCGCTACCGCTTTCAGCGGTAGCGAATCGAGGGAGACAAACAGTGTAATGGGAGCTTTAGCTCCTTTTGCGTCCTGATCTAAAGTCAATGGGCTCACATTTTATTGCTGTACGTACAGGCAATGTTAACGAGAGATTTATTGCTTGTCATAGACAATTAGTATCAATTCTGAGCCATAAAGATCATCTCTTTGTTCTGCTGCACTTAATAGTGTTCTTGTCAAGTTTCGTGTTGATGGGGCAGCTTGTAAGAAAGGCTCCGAGTCTAAAGCTTTCATCCTGCAAATAAAAAGGTTTCGTTCGTTCGTTAATTCCTTCGATCAAAGACACAAAACAATAATCCGATGTGTGCAATACAAGATAATTATTACCGAATACATCATGCGTACATCATGCGTACGTGGCTTGTATGATTGTAATGGGCCTAGCGAGCACAAAAAAATCCCAGAAATGTGTTTGAAGCGACTGCGAAGCAGAAACAATTTACAATGCAACATCACGTTTCGTCACGATACGCTTGTTTACTTCACGTTTGTGATGCCCGGGTGTCACTGCAGAGTGATGTCCCCTGGTGGTTCGGCGTTTGTTTGAAATCAGACACGGTGCTTTAGGCAGACCGAGGTATGCAAAGAATCTACACTAGCGTCTCCAGAGTTGCCATTAAAAGTTGACTAACAACCCACATGGTCCGCATATCAAAGACTGATACGAGCTTATCACGCTTTTGTCAAAGACATTTAGTGATTTTGAACAGGGAACCAGATGGACATGGCGACGTTTATAATTAACGCATTCGAGACGTGCCGCATCAGACAAGTGGCGTGCGTTAAAGCCGCGTGTCCGGATGCAGCACGTCTCGAATGAGTTAACACACCTTTGTAACTTTTTTTTTTTTGGTGTACTTTTCTCATATTTAAGAAAAGTGTCTTAGTGATGCTGAATTCGGTGCTTTTTGATATTTTCTTATAAAGGCTCTTGTACATATGATATCTTCCTCTTTTATAGCCAGCATATCTTCGGTCCCATCTTAGTTTATGGGCTGGCATATGCCTCTGCAGCATGACGTGCAACGTTTTCAAGACAGGTATAGTATTCTGCTTTGAGGGGGTGAGAGTGCGGGTGTTTGAATCATTCACTCAATACAATGTTGCTAGTGTTCGTCACCCCTTTAGATCCAGTCTCCGGTGTACTCCAAGTCAGCAAGCCCTTAGATGACCTCACTTCAAAGGTCGGAGGTCACTTGACGTGTGATTTACAAGGGAAAGTTACACTCCTAAAGCAAAGCCGGGTAATCCTTCTGCAAAAGGCGCAGATCCTCATGAGTCCCCCAGGGGCTCATGAGGATCTATGCTTTTTGGGGAGGATCTCCTATACATCGATCCTCTACGCTCGGATCTGTAGGGTCATCTTGCGTTCAGGTTACAAGGACAGGGTTATTAATTTTTCACACGAAACCGGGACCCGTGGAGAGGGGTACTCCTCCTGCCATAATTGACAACATCAGAGACGCAAAAGATAGCCCAAAACAAATTGAGGTTCTTGTAAATTATGTATATGGTCACTCAAGGGACAAGCGCTTGAGATCAGAGCATCAATGAGAGATGACAGGCTTGTAAAACTAGATGGGAGTTTTCCGGTTTAGAGGATGTATTAAGACCAATGCCTTGTAAGCAGGAGGCATAGATTCTCATGAGCCCCTGCGGCAGCAGGAGCTCATAAGAATTTATGTCTCTTGCAGATGGTAGGTTCTGGTCGGGGGTCATTGAGATGAGAAGTGACAGGTTGAACAGTGACATGGACGTGGACGAGAGGGGCCGACTGTCACACAGGACGATGTAAAGTGTCCTCTTGTCTTCCACACAACTCATGCCCAGCCTGTATGCAATGGTCACTGGCGCATGTTACTGTCTGCTTTTGTTAAGCATAGATTCGATCCCTTGTACAAATAGCGAGGAATACACCTGAGCAAAACCCCATTACAATGTCTCCGTGAAGCTGTCGATTCAGTGAACATGTCTTAGTAGTTGAATTTAGACGACTCTGAACTGTAAAAAAACTGATTATTTAATTATTGCAATCGTTTTACTTACTCCATGACTTTACCTGCGTCAATATGTATCAAACCTAAACCTACGGTGTCCAACACTAAATACTTTTGCTGCATTACGAACGTGTATGAATTTATTTTTAATCTAAGAAGCTAGTGAAAACTTACTGCAAAAATTTGACTGAGTTTTTAACAACGCTCATTAAAATATGGCACTTACCGATCACTTCGTCATTTCACACCGTACCAGTGGCTGAGTATAGAGGAGAAAAATATAATACGATTGTGATTCTCGTTTGTTATATTTTTTTCTGGCCTGTCGCGGTGACGACCACTCAGGGCCAGTTGTCAGCCCTGGGGAGAGGCCAACACCGCTCAACACTCGGGCAGCTTGCCACTCCATCACCTCAATTAGGGAGACCGGTGCTGATGAGGCGTCTCCTGGCGAGGACAAAAAAACACGTTTCCCATCTCCTCCACCCGCGCTCAAGTACGTTTTCAATTCGATCTAGTATGACACTCTCCATGGACGAGTGTAGCAGAGGATCCATTGCCTTCTGCAAGAGGCATAGATTCTCATGAGCACCCGCATTCGCGGGTGCTCATGAAAATCTATGCTTCTTGCTGGTTCGGCGGCGTACCCACATTTACGTCGATGTCCTTCAGCAGTAGAAGAATCTCGTCTTGGAAGACGTTCTGCTCCATCGTAAAACCGATCTCCGGGTGGTGTGCAAAGTTTTCAGGATTGATGAACACTGATTCAGACAGGGCCAAGAAGATGCAGATTCTTTTGAGCTCTCGTAGACGCGGGGGCTCATGAGAATCTATGTCTCTTGCAGTTCCAAAGGGCAAAACAGATATGTCGTGAAGGACCGCTCTCACGGGGTTGCGTCAGCTCTCTGTGTGACAGATGTATACAGACAATTACGAGGATCGCTGGGCTGATGCCGTCGTGTGGATGCAAAACAGCCAGGCACATCCGTCGTCCAACAACAACGCCAACTTGTCTGCAAGTGACAGAGGCCGCCGTTTTCAGTTGCCTCTGCATGTGCCCCAGTGGCTTATGGAAACATATATCTCAGGTTGAGACCATTTATAGTTTTGTTTCTCAAACTGCGGCGGAAGGAAAGTATGGAGGCACCCAGCGTTCCGTTTACTTCAGCAGGACTCCTGAATTAAAGAACCATGGGACACATGTACTTTCCTACAGTTGTGACGAGAATAAGCCAACGAAGAAAGAAACACGCTTATAATAGACAGTCACATCGCAACTGTGTTGTAACTGTCTTTCCTAAGCGTGTTTTTTTTTCTTTGTTGGGTTACTCTCTGCATTTTACAAGCTTGGCACCATTCTGGTCTGGATTTCGTTTTCTTCAGTTGCGTCCAGTCGATTGAGAATAGAGATAATTGGGACATTCGAGATTTGCCGCATCCGGATAAGCGACAAATAGTCGCGTATCCATCTTGGCACGTCTCGAATGAGTTAATATATTAAAGACTGTCATAAATGATTTTGGCGTCGGAAGTGTTCAATTTAAGGTTTCAATGGCAAGACATAATCTGGTGTACCTTACGAGATGCTGTCAAAGAGGTATGACTTCATTATCATAAAAAGCCAAACAACAACAAAACTAAGTAGGTCTGGTGGCACTACTCTGTGGCTACGTACATGCCACATTTCCCATCGTGGCACATTAGCGATTTACTGAACCTTTTCAGTGTCGAGAAAATGTGAACACCACCCAACTGCAAGAGGTATAGATCCTCATGAGTCTGCGCAGTTGCCGGAGCATATGAGGACCTATGCCTCTTGTTGACACCACTTTGAAGCCATGTTCTTGGGTCAACCAGCTTTTTGGTGTCGAATTAACGAAGATTGCATAAATAAAGTCTTCGTCAGCTGGCACTAAACAGGTTAAACAAAAGCCGCTGTATATAATAATAATAATAATAATAATAATAATAATAATAATAATAATAATAATAATAATACATAGTTCTTGTATTGCGCTGTTCACCAGGAAAACACTGGACTCACTGCGCATGCACAACAGCACACCCTCTCTCTCAGACACACGCACGATTATACACTACTTTAAACCACCCCATCTCTTCCCAACACCTTACATTCACTTCCTCTATGATCAAAATAAAAGGCAGTCAACAGTTAGCTAAAGATGAGCTAAGTGTTAAATGCCCGACAGAAAAGAAAAAGTCTTTAAGTGAGCTTTGAACTGTGACAATGTGGGCAGATTCCGCATTTCTTTATATATATATATATACGAAAGAGGTGTAAATCGTCATGTGACGACGCTCATGCGGCCCTATGTCTTTTGCTTAACCCCATTTATATTTACGTCAGATGTTGAATATTGGCTGTTCAGTCATCGATGGTGGTCCGGAGCCAGAGGCCAGCAGCCCTGGGAGACAGCAACACGCAATATGACCACTGACATCAACACCCCCTGAGTCCCCCCTTAGTCAGGCCATCCGTCATTGTGAGGGCAAGACAAATCAGGTGGAAAGGAACGTTACACTGGGGGGCAATAAAGAATGGAGAGAGAATCAATGAATCAATGAATCAATGAAACTTTATTTTACAACGGTTTAGGCATTGACATCGTCATCGACACAGCCATTTTACAAACCTGCCGTTGCTAACAACTACAAGACTAACTACAAATATACATACATATAAGTAAACATAATACTTGCAAAGCGATGACAACACTATTCACATAGACAGACATACTCATAGACTCACAGACACCCCCCACCCCACCCACCCCCCTTCACACATAGACAGAGCTAAGTAGTCCAAATGATAATTGAAAAGGATAACAGACTTAATTGGGAATAAATTGGACCCAGCATAAAAAGAAACATATAATACAAGTGGTTGAGTCATCCCTACGAGTGATCCACAAAATATTTGAAGAGACCCTTTTTAAAACAGGCTAGCGAGGAGGCGGATTTTACATGGTCTGGAAGGGCATTCCAGATAAGTGCCCCTGAGAAGGATAAGCTAGTTTTATATAGATCGATCCTTGGTTTTGGGACTATGAAAAGCTTTCTGATGTTTCCAAGCTTGGACTCAGACTTACGGAACAAAGTGGAGATGTACTCAGGTGTTTTGCGTTTCCACACTTTGAACATAAAGATTGCTTTGTTATATTTAAAATGATCTTGAAGTGGCAGGAGACCTGCTTTTGAGAGCTTTTCTTCAGTGCTAAGGTGTTGATCAGGGCAGATTATTTTGGCCGCTCGTCTGTGTAGGGAATTGAGTCTCTTTAAATGGACCTCACTACACCCATCCCATACCGATGACGCGTAATCGATATAAGAACGTATGTGAGCGTTATAAAATAGTTTACGGGTATCTGAATCAGTATAATATTTCAGTTTTGATAACATAAAGAGATTTTTGGCTACTATTTTGCATAAGGCGTCTGTATGAGCTTGCCATTTTAGCTGACTGTCGATTTTAATCCCCAGTACTCGATGTTCATTTACCTGTTCTACCTGACTACCTTTAAGTGAAAGGTTAAGTAATAGAGGCATTATCTGCTGTTTTTGGCGCGTGGCGACTACCATCGATTTCGTTTTGGCTGGATGAACAACCATAGAATTGTTTATACACCAAGCTGATACTTCATGAAGACTTTGTTGTAGGTTGTCGGAAATTACCTGTATATCTTTACTAGTAGTATGAACTGAGGTGTCGTCAGCAAAAAGGTCGCATTGTACATCTTGGCAAGTAATATGTAGAGGCAAATCATTGATAAATAAGCAAAACAGTAGAGGGCCCAGTACAGACCCTTGGGGCACACCGAAGCTTACATCTTTGAGAGAGGAGTATGAGCCATGAACAAGAACCTTTTGTTTTCTTTTAGTAAGGTAAGATGTGAAAAAAGCAACTGCGTCTCCGTTATTGAGGTATGTGTGAAGCTTAGCAGTCAGAATAGTATGGTTAATCAGATCAAAAGCATTCTTAAAATCCAGATAGACTACTCCTGTTAACTGTGACTTATTCATACCCTTGAGCCATGTGTCAACAAGGCGTGTAAGTGCTGTGTGGCATGAATGCTGCGGACGAAATCCGGATTGGAAAGGGTGGAAGAGCTTACGGTTTTCTAGGTAAGCAAGCAGGTGTTTATGAACGTGCCTTTCCAGTGGTTTGGACAAAACAGATAATAAAGAAATAGGCCGATAATTATTAGGATCAGAACGATCTTTTGTTTTTGGAAGTGGAATTACTTTGGCATATTTAAGTTCGTTAGGAAAAGTGTTATGCTGGATACAGAGATTATAAATATAAGTTAAGGATTCTACAATGTATGGGAGAGACAGTTTAAGTATTTTCGGGCTGATGTCATCAGGCCCCGAGGACTTTTTATTTGGAAGGTTACTTATAAGTAAACCCACTTCATGAACAGCTAACATAGGGATGTTGAAGGGGGCTGTGCCCATTGTTCTTTGTTGACAAAACTCAGACAGCAAATTTGAACGGTGATAAGTGTTATCCTGGCTTGGCGATATTAGAGATTTGGCAATCGAAAGAAAATGGTCATTGAATGTATCAGCAGTAAGATTAGTGGGAATGGTAGTTGCGGTACTTGGAGACCCCCTAGTAAGTGTGTTTAGAAGGCGCCATATAGTAGAGGTATCTTTGCTGTCTTTAACCGTGTCACGAACTAACTTTTTTCTTGCCTCTCTGATCATGTATTTAACACGGTTACGCTGTTGCTGAGAGAGAGAGAGAGAGAGAGAGAGAGAGAGAGAGAGAGAGAGAGAGAGAGAGAGAGAGAGAGAGAGAGAGAGAGAGAGAGAGAGAGATTGATTGATTGATTGATTGATTGATTGATTGATTGATTGATTGATTGATTGATTGATTGATTGATTGATTGATTGACTTTATTTTCCAAGGAAAGAGATTTTAGGCGCGCAGGCCCATCATTACAAACCTGTCCTTGCTAATGTACATAATCAAGACAACAACATACGAAACAACGTATTGAACGTGAAGAAGAAGAACACACACACACACACACACACACACACACACACACACACACACACACACACACACACACACACACACACACACACACACACACACACACACACACACACATGTATATCTATGGGTTATATACACAGACACGCACGCAAGCACTCACGCACGCGCGTGTGTGTGTGTGTGCACGCGCAAGGCTGGTTACATTGTAACACCAGCAGCTGTTAGCCACAACAACTTGAGGTATATATAACTGACCGTTAAATGAAGTAGGGCCAACGTCAAGGTCTGAAGAATAATTTGAAG
Organism: Semisulcospira habei; assembly: GCA_036245525.1. Taxonomy (NCBI): domain Eukaryota; kingdom Metazoa; phylum Mollusca; class Gastropoda; family Semisulcospiridae; genus Semisulcospira; species Semisulcospira habei. The sequence goes on from BTPG01000008.1 coordinate 133,540,546, forward strand.
AGAGCATTTCTAAAGTCCTGATGAGATTTAAGATATTTTTCTTTTGTTGGTAAGGAGTTCCGTGGGTATGCACCCGAAAAAGAAAAGCTAGTCTTAAACAGATCAATGCTAGGGCGAGTCACGACAAGATTGTTCCTCTGGTTTATGTAGCGAGTTTGCGAATGTCGGAACATTGTAAGTAAATACTGTGCAGCTTTGCCATCGACGATTTTGTGCGTCAGCATCGCTTTATTGACGAAGAGCTGCTTTTGCAAATGGCAACATGTTTAGTTGGACACATTTTTCGTCAGTGGTAAAATTTGCAAAAAGGTAGTATTTAGCTTTGCTGCGCGGCGTTGGAGCGAGTTCAGGCTTTTGAAGTGATTTTCACAGCAGCCATCCCATATAGGGGAGGAATAGTCAAAATGAAGCTTGATATGTGACCGAGCCGAGGGGATGTGATGATGTGCAGGTGGTGTGGGTGTATTTGACAAAAGAGAGCTAACTCCTGTCCATTGTTCTGGTTCTTTATTTCATAAAAACAAAAAGCAATACCTGAAAAATAAAAATAAAGGCTATAAGCAAACAATGTTAAATAGTATGAAACTAAGGAAAAGGAAAATGTCATGCATCAGTAGCAAACCAATAACTAATCAAATGAACTATACCAAAGCAGTGCTAATAAAACCACTAAATCTCTACTCAAAGACTAAATACTAAAATACACAAATTAGGAGGCCAATAAACTCAATATAGTCTTACAGAAGCGAGCCACTAGGATTAGAAATCATAGAGGTACGCTACCGTAAATATGGCCACAAACAAGTACATACCTAATGACTGTACTAGCGGTAGCATGACAGATGCGCTCCAATAGGCATAGAGATCCTAAAGGTGGGCACCTGCATGCAACGAATATAGTGCCACGTTCCCGTAGGATTCAGAAGCCTATGGGCGCGCAACTACGTTTAGCAGAATTGAAATACCACCAAATCATAACCGATGAATTACAACTAGTAACTATTACCCGAGTTATCAGCCACCTTCCCGTAGGATCGAAGATCCTAGGGGTTCGCAGCTGAGTACGGTGTGATTATGGTTGGCGCAGAAGCTTTCCCGTATGATCAGGGATCATAGGGGCGCGCACCTGCATCTTTGGTAAACATATTCACACGCTGATGCATAACTAACACGAAAATATAAAATGAAATCAATGAGTAACTATATAATTGTATGGCTACTGAAATGGCAAGTACACAATGCATGGCGCCAAGTGAACAACTAAGGCATAGCAATGCATAAACAAACATGGTGGATAGTAGTGACGTCAATGAGTAGCGCGGAAAAGATACACAGGTAAGGGGGTACTAGCGAAGCGATAGACAAAGGAGAGAGAAGACAGAGCATAGAGTCACAATAGCAAGGGACTGAGCACAATATAAGAATGGATACCAACATAACTAACATAAATTTAACAAAGCGATGCTGATACATCAAGATTGTCAACCTCGAAGAACTATATTCTCCTTCAATCAAGTTCTGACGCAAGTAATACGAAGGGTGCTAAACTGGGATAATCCCGACAATCACACTGTAATGATTTAAAATTCAAATCCAAACGTACACTCGATCAGGGCGGTGTCGCTATCGCCACGCCACGACCGGTCCTGGTACTATTTCTAACGAAAGGCTCTTCAAAGACTAGGTAAACTACACAAACTCTAAATCGTTCCCACAAGACAGTAATAATGATCGAGCCAAAACTACACTCTCCAACTTCGAGCACTGACATTACAAATGGGAACGAAAAGAGAAACCACCACAAAGTTACAATGTGGATCGCAACCTATTGTCAAAAGCGGAAACACATTATGATCCAAAACTGGCTTCCTAAAATGTGAGGTCTGACAATAATGAAGAATCAAACATCAAGAAAATCATCACTAGCAAAAACACACAATGAATATGTACACAAAATAATCACTACTTACAGGGCATTCGACCCGCAGTCCAGTTTCCAGAAACACAATGAAATACTCGATGTGAAGCCGGCCGCTACTAGCTATATGGACTAATACTAGTACGCAAATAGTCGTCTGCTACAAGCCGGCCGGATGCTCGGCTTTAAATAGGTATAGTGCGGGCCGCAAAGAAAGCACCTCCCTCGCGTAGCCGAAACGGCTCGTCTAGCCGAAGAAAATAGCAAAAATTGTGTTCAAACCTGAATAAACTTTAATAACTAGCTAACTATACGTTCAATACTAATAAATCTTAGCATTTCCGAAAGAGAATTTAAAGGGCTTTTCAATGAACTAAATCAGGAAAAGCTTAACGCTAAACTGAAATTAATATGATTTTTTTAATGACTGTCACACAAGCCAAGTGAAACGTGAAAAAGCATGAAAAACGTAAATCTAACTAAGACAGGTTACAGATCGTACAAAACCAAATAGATATTCTAAAAGCAGGAACTGTGCTGAATCTAATGACTATCGAAACAGCTTTCTACGTTTAATAGAACGGGAGCTATGAGACTTCAAAAATAAACAAAAAACACAAGTTACAAAACCATTACTAAAACAGAAGACTCCCCGCAACACGCAAGTGGTGCTGTCACAGCTAGCGGCTGAACCGGGGAACCTCAGACGTGGACTAAAAATAACTACATGGGGACAGAGGCTTATGGCCCTCTGCTACATATAGGCATTGTAAACCCGTTTTCTAGTTGGAAGATCTATAATGCGTTTTAAGCGTAACAGAAAAAAATAGTTTTTTAGACACGGTTTTACAAATTTTGTCAACATGTGATTGCCATTAAAAGTGATGGTCGATAACAACATCAAGTAGAGTATGTTCTGACACTTGCTTAATTGGATCATTGCCAATGGCAAGATTTAGAGGGGAAGGGTGAAGCTGGTGTTTTTGACTTGTTGCGAGGAGCATTGTTTCAGTTTTGGAAGGATTCAGTACCATATGGTTTGAATCACAACAAGCTGTTACCTCATCTAGACTGCCCTGTAAAGTATTTGATATTTGTTGGACGTCTTTCGCTGATGTATGCAAAGTGGTGTCATCCGCAAACATTTCACAGGTGGTGTTTGTGTCAGACAGCTGCAGGGGTAAGTCATTTATAAATATGTTAAATATGAGAGGTCCGACAATGGAGCCTTGGGGAACCCCATATTTGACAAATCTTTCCGATGAGAATTTACCGTTAAGATATACAAGTTGAGAGAGAGAGAGAGAGAGAGAGAGAGAGAGAGAGAGAGAGAGAGAGAGAGAGAGAGAGAGAGAGAGAGAGAGAGAGAGAGAGAGAGAGAGAGAGAGAGAGAGAGAGAGAGAGAGAGAGAGAGAGAGAGAGAGAGAGAGAGTCATCGCAGAGGGTAAAGATACCCGAAGTGTCTGGAATGCAATCAATTTGTTTACAAAGAAAAAAAGTTTCATCAATGCTGCTACCTCTCCAGGCATGAATCCGGACGACTTAAATTCCCACTTTTTAAATATTGCTGAATCCCTTGTACAGTCTATTTCCTCTAGCACTGATATTTACAGTTGTTCTGATAAACTGCGCACACACTGTGAGTCCGCATCAGGTGCGTCATTCTCCATACCTCTTATGACAGTGTTTGAAGTACTTACTTACATACGCCTGTCACCCCTACCCGGGTATAGGCCGTCGACGAGAGACCTCCAGCAACTCCTGTCCTGTGCTTCTCCTTCGATTCTACTCCAGGTGGTTCCCAGTCTCTTGATGTCTGCTTGGAGGTCTCGACGCCAGGAGTTTCTCGGCCTACCTCTTTTCCTCTTTCCCTGGGGGTTCCATGACAATGCCTGCCTAGTGATACTGGAAGCTGGCTTTCTCAGACTGTGACCGATCCATCCCCATCTTCTTCGCCCAATTTCATTCTCTGCTGTTATCTGCGCTGTTCTCTCCCAGAGTCTGACGTTGCTGATCTTCTCTGGCCAGTGGATTTTCAAAATTCTTCTAAGGCAACTGTTCATGAAGGTCTGTACTCTGTTGACTGTGGTTTTTGTCAATCTCCAAGTCTCTGCTCCATATAGGAGAACTGCTTTTACATTGGAGTTGAAAATCCGGACTTTGGTGTGTTGTGACAGCTCTCTGGAACTCCACACTTTTTTCAACTGGAGAAAGGCTGCTCTGGCTTTACCGATTCGTGCTCTGACATCTGCATCAGTGCCGCCTTTTTTGTCTATGAAGTGTTTGAAGTAGGTAAATATATTTCAACTCTAACAAGTAAATTGTGTGGGCTGGATGGAAAAAAACAACATGGTACTGAAATTGTCCCTTCCATACAGAGCTGAAACCTTGACATTTATATTCAACCTTTCTATCGAGCAAGGTATTTTTTTCCAGATGCCATGAAAGATGCTAAAGTTGTCCCCATTTCCAAATGTAAAGATCCCCAAAGTCCAAACGATTTCGGTCCTATTTCAGTGTTATCAATATTATCGAAGCTAATAGAAAGACACGTTCACAAGCACCTACTCCAATTCTTGGAGAATCAACGCCCACTAATATCTCTTCAGTCTAGTTAAAGACCTAAGCACTCATGTCATACTGCACTCGTTCACATCGTCGACTCTTGGCTCTCATCAATAAACAATTCCAAATTAAATGGTGCAGTTTTTCTGGACCGAACGAAAGTATTTGATTTAGTCGATCACAACATTATTTTAAAGAAACTTTCAGTATATAAGCTTGATTCGAACTTTATAGCTTTTTTTCCCTCCTACCTAAGTAACCGCAGACAGAAGGTTTACTCGAACGGAAGGTATACGAAAGAAGGTATTGTAAGGCACGGAGTCCCCCAAGGATCTATCCTAGGGCCTCTTTTATTTCCTTTATTCATCAATGGCCTGCCTCTTTCCATCTCAAATCCTGAGGCAAAATGCAAACTCTTTGCTGACGATTCAACGCTGCATACATCAGAAAACGTGAAACAACGCTAAATAGTATCCTCCAGCAAAGTCTCGATGAAGTCTCCTTCCCATTTAGTACGCAAAATCGCATGCTAATCAGTACTTCTAAAACCAAAAGCATGTTGATAACAACACGCCAAAAGCATCAGCTATATCTTGCCATTCTGAAACTGTCACTTGGCAATAAACCTATCCAACAAGTATCCAAGCACCACCTACTGGGAGTTGGAATTGACGACCAGCTCAACTGGTCGCCGCATATCGGCAGTTTGTGCAAAACCTTGTCCAGGAATGTATTTCTGCTCTCTAAACGTAGACATATTCTTAGTACAAAGTGCTGTACATTGTTCTTTCACGCACACACTAAAAGCCACTGTGACTATGCGTCCTCTTTGTGGAAAGAATGCAGTGAACTTCATATTAAAAGAATCAACTCACTGTATCGTCGTTCAGTTAAAATAATTATTCGGCCAAACCCTACTTCCACAGCCAAAAAAATAAAATCGGTTGGCCTGCTTCCACTGAAAGAACAACTCCAATTTAACAAATGCGTCCTCGTGCACAAAATACTTCATTATCAAGCCCCCGAATATCTGTGCAGGCTATTTAACTTCAACCCTAGGCATCATGTTAACACGAGGAATGGCTTGCTTCATTTACCTTGCCCCAGGATGGATATCTACAAGTCAAGCCTTCTATTATCAGGTAGATCTGTCTGGAACTCATTGCCTTTAAACATGAAATCATTTTCAGGTAAAAGTCATTTTGAACGTGCTTTGCACACTCACTTCCAATAAACGTGACTTCACAGTTTGCCATATAAACATAATACTGCTGATAACGCGTAAACGTAAAACATTTTCTTTTTCTCCATACATTTGCAAACTGAACATCTATCGTCTTGTCGGTGTCGCTGTACGCTATTGGTGCTGTTGATTCTATGACACTGTTTTAGATGAGTATAATATTAATGCTGTGCACTCATTTATTTCCCTTGCTTTTTGCATCAGTGGCAGTTACTAATTCTCCAATGCCATTTTTTTCTCCTTTAAATAATTCAACTATTGTGTTTTTTCCGTTATTTTTTTAATTATTCTTATTATTATTTGCATGCTGTGTTTGTTTTCCTGTTATGTTCTGTTTTATTTAGAGGACAGTTTGTAAAACAGGCAATGAGTTGCCTAATAGCTTTATCCTTCATTGTGTTGTACCCGTCTTTTCTAAGCGTGTTTCTTTCTCCGTTGGGTACTTCTTTGCATATTACACGCTTGGCAGTCACCTTTTTGGTCTGGATTGAGCTTTATCCTGTATAAAAAAAAAAAGAAAGATTCATCATCATCATCATCATCATCTCTCTCTCTCTCTCTCTCTCTCTCTCTCTCTCTCTCTCTCTCTCTCTCTCTCTCTCTCTCTCTCTCTCTCTCTCACTTTCGGCTTCCACTGTTCAGCAAACCACGTCCATTTATTTGTTTAAAAGTAGGGTAATGATTACCTTTCAAGACTGCGATTCTTTCTCCTTGCTTCTTCATTTTATTTCTTGACAAGATACGCATCAAGTTCCAACTTTCCATACATTTTCTATTTCCCATTTAGCTTCAAAATTGTTTCTGCCTTTTTTTTTGTTTGTTGTTGTTGTTGTTGTTGTTGTTGTTCTTGTTCTTGTTGGTTTGTTTTGTTTTGTTTGTTGTTCACAAAATATTCTGTCAAATATGTGCACGCGTACGTGTGTATATGTACGCACATAAATGCACGCGTGCATGTGTACATATATATATATATATATATATATATATATATATATATATATATATATATATATATATATATATATATATATATATATATATATATATATATATATATATATATATATATATATATATATATATATATATACATAATGTGTGTGTGTGTGTATGCGTGTGTTTGTGTGTGTGTGTGTGTGTGTGTGTGTGTGTGTGTGTTTTGTGTGTGTGTGTCACTCTGTGTGTGTGTGTGTGTGTGTGTGTGTGTGTGTGTGTGTGTGTGTGTGTGTGTGTGTGTGTGTGTGTGTGTGTACATTTTGTTAGCTATTGTTTTTTATGTTCCTCCTTTTTTTTAAGTAGCTTAGCAAGGCCGACAGATTATAAGAAAGGTTTGCCCGCCTAAAATCTCAAACCTTGGAAAATAAAGTTTATTCGTTCCGGCGTTAGTTCGTTCGTTCGTTCCTTCTCTCTCTCTCTCTCTCTCTCTCTCTCTCTCTCTCTCTCTCTCTCTCTCTCTCTCTCTCTCTCTCTCTCTCTCTCTCTCTCTCTCTCTCTCTCTCTCTCTCTCTCTCTCTCTCCTCTCTCTCTCTCTCTCTCTCTCTCTCTCTCTCTCTCTCTCTCTCTCTCTCTCTCTCTCTCTCTCTCTCTCTCTCTCTCTCTCTCTCTCTACAACTTAAAAAAAAAAAATTGTCGCGGATCGCTTGTGCCATATTCTCCCCTTTCCCTTGCAAAAACTATCTGCCACTCTCTCACACACACTCTCTTATTTGATTTGTCAATACGCGTCCTTTAATTTAATGGCTGATTGTCAGAAAAACCGTAAACGGCCATATTTCATATGACAAGGGCGCCAGATGTTTCACCATCAAAGTAAACACAGTCGAAAATATTATTTATTATTTTTACCTTGACGCTTGAATATCAGTATCAGTGTCGTTTTCAAACAGTCGTCCTGTTTCTGCGGTGAATTTGTTGACCAGAAGTACATATAAAATCATACATCGGTGTTTAGGTGATAATGAGAATCTCACTCGAGTGGTTTTAAAACCTTATCCTACGAGCTAAAGCGAGTAGGATAAGGTTTTAAGACTACGAGAGTGAGATTCTCAGTATCACCTAAACACCGATGTAACTTGAAGATTCTTTTTCTTACTCACCTTTTTCTTGGCATAAATCCGATGTCAGCTCGTCTTCGGCATACACCTAGTCACAACACAGCCGCCATTGTGTCTTGGCAAAGTTCTTCACGTAATTTACTTTGTAATGTGACGTCAATATTTTGGATGCCAGACAAATTATGTTCCTAAGTAGCGCAGTATATGACGCCAGAGTGCCAGTCGTCACTGTGAAATGATGTCATTGCGCGTGAGCTAAAAATAGGACAAGTTTCAATATCGCTTGTGCGCATACCTTTTTCTTGACCAGACTTTCTACAGGACAATGTTGTGCACACCTGGCCGTTCACGCAACACGGCTGTATCACACACGTGTAATACAGCCAAGCTGTATCACTCGTGTGTGATGCAGCTTTTCCGCTCAAAGGCAGCAAAGAAGGTGTGTAAGAAAATCGAATATGTAAGCTTACTAAATTCGAAATAGGTCGTTATATATGCTGACGAGCAAAAGAAATGCGATATCATTGGAGTCATCGGAAACACTGAAGTGTTGCCGATGATTCCGATGATGTCGCATTTCTTTTGCTCGTCAATATACACGTTTTTCTGTTGTGCGACTCAGTCTCGAGAAGAGAAAGCAAGCAGACTGGGACTAATATTGACCGGGATACACCCGACCTATAGAGACCTGGACTGGTTAAACAACTTTTCTGTATATATTGTGAGTGCAAGCACAAGACCCGGAAACGTATACAAAATAAGTACTACAACCAGGGCTCCTACATCTGAAAACAGTACTAAGATGCTAAAGTCCTGGTCAGGGGACTAAACAGTTATAGTTTTCCCAGCTAATAGCCAATCTTCAATACACCAGGTGATTCAATACGAAGATGCCTGCGGTGACGTCATCGATGAGCTCTGCCCTGTCAAAGCAAAACATAGCAAGTCCATCTTTGTGAAAAGCAATATTTTCATTGAGTTACAACGAAAATGTCGATTTTCTTTAAAAAAAAAAAAAGGTTTTTATAGGTCAAAGTTAACGTGGAGTGACTCCTCACTAAGAGGATCCACATGGAATGAGCTATGTCATCTGCAGGGCATTGATTCTCATTAGCCAAAATCGACCACATCAATAACAGAGGTAGAGCTGATAGAGGCGGACAATTTCGCAACGAGTGTCCCATGCCTGTGGCTGTATAATACCAGGGTACCAGAGACAAGTTAGATAAAATGTACCCAAAGCTATGACTGACATGATACATCACAAGATAGAATTAACTATCTGAAGAATAATTCATTATTTGTGGTGGACTCGTACAACACGAAATTATACAAGAATAATGAACATGACCCTCCTATCTGTAACACATTTTTATGAGTATTACTATAGCCTTAAATATTATTATTACATTAGTTATTTTACTCCTGCAGATTGATTATGATTTGTGTGCTGGTCTGTGATTTTGGACCTGCGGCCTGTGGCCGTAAGGTCCAAAATCACAGACCAGCACAGACAATTATATCTTTTATTGCCAAAGCTGAAATTTTGTTTTCCCCAAGAGTAGGAAATAAGAAGGGTTTCAGCTCGTAGCTGGAAAGAGAATGTGAGAGGTCCTCAACGTTGATGGTGGCATCATAAGGGCCAGGGTTATGGGGCAGTAAACCGTCCCTCAGCCAGCCATCCCTATCTGCAAGTGACGTAGACCCTCACGAGTCCATGCAGCCACACCGGCCCTTGAGATTCTATTTCTTTTCTTTGACTTGGATCGGCTCCATTTGCATAGATATATAAATTAAGTCGTCTGGGTGTCTCAGTGTTGCAGTTAATATACTTTTTACATATCCACTTCCGTCTCAGTACATGAGAACTAGATTCTTATGCGCCACTGCAGCCGAAGGAAACAGTGAGATCATATGCATCCTTTGTCTTGACCAAGATCGACCCGATCTGCGTCTTCAGATTGTAGCAAATCATCTGAGGTTATGGGGTAGTAAAGCAGAAAGGGGGACTTCATCACTGTAGGGGCCAGGGGCGATAAATCAACTTGTAGTATCGAGTCGCCAATCTTCTAGTCATATTTCACTCGGCTATGGCGACATTGATGGGATGGTGGGGTGGCTGGTTTAAAAGTAGCCTTCATCATGATAGTGAATCGTCTGATAATGAATCGTCCGTGCATTTTCATGCCACGTGCAATAGACTTGGATTCTCATACACCCCTGCTGTTGCAGGGGCGTATGAGAATCTATGCCTCTTGCATATTTCTTAGTGTGGAAGAGGCATAGATTCTCATATGCCCCTGCGGCTACAGGGGCATATGAGAATCTATGCCTCTTGAAGAAGGGACCGTTAATAATGTATATCTCTTGATGGGAAAAATGAACCCCAACTGCACGGTTCATGCCTGTATGTGGTCAGACAATGGTGGGTGTACACTTTGTATGTGAATATGTCGATAAACCGATCTATGGCTACACTTGTAAGAGGTATAAATTATCGTTGCCCCCTGCAGCCGCAGGAGCTTCTGAGAATCTATGCCTCTTACAGATCGAGGGTGATTGAAGGCACCCTCTCCATGATTCACTGCTTATGACAGGTCATACATTGACTTCATTACAACTAGGTGTACACAGTTATTGAGGCGGCCTGCCACATTAACCGGTAATATGCATATAGAAACGAGAGTCGTATTTCTGTCGTCCGCACAATAAAACGTCAGCCCTGTTTTTGTATCGGAGTCTGGAGTTTGACAGATTGTTTCCTGCTTCAACTCATATTTGTTTGAAGTGCCCTGGAGAGGCTGGGATAAGGTGTTCACTGAGATATGTGTTTGAGTGTGTGAGCGTGTGCGTGTGTGCGTGTGTGTTTGTGTGTGTGTGTGTGTGTGTGTGTGTGTGCGTGTGTGTGTGTGCGTGCGTGCGCGCGCGTGTGTGTGTGTGTGTGTGTGTATGTGTGTACTTTTGTGTGTGTCTGTCTGTATTTGCGTTAAATGTGTGCATGTGTGCATGTGTGTATGCATGCACATGTAAAAGTGCTTTAAGTGTATGACAAACAACAAAATAAATAGCAATGATATTGAAGACATTGGTGCGTTTTGTACGAACAAGGTTCCGTGCAGCGTGTTTTGATAGGCGGTGATTATTTGTTGTTTGTTTGCTTGATTATTTTTTTTTTTTTCCTTTTCATAATAGGTCGGATCATTCAGAGACAGATAGAGAGAATGAATCAATGAAACTTTATTTTATAACGCTTGGAGTGTTAACACAATCATTTATCGCATCTGTCGTTATGGAAAATAACAACAATTACTCGTGAAGACAGGGAGTGCGCATGAATCAAAACTTAAAATGAAAAGAGAGGGAGGAAAAGAGAGAGGGAGAGAGAGAGAGAGAGAGAGAGAGAGAGAGAGAGAGAGAGAGAGAGAGAGAGAGAGAGAGAGAGAGAGAGAGAGAGAGAGAGAGAGAGAGAGAACTCGAACTCGAAATGGTTTATTGCTTCAGGCATCAGCCCATCAGCAAAGTACAGCGACGATAATCACAGTAAAACAAAAAAACGACAGGGGAGGGGTTGGGGTATAATGGGGATTTGGGGTAGGTTTGGGGAAGGGGTGGGGGTGTGCAATGACATGGAATCCATATCATTAAAGTTCATTTCGTCATGTTCATGAATCCGCGACATGATGGGTCCAGTGAATACAACATCCTAGAATCTCGTACAGGTAGAAATCACAGTCCTGTAACTTGTCCGGGAGAAAGAAATGACAACTGATTAATCTGAACAAAAAAAAAAAAAACTTTCTGTGCATGCTAATGTTCAACAAGACTTGCCTGCCTTAGCCAGGTAGCACTGTGTAATCCTGGCCAAGGCAAGCAAGTCTTGCTGTATGCGTTGAATGTCCTGATTATACTCATTGTCACTGACAGCCGGCAGAAGACCAAGAGCAAACACCATCTCCAAAACTCTGCCGGTCACTGGGTCACACTTGACTTCATAACACACAGTCCCTGAGATACGAATGTCGTACATAAGCACAAAATCGTCACTCTCAGCCACTAAATAGTTCTTTCCATTCTTTTCGTGAGAAACTACTTTCTTTAGTCTTTGGTTCCTCGATGTGTCCATTAGTTTATGTTTTGTTGACTCGGTCTGAGAGGTGACAAACGTGTACACTTGTTTGGGATCAAAGCCACGTGATTCTGCATCTCTGATTTCTGTGTCACACACGCCCGTTTCAGGTCTAGCACAGTTAATATTGTCAACATCAGCGGTACATGCGTGCACTGTCTCTGTTGGTGTTCCAGTTTCCATGTATGCTGTGATGTCGTGGTTCTCAGCTAACGGCGATGCTGTTGCACGTGCTGCATGGTCACTACACGGTGTGTTGTCTGGCTGGGTGATGGTTTTCGTGTACTGTAGTGTACTGCCATTTGTAGATTCTTGATTATAATTATCAGTGTCCGTGTAAACTTCACTCTCTTTTACGTTTGTGCCATCCAATAAATTGTCACTGCTAGGCACACTGCCTACCTTGTTTCTTGCCTGTGCCCTCCGTAAGTCTCTGCGCACCTGTGACGGTGGTTTTCGTCGCCAGTAGCCGGTCGGTGCAATGTCGGTTTGCTGTTGGTCTCTGTCCGCTGAACAGAGCCGTAGTACGAACACCAGGTTGGTCCCTTCCCCGGTCAATTTCCATGACGTGGTGTGATGGCTGGACAGTACAGACTGCAGGACAGCTTCTGCAGCTGATGGGAGTCCGGTGACGGGCATTTTGTCGTTGTTTGACAGCAAAAATATCTCAATTTCTGGACGCCAGAAATTTCGTGTCGCCACTTTGCCAAAGGCAAGCAACTCCCCGAGAGAGAGAGAGAGAGAGAGAGAGAGAGAGAGAGAGAGAGAGAGAGAGAGAGAGAGAGAGAGAGAGAGAGAGAGAGAGAGAGAGAGAGAGAGAGAGAGAGAGAGAGAGAGAGAGAGAGAGAGAGAGAGAGAGAGAGTAAAAACATCACCGGGGGACCCCAAGACTGGACGGTTTTTCTATCTCGATGGCGATCATCCTCCTTTGTTGTCCACGTCATAAAAACGGTTTATGGCCCCAGTCACATAAAACCTAGCGTGTGGTCTCAGCCTTCAAAGCGACCGTCACCATGTGGGAGTAATACACCTAAAACTTTGAAACTTCCGGCACAGAATAGAGTCCAAAATAACGTCCCTGCAAGAGGCACAGATTTTCGTGAGCCCCTGTACCCGCAGGGGCTCATGAGAATCTATGTCTCTTGCAGATGGACGTGGTTCCATGAAGGAATCGATTTGAGTCTTGCGTCTATGTGGCAGGGAAGCCTTGTTGTACTAGACGACCATCGAGAAGACAGCATGTCCAGATGAAATTTGCATTGATTTTGTTTGACTGACTGGCGTTTCCGATTCGGTAAGATAAATCCAACTAAACTTAATATCTAAAGATTCCACAGCTTTCAAATTCGATTATTTTTGTGTTTAGTATCCTCATTTAATTTTTAGACACTTTGTCGTTTATTGATTAAGAAGTACAACAAGAGGAATAGAAATTGGCTACCTTTTCTCATTCATGTCTTCATGAAAAGATTGACAGCGTCTTTCGACGCATATCGTAGAAAATGTTTCTAGACTGTGTGCAACGTGATTTGAACAGAAACAAAATTCAGAGTAAATAGGTGACTGCCAAGCGTGCAAAACGCAAAGAAATTCCCAACAAAGAAAGAAACACGCTTAGAAAGGACAAATTCAACACAATTTATTGACTGTCGGTAGCAGTTTTTGTCGCGATGATTCCGGCAGGAAACATAGGGACAAAAGCGCTACCGACAGCCAAAGGGCTAAAACAAATTGTTTTGTACGTGTCCTTTCGCGTTTATTTATTTATTTATTTTGTTGTTGTTGTTGTTGGTAGTTTCTTTGTTCTTCTACACACATCGTGAGAAAAAAAGGTTTCTTGACTGACCCATGTGGCTGTGTGGGACATGATCTGGACAGAGACAGCTTCAGAAACAATGGGAGGTCGTAGACCATTGCCTGAGCGACTGAACTAATCCCTGGATATAGTGACTGTGTCCAATAAACCATCAAATGATCCTTGCGGACGACCGGAGTCAGCCCCACACGTTGTGGACCTCGGACACTACCCTCGGTCTGAGGACGTACATGGTGCCAGATATTCCAGCGAGAGGCATAGATTCTCATGAGTCCCTGCGGATGCAGGGACTTAAGAAAATTTATGCTTCTCGCAGACGAGCAGAAACCTTCCCTCAAATCAGTGATATAGATCTCCGTCCGCTGTCTGAAGATGCTCACATCCCCAAATCTCCCAGAAAGTGGTACGGACTGCCATGAGTTTCTGAGAATGCTGGGCCCACGATAATCTGTGCCCTTCGCAGATGGAAGAAGCCTTGCTGTTGGACTGAATGACGTCGCAGTAAAGTATCTGATTTCAACCGGCGGCCGGGAGGTCACTCAGGAAGCGAGACAGGTCAGCCTGGAACTGAGTCACCATTAGCTCTGAGTGACAGCCCCAGTAACACGACACTGCTCCAACGTGTTCTGACGATTTCACAAATCCATGCAGCCACTTCTGTGTGAAGAACACCGTTGTAAACTGCTAGAGCAAGAGGCATAGATCCTCATGAGCCCGCTCAGATTGCGCAGGCTCACGAGGATCTATGTCTCTTGAAGAAGGTAAGTGTTTCGTCTGGTAAGTGTGTCGTCACTCTTGTCATACTGACTTTGACTTCTCTAACAGAGAACCTTTTGAACTGTACGAGTCACGAATCAAAATGCTGCCCTACAGCCTACTGCGGATTACGAAGATGGACATGTGGTTGCTGCCACGGAAACAGCCAAATTTGCAACGGTGTTTCTCAGACGATGCAGGTCATGCATGTAGACTTATCAGTCGAGGACATTCGGTGACACGACCGCATGTGATAGATCTGCAGTTTCTGATTCAAGCAAAGAGACGTGCATTGTAGATCTATTGTCTAAAGGAGTTCATCAAATTCCTTCTTTGTTCAACTAGTTCTCTGTCTCGTTCAAACAGTGATCTCTGGCTAATTGAGTTTTTCTTGTAAACGTAAGGCTTTTCAAGAATACTGTCGACACGAAAGAAAAGAATTATCAGACAGCCTAGTGACCTGGCCAGATAAGCCGATTTGCAACAAATTAGACCGCTTCGTGACAGTCAGCTATAACGTTTCGTTTTACAGATCCGTAGCCGGGCCTGTCTTGTATGAGAGACAGACATTGTCATTGGCCCCTGAAGCCGCAGGGGCCCACCAGAATCTGTGCCTCTTACTGATAAGACAGGATCAGTTTTCATTTGTTCACATCTGTGTTCTTTCGATGGAATTATAAAATTTCATGTCTGTGGCATTTCAAATCGTGTGGATTCTGACAAAAGACTCTTACTGTTAACAAAAGACTCATAAACACCGATTGAAAAACAGGCGTATACTTTAATTAAGGGTTCCTTAATCTGGTAAAAACTGTGGCCGTACAAAGGTGTAGAACGCTTAAAATATGTCGCGCCAAATGATGATTTTCTCGACTGTCTCATTCGTCTGCTCGTGCATTTTAAGTGGATTGACATATTTGGGATGTGCCTTATTCGGATACGCGGCTCAAATGAGTTAACGACAACAGTAGCATATCCAATATCCTTTAAATGATTTTGTTTTGTGTGTGTGTGTGTGTGTGTGTGTGGAATTACGGTATTGTCCTTCCGGGGAAAATTATCTTGTGGTGTTTAAGAAAAACGGGATACAAAAAAAAAAAACAAAAAAAAAAAACCCTAACAACCTACGCAGAGAAAGGGTTTGAAAGGTTTAAAAATATTTATAGTTTTAAGATTGGAATGAACAAATATAACACAACAAAAGTAAATAGATGCTGGGATTATAATAAATGACTTCCTAAGCCTCTTTACAGACGAAAAGATTACAAATTGATCCTTGACAAATCGAGAAGCTGAACAAAGATAGAAATGCGGGAATCGGTTCACGACAAAAGGTTTGTCAATCGTGTTTCCAGCAGACTAATCTAAGGGCGCATACGACTGCATAAACAAATCAAATGTCAGGAGCAAATGTCAGGAGCAAACAGTCAACAACAATAAGTTAGCAAACGGAAAAGCACGCAAGAGTGAATGAGAACAAACCTATTTATTTTGCAGTTTGCCATGCACATTAACACCTTGGCTGCTGCTGACGATAACTATTGAAGACGCGCGGTTGTGCCTCTTATCCGCCAAGCGGTCTCGTCAGTAGCAGTCAAGGGGTTAACCCCTTCGCTGCCAGTGACCACGGACTTTGCGTCTGAAAGCACTTCACATTGCGTGAAAAAAACTTAAGGAAATGAGACCCCCCCCCCCCCAAAAAAAAAAAATAAATAAATAAAATAAATAAATAAATAAATAAATAAATAAATAAATAAAATAAAAAAATAAATAAGTAAATAAAATTTAAAAATAATAAAATAAAATAAAAAATAAATTAAATAATAAATAAACAAATAAAACAACAAAAGAATAATATAAATAATAAATAATAAATAATAATAGGCACAAAGAACAAAGGATCAAGAGGAGACATAAATCATCATGAGCCCCCGCGACTGCGGGGGGGGGGGGGGGGGGGGGGGGGCTCATGTGGATTTATGTCTCCTGCAGATGGACAACGTTCGCGTTCGTTTTGCCCCGGCAGTTAAGGAGTTAGGTATAAGATAAGCTTATAGCGCATGTATGCATGCCGGAAACAACGCGTTCAAGCATTTGCATGATGAACATTGTAAAAGACTACAAGTACGCATTTAGGGAACAAATCCTGCATGTCAGAATTAACCTGACAAATGGATTTTAAAAAAAAGAAGAAAATACTGGGAAAGTTTCTCTAGAAGATTGCCACAGTAGTCGGTGTATTTAGCCCGTCGCTGCCGGTGCCGGGGACGCATTTCGTGTGTATGAAAACTCATCACCAAAACGTCCCAGTCGTCCAAGGAACATGGATATAAAGTGGTGTCAGCAAGCGGCATAGATCCTCAGCCCCAGGATCTATGTCTCTTGCAGTTGGATTGTATTGAATTTCAACGCAAAAGAGTCCCAGTCGTCCAAGGAACATGGTTGCAAAGTGTCGTAATGTCAGCAAGTGGCATAGGTCCTAACGAGTCACGGCAACTGCGGGGGCTCATGAGGATCTATGCCTCTTGCAGATGGACTGGGATTAAACTAGTGAAAGGGTTAACCTAAGTACCGCGTCGACCGAAAACACTCCGACGGGTAACTGGGATAACAATCACACGTCGAAACCCCGACTTGGTTTTGGCTCTTGTGAGCAAGCACAGTGACGCGAAAAGTGGGCAGCCGACGTAATCCTTTTGACCGCCTGCGTGATAAGCCGCCTGTATCAGTTAGCGTATACTTCTATAACTAATCGGTTGTGGTGTTGCTTATCTGATTCTCCGTCTGTGTTGCCTTTCTCGTTAATTCGAGGTGGCAGGCTGTAGCTTGTCTCTGGCTATGCGAAATAAGCAGTTCGTCTTTTTCAGAGTAATCACAACTGTTACTGCCTCGTGCTGCTAATTCAAGTTTCAACCTAGCGTGTATTTAGGTTTACTGAACCGCCAGTCAGACAAGCGTGACGAAGTAGGAAGTACGTTGAAATGATTATATTTCTTTCAGGCTATATGTTTATCGTGGAAGCACTGGCCTGGTTTTCCTTACAGTTTCGGGTTTCCCGGTCGTCAAGGGCGACGACTTGTTTGTGTCCACCGGCAGGGTCGGTAATGGTGGGGGACAAGTGAAAGATTTTAAGTTATTGGTCGCAGGGGGTTTGCTACACGGACCCTTGTAGGCCTGAGGGAGGTCAAAGGAACCATTATACCCCGAAGGCCTGAGGGGTACAATGGTTCCTTTGACCTCCCGAAGACCTACAAGGGTCCGTGCAGCAAGCCCCTGCTACCAATAACGTATTTGTTTTCATTCCTCGACTATTTTCGTAAAAGAAACCAAGAAGACACCTTCCGACCTGGATCACGCCAGACATGACTGACGTCAAAGGAATATGCATTTATACATAATAGACTTATGAATTAATTTAAAAATATTTCATGACGTCAGTTGCCGTCTCCAGTACTGAGTGTGCTTGTTGTTTCGAACAACACTAAGTAACCTTTTACTTAAGAACGTTTTGGTGATCTTTTATAGAACAAAACTCGCATCCAAGATGCGTCACAAAGAGGGCTACAAGAAGTCCGCCATTTGGCGCTACAAGGGTTTTTGTATCACGGCCACATGATACCGTTTGCGCTAAAGCGACTGGTCGTGTGACGTTGGGATGAAAACAAATCGTATTATCGTATAGGACAGTTTTTGTCACAACTCACTTAATTTCTCGCTTTTCCTTTTTTTTTTTTTTTTTTTTTTTGAGAGCCAGTAGACAGCTGTTTAGCAGTCGTTTATTATAATGCAGCCCTAACCAGTCTGAGCAGAATTTGGTGTGTCTAGCCTACAGGCAAAGCCACAATGGAAACAGCTGTGAGAGTCACTTCAGTGTCTAGTGTCACATAGCCTATAGTTCCGACTGAGCGGCTTGACTTCGTGTACTTGTCTAAGCCCATCTCAGCACCACAGTCCCCGTAGCGCAGTGGATAGCGCGCTGGACTTCTAATCCAGAGGTCGCGGGTTCAAATCCCGCCGGGGATGCACTTTTTTTTCCTTCTCGGCCAAAACTTCACAAAACCACATATAATTACGAATATTTGTCGTAATTTTTGTTTTCCCTGCGTTGACTATTTCCTGTTTATAAATATTTTCGACATGTTATTTAATTTCTTCCGGTTGTCTGTCTTTAAAGACAAAGTAAGCCTTTTTTTAAGATAAAAAAATGAATACAAATGAAAACCAGCAGCGGATCCAGCAGGGAGGGGGGGGGCTGGTGGGGGGAGGGGGGTAGTGTTGTGTGGGCTGTAGCATAAACATACTAGTATGTCTCTACGGTAAAGTTCTACAAATGTATGCTGATGTGCTTCGGGAAAAGTTTTAAAGGGAACAAGCAGGGACAAGTTTCCAGGCCGACATTGGCCGCCGTTGCACACTACAGTGCACGGGCCAACGGCGAACGACCTCGGCCCGAAGACCTACGGCCCCTTTGCAAACCAAACAACGGCTTGTTTTACTGACTTACACGAACTAAAAAAAATAAAGTAAATTCTTCGCGTCAGACCCTATCACTTTCAGCCCTGTGTTCAAAGCCTTCACCGAATCCATAGACTTTACCAACACTGACTGATTTCCTTTGTCCAAAGATTAAAATGTAACCAATGTCTTCCAGCAAGAGGCACAGATTCTCATGAGCCCCAGCGGACGCACGGGCTTACGAAAATCTGTGCCGCTTGCAGACCTGGTGTGGGTGCTTGAATAGTGGAGATTAATTGGCGGCTGAAAAGTGCCTGTGATCGGCTAGTTTACACGTAGGGCCGTGCGAACTGCCGGTTGCCGGGGACAGGCGGCAGGCCCTTTCGCTTCTAAAACC
Organism: Semisulcospira habei; assembly: GCA_036245525.1. Classification (NCBI taxonomy): domain Eukaryota; kingdom Metazoa; phylum Mollusca; class Gastropoda; family Semisulcospiridae; genus Semisulcospira; species Semisulcospira habei. The sequence continues at coordinate 133,559,876 of BTPG01000008.1, forward strand.
AGTGCCCTCAGATTTCAGACATGTGTTACTGAAATACAGTCTGCTTCGCTTATACAAAGGTTAGGTGTTTTTTTTTAAATGTCAGAAATAGCAACACTTGTCCGTAGGTTCCGACCAATGCACCGTGTGCATGTTAAACCGCATAAAACCGCATATCCGGATGCGGCACGTCTTGAATGTGTTAATTTTATCACTTATGAAAAACTTCGGATATAGCAGAAAGAAAAACTGGTTCTCCCGGCGATTAGTTATATCCAAAGTTTACTGTACATATATGAAGGACGTGAGGAGTGGGTCGCCTGATAACGATGTTTCAAAAGTAGCTTCTGATAAGTTTTGTGTCCCAAAATTGGCCAAACCGGGTGGCTAGTCTGACTTCCGGAGACTGTCGGTTATGATTGAATCAATAAAGATCCTCGGGCCTTCGTCGACCGAAGTTGGCCCGCGCACTGTCGTGCGCGGGCCAGCTGCGGTCGACATCGGTCCGAAGACCTTTGCTTACTGGTTGACAGTAGTGAGAAGCGTGGCTGATTAGTTTGTAAACTTGTACCCTTGAGGTGTCGTGCCTGGGGTAAGTTGACTGGCGGAGCACCTTGCTTAGTGGCTGTTACAAGACTAAGCTCACTCCTGCAATTGGGACCGGCTGCATGAGTGAGCTTAGTTCTGCCGCGCCTGCCACTAAGCGGAGCACCTTGCTGAGCGAAAGGCGCAGGACTGACTCAGCGACTTTTGACGGCTTGAGAATCTTGGATGCTCATTGTTGGTGTGGCGAAGACACAGCGTCGAGCTATTCTGGCACCAGCTCCTTGAAGTGTCAAAGCTAAGTTAATCTGTTTCAGTAGAGACGTCGCCAAGCAATTCTTGAACTATCACGGTCGACCGATGTCCCTGCCGGCCCAGTGTACCACATTGCAACTGGTTTTATATGCAAGCATAACCCCGGCTTCAGACGACACTTCGAAGTGAAAGGGTCCTAAACATAACAGGCCAACACTAGCAGTAACGAGGCAGGGGTCATTATTTCACCACTAACAGGCCGCCTCTGTGTCGATAACCCAATCAAGCGAGCGCCCGCACGCCGGATACCACCAACAGAATCGCAATTTTTCACTTGTAATCGAAAACACGTCGCGAGAAGGGGCGGCCATCCGTCTGCCCAGAGTTAGATCCTTAATGGCCTCCTTCCTTTGAGGAGCAGAGACGTAGTAGCAGTCTGCAGATATGTAAGTATATAGGAGAGATGTGTACCTCAGCCGGAGCATTGAAAATGTATGCTTCTAGCAGATAGCGGGATAGCGTAGCGTTCAACTGTGTGTTCGTTCGCTTGTGGACAGTCCGATTTTGGGCATGACTGCTTTCTCTGAGGAGCAGATACGTAAGAAAACAGAGTCATTAACAAGGGGAACAGATTTTCATGAGCCCCTACTGAAGCAAGGGCTCATGAGCATCTTTTCCTCTCGCAGACATCGTAGGGAGGGAGGGGGGGGGGGCTACATGGGAACCGTTCCGTCCTCATCCGTCTTCATGCTTTCAGCACTATGTGAAGGAATTGATGGAGGGTCGTCGGCCCGAGGGGCAGGCCCGTCCCCCCAGAGCTTTGATGGAGCGGGTGGGGTGACGTGGGCCCCCTACCCACCGACTGATCCATGCCATCCCTTGACCCCACCCCGCCCGTCTTGGTGGTCCGCGGTGGCTTAGCCTGTGTGACCACGTATGATTCAAACGCCTGTAATGTCATCATTTGGCTTGCATCGTCTGCATCCTGAATGGGAAGCCTTTATTTTTGTTTGTAAGCAGGCGTACAGCTAGAGTTTTTTTAAAGTTTTACTTTATTGTCCTACGATGGAAATTTGGTCTGTCCGCCTCGGGTGAGACACGTCGCCGCAGTGCAGCGCCGCCTGACCACATTATTTTATTATTTATTATTACCTGACCACATTATTTTATTATTTTTCTTTCATGTTCGACCAATTTTAGAGTTAAATTTTATTTTTGTTCAAATATGTAAATACGAAATGTCAAAAAAAAAAAAAGCAATCTGTGAGTGATCTGCCAGTCCCGCAGACAGGAAAATTATCACTCTTTTACTGATAGAAACCCACCACCAAACTCTATGACATGTAGATCCTTATGAGCCCCCGTATTTGCGGGGGTCATGAGGATCTATGCCGCTTGCTGAATCCACTTTGTGTTTATGCTTCTTTGAAGACTGGCAGTGAATGCTGAATGTAAAACGATTAAAAAAGAAAAGTGTCTACTGGCAGTGAAGGAGTTGAAAGGACAAAAGGCAATTCTGCAGACATAATATGTGTCAAAAAATATGTCTAAGGGCATTGAAGGGCTTATAAGGCCAGAAAGCAGCTCTAAAGATATATATGTACGCCAACATTTGCTATATATTTGCTTGAATTATCATGGTCAACCCATCTTAACCCATCAATGGGTTAAGAACAATTTGACCGGGGACAAACACACAAACACACACACACACACACACACACACACACACACACACACACATATATATATATATATATATATATATATATATATATATATATATATATATATATATATATATATATATATATATATATATATATATATATATGTGTGTGTATGTGTATACACACACATATATATATATATATATATGTGTGTGCGTGTGTGTGTTTGTCCCCGGTCAAATTGTTCTTAACCCATTCAGCCCTGACGCACTACAGCGGCAGGAGATGGGTTGACCATGATAATTCAAGTGTAGTGCCAGATTAGCTTGTCGCCTGTCGGCGCCAAGCTAATCTGGCACTGCCCTTGAATTATCACGGTCGATCCATCTCCTCAATGCAACTGGTGCATAGTCATTAGATGACACCTCCCAAATTTGGGAAATACGTGCGTCGGGCTGGCTGACTAAGTTGAGAGTTTGAGCGGTGCTAGGGGGTGTAGAGTGTTCATGGAGAAGTAGTACCTTTGACTTTTCAGCCAGCAGCGCCTCTTGGGGCAGGCGGGAGCACTGGTCTTCACATGGCACTCAACTCTCACAGCTGGCTCCAGGTCCTTTACCTAGCCACACCCCGGTAACCGCTTCTGCTGGCGGGCGAAACGTTGTGAGGGGCTGACGCGTCTCTCAGTCAGTTGAAATACTTGGAGAGGAGACGGGCGCCGCCAAGTTCGCCTAAGCCCATTGAAAGGACTGATGGACAAGCAACAGAATAAGAATAACATGCCGGATCGGTCGGGGCCCGGATCACCAACGACCGCGCACCCCATTGGAGGTCTCCAGGGTGGGGGCGACAAGTGTGTTACTGGAACCAAACCCACCATCAAGCTGCCCACGCAAGGAATAACTATCGGAACTTGGAACGTTCGCACACTCTACCAGTGCGGCAAAGTGAAGGAACTCACCCACGAGTTAAAGCGCTATCGCTGGGACATTGTAGGACTTGCAGAAGTTCGATGGACAGGCTTCGGAGAAACAACAACAGATGAAGGCCATAAAATCTGGTTCAGCGGAAAAGAAACCAAGCACGAACATGGCGTAGCTTTTATCGTAAGGAAAGAGGTGGCTGGAACTGTCATCAGCTGCACCCCCGTGTCAAGCAGACTAATCTCCATCCGCATCTCCGCCCGACCGCACAACATCACTATAATACAAGTATACGCTCCAACAGCAGATCATGATGATGAGGAATTAGAAGAATTTTACGAACAACTGGACAACATCATCAAGAAAACACCTAAGAAAGACATTCTGACTGTCCTCGGTGACTGGAATGCAAAGATCGGCCCTGACGCTTACCAACAATGGGCAGGAACAGCTGGCAAGTTTGGCCTTGGAGAAACAAACGACAGAGGCCTGCGACTTTTAGAGTTCGCACAGAGTCACCGTCTTACCGTTGCTAATACCCTCCATCCACACAAGAAGTCAAGAACAGTGACATGGCAATCGCCAGGAGGCCTGGTCCATAACCAGATTGACTTCATCTTGCTGCCTCGACGATTCAAATCCAGCGTTAACAAAGCACAAACGAGGTCCTTTCCTGGCGCTGATATTGGCAGCGACCACAACCTCGTCCTTACTAGCCTCAAGTTGAAGCTGGCATTGAAACGAGACAGCAAGAGTCCTCGCATCCGATTCGACCTCGAGAAGCTAAAAGACCCGGAAGTAGAAGAGGTCTTCCAAGCCCAGGTGGGAGGCAGATTTGCAGCCTTGGCTACTTTGGACTGGGACGTAGACACCCTTGCTGGAAATATAAAAGAGGTGTTACTTTCTACAGCAGAAGAAGTGCTGGGGAAGCAGAGGAAGCGCAAACAGCCCTGGGTCACCGATGACATCCTCGATCTCTGTGATGAGAGGAGAGCCTGGAAGAAAAAGAGAGGCCAAGACCTCACATCAGCAAACAAGTACAGACTTGTCAACAAGAAGATCAGGAAGAGGATGAAAGAAGCCAAAGAAGAGTGGATTGAAGACCAGTGTCGTAGCGTGGAAGAGGGCATGGCAAACGGCAACAGCAAGAAGGCTTATGAAACGCTAAGGACCCTCACCAAGACTCAACAGCGAACAGCCACAGTCATCGAAGACAGCAGCGGCCAACTCCTTACGGAAAACACTGCTGTATTAAACAGATGGACTGAGTACTGCCGAGACTTGTATAACTACAAGGCTGAGCCAGACACCAGCATCCTCCAAAACAACCAGGCTGGGGCCAGGAAGGCCGAAGACCTGCCAGTGTTAGCTGAAGAGGTGGAAACAGCTGTACGCGGCCTGAAGGGAGGAAAGTCTCCAGGTGTAGACAACGTACCTGCTGAACTGTTGAAACATGGAGGAGAAGTAACAACGAAGGTACTCACTACACTCTGTCAAAAGATCTGGGAGCAAAAGAAATGGCCAGTAGAATGGACACAGTCTCTAGTGATCCCGCTCCCCAAGAAAGGAAACCTGAAACAGTGCCAGAACTACAGAACTATCAGTCTGATAAGTCACCCTAGCAAAGTAATGCTTAGAATCATTCTCAACCGCCTCAAAACTTTCGCCGAGGAACTGCTGGCAGAAGAACAGGCTGGCTTCAGAGTTGGAAGAAGCACTGTAGAGCAGATTTTCAACTGCCGCGTCCTGATCGAGAAACATCTGCAGCATCAGCGCGAACTCTACCACAACTTCATTGATTTCAGGAAAGCATTTGATCGCGTCTGGCACGACGGACTCTGGCAAGTCATGAGATCGTTCAACATAGAGGAGGGGCTGATCCAAATGATAGAAGCGCTTTACAAGAACGCCTGCAGCGCGGTTCTACTTAACAATCAGTCAGGCGAGTTCTTCAGGACGACAATCGGTGTCCGTCAAGGATGCCTGCTCTCTCCTGTCCTTTTCAACATATTCCTGGAGAAGATCATGCAGGAAACCCTCCACGACCACCATACTTCAATCTCTATTGGTGGCAGATCCCTGTGCAATCTTCGATTCGCAGACGACATTGACCTCATGGCAGGCAGCAATAGTGAGCTGCAAAACCTGACAGACAAACTTTCAAGTAGCGCAGGGTCTTATGGCATGGAGATCAGTACGGATAAAAGCAAAGTGATGATCAACACCACAAGCAACAGCAGCAGCAACATTCACATGAACGGCCAGAAGCTAGAAGAGGTCAATAGCTTCAAGTACTTGGGAGCCACCCTGTCCAAAGACGGTAGTTGCATAGCAGAGATCCGTATCAGGATAGGTACAGCAACATCCGCAATGGCCAGGCTGGACAGGATATGGCGAAGTAACTCCATCAGCTTCACCATCAAGTACAGGCTTTACAAGTCCCTCGTAGTGTCTATTCTACTCTACGGCTGTGAGACTTGGACGCTGCTTGCAGACTCAGAAAAGAAAATCCAGGCCTTTGAGAACAAGTGCCTGAGGAAGTTGCTCCACATCTCGTACCGCGAGCACAAGACCAACGAATATGTACGGAGCATCGTCACTTCCCTGGTGGGCCCACATGAACCCCTTCTGGCAACCGTGAAACGGCGCAAGCTTGCTTGGTTTGGCCACGTGACCCGACACAACACCTTGTCCAAGACTATCCTCCAAGGCACTCTCGAAGGAAGTCGTCGGCGAGGTCGTCAGAGAAAGAGTTGGGTCGCAAACATAAAAGAATGGACCGAACTCGAGATGCCAGACTTGCTTGCCACCGCCCAAAATAGAACTCAGTGGAGAGCACTGTCTGTTGCTGCTGCCTTTCAGTCCCCCCAACGCCCAGTTCGGGCAAGGGACTGATGATGATGATGATGAGGCGTTTCCGCAAACTTCTGGACTAGCTCGATCGTCCCTGATCGCGATTTTTCTCCTTGGTTGTTTAGGACATGATAAAAATGTCATAGCCACTCCGCAGGATAGAGGCTGAAGCGACAGCGAGTCGCGAGCAGGCAAATGAAAGGATCGTGTTCAACAATACCGCTCTCTGCTGCAAAAATTACTGGCTGTAAATTTGAATGACGTTTGCCAGTGTCCGGTGTTCTGACAGCCAAACGCTACCCTGCTGCAAGAGGCACAGATCTTCATGGGCCACCGCATTTGCGGAGGCTGATGAAGATCTATACCTCTTGCGTGATGGTCAATCTAAGACTGTGTACCTCCGGTTTTTGCGCAAATGACGATAATTTATGCTCTACGTCTGCGGGAGGCATAGATCTTCACGAACCGCCGCAAATGTAGCGGTTCATGAAGAGCCATGCCTCTCGCTTGATGGTTAATCTACGCTATTGTTACCCCCGTCAGAAGAGTGTATCCGTGTCCAGGGACGGAGGGGTGGCGCGGCGACGGACAAGCTAGTTAAGTTGTCCCCCGGAGGATGAGTCAGGCTTTGAAAAATGCTTTCCTCCCGGCATCCGTGACAGCTGATTTGTTGGGCCCCCTGAATGGCTACACGGCAATTACAGGGAATACAGCCAGCGAGAGGCGCACTTGGACAACAAAGCGTCACACATTAGTCAAACCCCTTGTCCAACTGGTGTCCCTTGTTATCACACGCGAGCGTCGCCGCTTCGACTCGATTCCCTGCTGATCACCTCCGTCGGCCGTCCCCAGCGAGATGTAGATGTGGCCGAGGTCTGACAGCAAGAGGCGATAAATCCTTATGGGCGCCTGCTATAGCAGGCGCCCATGAGGATCTACTCCTCTTGCAGACTGTGACGGGGTTCGCTGACGCCGGAGATAGAGAGCGTCGGAGGTGATTGTTGGCGAGAGATTGATGGTCGGTATTACTGCAGGGACGTGGTCCGGGCATTGATGAAACTGTCAGGGCCGTGTCAACTATTGACCGTTAAACCGAGTCCCCTGGCCATTCGTGCTGACAAGAAAATGTTCAACCATGATGGTTCAAGGGTGGTGCAAGAACAGCTTTTCGCCTAGAGGCTAGTCTGTTTTATGAAGTGTGATATTATTTTTGTGTGTTGAGAAGACAACTTCAAATTTATGACCTCAGGTCTGTGTTTGTTAAGCCGACACAGTTCTGGCTGTCCTGCTTACAAAATATGGTTCGACCACGATAGTTCAAGGGTAGTTATAGAATAGCTTGGCGCCAAGAGGCGCCAAGTTGTTCTGGAACCACCCTTGCACTACCAGTCTGGCTAATAAACTTAACAGCTATTATGGAACCACCCTTGAACTATCGTGATCGAGGTGAATTTTGAACTGTAATATCGTCTTCAGAAAACAAACCCCAAATTTAGGAATTTTCAGCCTCAGGGATCACGCGTGTTAAACCGGCTTTGCTGACCAGACATCCTACTACCACTGTCCGGTGCATCACAGGGGCAAGAAATAAACCTTCGTGACGGCGGCCAAAAGGGTTATGCCGGGCCCGATTGGTCTCTGTCCGCCACCGGGGGTCGCGCTGATCGAGACCTTTTGTCCTGTTTATCTGTTAGGGCGTGATGGCTACGCTTTCCATTACGTTACCGTCAAGTCCGCGGAGATTTCACTGTCCGCCGGAATTGAACCGATTCTTGATGGATGGATCCATCTCCATCGCTGGCTGAAGTTTGTGAAGTCGTTATTCAGGAAGCCATATGATTTGTACGGATTAGTAGTATGGATGAGCTTCCGGGACAACAATTCTGCCCTGTCAAGGCAAAATACAGTAAGTCTATTGTTGTGAACAGAGAGATCTGCATTGTGTTACAATGAACGCCTCGCGGCTTTTCACAAAATAGACGTTCTGTCTTCCCAAAGCGCAAAAGGCCGTGCACGGGCCAACGACGGCCGGCGTCGGCCCGATGGCCTTTGCGCACTGGGTTCTGCTCTATACAATGACAATATTGCTTTTTACAAAAGTAAGTTTACTTATAGTCTTTTGCTTTCATAGGACAGAATTAAAAATATACGTTGAGAAACGGAGTGTAAGCGGTAAAATTAAAACATCTTCAGCTGAGATTCATCGTCAGATTCATTGAAGCCATTTGTGACCACTCAGCAAAACTATAAACCTCTTTCACTGCCAGGGTTAATTCAACGCCAACGAACACAATCTGCCCAAAGAAAATGAATACAAAGTGGGCTCACGATTATCTCTGTCTCTTGCAGTTTGATGGTGTTTGATTTTTCTCAGTAGCAAAGACAACACAAGCGAACCTTTCCATCCGTAGTTTAAGTCCGTGATTGCGTATATCTGTGATGGAGTAAAGTCTAAAGCCAAACAATCTCTGTCACAGGGCAAAATACTGCATGCGATTAACAACATAGAATATGTGCCACTTGTGAACGAAGGGTTATGGCATGGGTAGGCCTACATATCACATGCACATAGTCGGTGTAATTGGGAAGCCACGTATCTGACACATCAGTGTGTGTCAGATTCGAGGTTTCCCAGTTACACCAACGATGTGCGAGCATATGATCTTTGCACAACGAGGTAGGTTGTCTGGGATTTAGTCTACGACTGGTCAGCGGAAAACGGACGTCACAAACGTATGGCGGGCCATCAAAATGCAGATTCCGGCTTTATTCACTGTGTTTGTGTGTGTCATGGGCACCGGCCACTCATTGATTCTGCGTGTCGGGACTGCTGCGGTCACCATAACAGAGGCAGCGATTTCTGTGTACCGGCCTCTGATACTGAGTAAAGAGATTACGTTGACGCCAAACGACTCCCAAAACGAACGAGAGTGAAGTCAGGGCGAATAACCAGCCTGTACCTTAATTAACTCATCATATCCGGAGGCTGATTTATTTTTTTCAAATTTGCCTATTATCCTGTAGATTGGCGCCTCAGGCGCCAAGCTATTCTGGCACCACCCTTGAACTCTCATAGTCAAATTTATATCAAGGAATGGGTGTATCAGGATGAAAGTGGATAAGCATAGGCAACCCACCAAACATCTCCAAGAGGCCTAAATCCTCATTCTCTTGGAAATGTTTGGATTGTTGTCTATGCTTATGGCAGATGCTGGTTGTCCGCCACGACCTCGCTGTCGTTTGTTGTTGAGAGTCGTTCGTTGCAAACAAAACCTCACTAGTACTAGTACTAGCTGTGACTATACACCTGTTTTCAGTCTGGCTTGAGATCTGATTTTACGACAGTGTCTAACTTTGACACAATAACTAAGTCTGCCCTGTGAAAGCAACACAGGGTAATTCTATTTGTTGTTGTTGTTGTGAAAAGCAAGATTTTCATTGTAATGCAATGAAAGTCTTGCTTTTCACAAAACGTATTTTTGTGTCCGTCTTTTGCCTCCACAGGTCAGGAATGACACGAATAACGCGAATGATTTCATAGTCAACCCATCGCGCAATCAATATCAACACTCGGCAAAAAGGGGCAAAGAAACATTTGACAGAATGATCAACGTCTATTAACTTTCGTTCAAAGGCCAATTGTCATGTGGTTAGCTTGTTTAATTTTAGCTGCTTGATATGACCGGCGTGTAACACGGCAGTGATATCAAACAAATACAATTAAAACTTTTGCTCACAGGGAATAGGGTCAAGGAAAAACATCAGAATTGATGTAAAATTGATGCAAAAACTGGAAAGAGAAAAAAATATATATTTAAAAAAAAACGAAAAAAAAAATCACCAAAACAACAACAGCAGTTTGTTTTAGCACTGGACACAATCCAAAGCACTAAAATCTTGACACTGGAAATAAGAAGGCCCTTACTGCCCCAAGCAATTTCCAGTAAAGGTCCGTAAAACGCCGACGATTCTCAGGAGATTGCGCGTAAACGACCCGCACACGAGACCCGCCTGCCAGTCGCCGGCAGTAAAAAGCAAGAAACCTTTCCTCCGGCCCGCTCTGATCAAAAACACAGATCGCCGAGAGTTCTTGCTTCAGACAGAAGACAATTTGTTAATGTGTCTATTGCTGTTCCCCAAGTAGCTCTGCGTTTGTCGGCCTTAACGATTCATGTGTTTGCTGGTCTGTGATTTTGGACCTTACGGCTTGAAGCACAGACTAGCACATGATTTGGCGGGAATCGAGTCTTCTGTGTTATAGTAAACGTCGTGTATCTACGAGGGGTACTGATATATCCTCATTATCAAACACTGAAAGTGGGGCAATTGAAAGGCGCAATTGAAATCTTTTTTGTTTCTTCTTTTTTTTTTCAGGTAGATAAAAGACTCAGTGAAGCTCATTCAGATCTATGCTTCTTATTTAACTCATTCAAGTCACGCCGCACCCGGATACCTGGCTAGCGTGTGGAGGATGTCAAGGGGTTTTTGGCCCACGAAGATCTTTACCATTAGAATAGAAAAAAAAAAAAAAAAGCCGCACTCCAATCAGAGACCCCGTCATGCCAAGCCCTTCTTGCTGCAGAAATACGTCATGATGTGTCACAGAGTCTCGATGCTATCAGGGCCTGCCGCTCGCAGACTTTGCAGCCCTTTCAGGACCGGGCTAAACGAGCCCTGCCATTCTTCATGGTGAAGTTTAGTGATGCCACAACTCTCCTTTATCGCCCACCCTGTCAACCCGAACGTCCAATCCCGAGGCTTTTCATGTCCCTACCCTGGGTCTCGGGTTGGCAGGCACTTTCAGCGAAAGTCTACCGCCTGGTCTTAGTGGTACAGTCTAACGTCCAACCCGCTTCTCTCTTTGATATACAAGAGGCATAGATTCTCATAAGCCCCTGTCGCAGCAGGGACTCATGAAAATCTACGGCTCTTGTGACGATGAATCTTTTCCATTTATTCGCTTCTCTAGACCCTCGGAGTATGGAAATTATCTGGGTTGTAAGCACGGGAGTAGGGAACACAATAAAGCTCTATCACCGGTGTCTTGTGCAGCATTATCAGGCCTCCGCTGATGTATGGGTCGTGTGTTACCGTTGCTCTTCTCAGACCTCCGCTATCTTGACACACGCGGCGGGGAGGTTCCAGAGTGGTCTGTGAGCGAGAAATTTTTATGTCAATTGGAGCCCAGATATACAAGCTCATTTCCCGCTGGCCGTGATCTATTCGAAAACCAAGACTTGATAGAGAACTCCCGACCCGTCTCCAAGAGGCATAGATTCTCATAAGGCCCTGCTGTTGCAGGGCCTCATGAAAATCCATGTCTCTTGCTCAGTGGAAGCTAGCGGCTCATTCATACCCTGAGTTGAGAAATCGTGTGTGTGTGGGGGGGGGGGGGGAGGGGGAGTCTACGAATACAAGACTAGGTCCCGATAGCAGCGACAGGCAAGTGTCCAGGGACCCTCGACCAGCTCTCGGAACAAATTGAAATTTCCTGCGTTGCCCGGAGTCGTCAGGGCCTGGGCGGGGAGGCCGACAATGACGATAGATATCACATGAGTCTGACACAATAGGGCGAGACACCGGTTTCCGTCCCCCAGGACCGTCTGTCTCAGGCATCACATCGTGTAGCGGTGAATGGACTAAGGATGGAGGCGGACCGTCTCTCTCTCTCTCTCTCTCTCTCTCTCTCTCTCTCTCTCTCTCTCTCTCTCTCTCTCTCTCTCTCTCTCTCTCTCTCTCTCTCTCTCTCCCAACGGACCTGATATGAGTAGGGTCACGGCGGGCCCTTCATGTCACACCATGGCACGGCCCCAGCGAGACCATACAACCACTCGACTGCCAAGCCCCTACACAGTACGCTGACCAAGGACACGCCAGGCCGCACATTGCGTCACAAGTGGACTTCCCCTGCATACCGCAGGACAGTGGGTATATACCGGTCGGTCACCCGTTTACTGCGCCCGCCACAAGCATGATCAAAAGGCCCACGAGGGTGGGAACAATCTGGATTAACGGGCAACCTAGCCACGATTCAGCCCAGGCCATGCAGATCAACGCCCAATTTCTGCTGCCTTTCCTAACGAAGTACTAATTGTGGGTTACTCACTTGTAATGCACATGAGCGTTGCTTGTGAGTATCCGATACACTATCCCTTAGTCTTGATAATTTGAAATACTAATTATCGGTTACTCTTTTGCAGCGTGCATGAGCGCTGCACGTGACTATCTGGTACTTCCATTATCCATACTCCTCATTTGTCTTGATAAACAAAACAAAAAAGAAATAGTAAGTACTGGTTACTCAAAAGCGGCGCACATGCGCGTTCCTTATGACTATCCGACAATTATGTAATGTTAGTTGTGTGCACACGAAGAGACGTTAACCGCGTTACATATGGAAGTTTGAACGGTGCTTTTATCTCAGATTACAACTCGACACTTGATTATAGTTTGTGACTATCATCAGACTTTTTCTATCGGAACATTTCATTTTGCCTTTTTATGTCGTTAGTGTGTGTGCACGTTCATGTCTCTTGACAAGATTAGACTGTTGGCCAGTGGTGACTGTGGCAGGCTTTGTTGCTAGTGACATTGTCTACAGGTTTTTTTGTGTACAAGGCAACAACACTGCACTATCCACATGATAAAGCCACACGTCTTATAGCTTGTGGACTAACGTGATTGTGACTTAATTGTCGAAAAGCGCAACGCGTGACTTAGTTTGTGCGCTGTGCCACATCTATATAAGAATCAGAAGTCACTTAAAACCTCTGCACTCAAACCACTGGGCAAGTGAAGAATAGTCTTTCCCGCTGGCTCTGTGGTATTGATTATGCAGCCTCGTTGCTTGACATTATTAGCGCAGATCCGCCTGGACATTATCTAGTTTGCAGTGAAAACGCGCTATTGCTTTAATTTGTTTTCTTGCACTCAGGCTGTCAGTTTATCAGATTATTTTGTGTAGTTCTGTGTGGCGGTTCACTTTTACCTGTCCGGTTTGCACTGTGTGTATGATTGTTGCTTTTGTGTGTGTGTGAGCTTTTGTGCGTGTGTGACTCTTCTTCTTCTTCTTCTTCTTCTTGTCGTTCGCAGTGGGCTGTACGGTCAGACCAGCACCGGTGATGAATGACGTCGTTTTCTCCAGGTATTCTCGACTGCCGTAAAGTTTGGTCTGCAGTGGAGTTGGCGATGGCCACACTTCTTTTCTTTCATCGTCCAGTAGGGGGCATCTCTGGAGAATATGTTGCGCTGTTTGGTCTTCCTGACCACAGGCGCAGGTTGGTGATGGCGCCAGCTTCAGCTTTCTGTTCATGTGAGCGTTCAGTCTGTTGTGGCCGGTACGCAGTCCATGATAGCGGGTTTGCGTGGATCCGTGGTTTATCAGAATGCGCCGTGCGGCCCGGGTCCTCCGTCTTCAGCATTCGAGGTTTCTGTCGGGGTTTCCTCACCCTTAGCTCCTGGTATAAGACCTTCCCTGGGAACACAGGGGGCTAGAGCTTTTTGCGGCTCTTGATCGCATGATGAACCCGTCATTGGACACATGGGGAATTTCAGTGGAGGTAGCAGTGCCACCTGCTACCCCGCCCCGTGTGTGTGACTCAAACAGTTAATATTCTTTTGTGTTATGGTCTCTTATGCCTGTGCTAACCTCAATGGTGAAAGCGGGCAAAATGAATGTACCATAGTGTAGGTCATGTTAACGTGTTTCATCTTTACAATAAGATACCCGACTTAGCTTGTTTTCTTAACGATCCCACACCGTCACCGTTTCACTTGTTTGGCGTCACTGAGATACGCTTGAGCTCGAACATCGGTGATGAAGCCATCAGTATCCTTAACTTTTCTGTAATTAGAAGAGATCCTTCCTCCCCAGGCCAAATAGGCATTGCCGTCTACATCCACCAGTCTGTTCAACACAGTCCGTAGACGGCAAGATCTAGAAACCGCAGTTGTTGAGTGCGTGTGGATTGAAGTAAAACGTCCTTTTTTTGCTCCATCATACGTAGGCTTCTTGTACTGTAACCCGGCGGCTGACATTACTTGGTACGACGATTTTACATGTAACTTAGATAAAGTCCATAAAGTAAACTCCGACATCGTTTTAATGGGTGATTTCAATATCAATTTACTGAAACCCCACACCGCATGGGAAACAACATCTTCCTTATTTGGGCTGGTGCAGCTCGTGCAGTCACTCACTATGATTACTGCTGCATCTTCCACTCTCATAGACCATAAATTTATACCAATAACCCTAAATCTGTGACTGACGTTTCTGTTCCCGACTTTAGTATTAGTGATCATTCCCTGTAGTGTGTAACTGGGCTGCGCAAATTCCAAAGTCTAAAAAGAAAGGTCATATCACCGTAACATATCGCTCTTTTTAACATTTTAACCAAAACGCATTTTTTCATTGAACTTAGTAATGCGTGCTTTGATGCAGTAACCGAGTCCAACGACCCAGAGGTTGCTCTATCTGCATGGTACAACATTTTCCTTGGGGTACTCAACAAACACGCACCCCTCAGGGAGAGGCGTGTCAAAAGCGCGATACTACCCCCATGGATTACAAAAGAACTGATGCAGGCCATGGAGCTTGGGAACACCCTCAGGAGAGAAAAGAAGTTTGACGAGTTTAAAAAACAGCGTAATCTCGTCAAGTATATGTTACGCGAAGCGAGAAAAGCCTTTGTAAGAAATACTATTAGGAACAACAATGACGAGTCAGCTATTTGGCGCGTCCTGAATTCCCTTACCCGAGGCTCTAGTGCATCCACGGTAATCCCTAGTGATCTATCCGCTGACATGTTTAATAATCACTTCCTATCTGTTGCTGAAGTGTTTTCAACACAAGGCAATGTTAATGATAAGTGTTTTGATGTTTTAATTGACTACTGCAATCAGAAAACTGTGTCTCTTTTTAGCATTCCATCGATTGCAATACATGAAGTAGGTAAATTCATAAGTAGTCTCGCAAACAAGAAGTCATCAGACCCTGGTGACATAAATCATAAGGTTCTGAAACTATCTATACTTTACATTGTTGAATCGCTGACATTTTTTTTATAAGCTGTGTCTCCATCACTGTGTATTTCCTACACACCTTAACCTTGCAAAAGTAATTCCACTACCAAAATCCAAGGACAGGGAAAATCTGAATAATTATTGACCGATTTCGTTACAGTCCGTGTTAAGCAAACCTCTGGAGCCACATGTACACAAACATTTGTCTCAGTATTTAGAGACAAATAGTGTGCTTCATCCCTTCCAGTTTGGGTTTCGTCCGAAGTATACCTGTCATACAGCGCTAACCGGACTTGCAAATAAGTGGTTATCTAACGCAAACAATTCTCATCTGACGGGTGTTATTTACCTTGACTTTAAGAAGGCGTTTGATCTGGTTAACCAATACACTCTGATAAGCAAACTTAGTCATTATTTAAAAAAACGCCTCAGCAGCTTTCTTCTTTAGTTCATACCTAAAGGGAAGAAGGCAAAAGGTTGTAGTTAATGGATCACACTCTGAACTGAAGGAGGTTAAGTTTGGAGTACCTCAAGGGTCGGTGTTAGGAACTCTGCTATTTTATTTATACATTAATGATCTACCTCTTCACCTAACGTCCGAATTTGTCGAATGTGACTTGTTTGCTGACGATAATTCAATCCACACGGCAAATAAAAACCTTAATGCGGTTGCAGAAAACCGTGGCCTACAACAGAGCCTTGATGAGGTGTCCACCTGGTGTGAACGTAACTCGGTGAGTATCCACCCAGCAAAAACTAAGTCAATGGTAGTTGCGACACGCCAAAAAACACCAACTAAGCCCCCTTTCCCTTGAGTTGTCATTCGAAGGCAATTCTATTGAGTAAGTGTCTGAACACCGCCTCCTTGGAATTATCATTGATGATCAGCTCAAGTGGCAGGCACACACACATAAAGTGTGTAAAACTGTTTGAAGAAACATTTTCATGCTGTCCAAACTGAAGCACTTCACTGACTTTGAAACCAGGAAATTATTTTATTATGCACATATTCAGCCCCACATTAATTATGCTTCGATGGTGTGGGATGGCTGCAGAGATGTACATTTAAAAAGACTGAACTCCTTACATAGTCGAGCAGGGAAGTTAATTTTACCTGATCCTACTTTGACAACGGATTATAAGAATCACAAAGCGGTACTTCTTTCTCTCAAGAATCAGTTTGCATTCAACAAATCTGTTCTCCTGTTCAAGATTCGATGATGACAAGACACCAAAATATCTAACCCAGCTGCTAGTCCGGGCTCAGTCCCGCTATGGCGATGCGAAAAGCCTGTATGTAGTACCCAAAACCAGAATAGACTTATTTAAAACCAGTCTAGCATTCTCGGGAACGACTTTGTTGAATTCCCTTCCATCCCACATGAAGACCACTCCAACGGTATCATGTTTCAAGAAAAGTCGTTTTAAACATTTATCTTCGCAGCCATGACTATCTGCAAGCTTTGCTTTTTATACGTAGATATCATTGTGAGTAATTCTACTGCTGTGTATGTATAGTGCTGCTGTTTTGTTGTTGTTGTTGTTGTTGTTGTTGTTATTGTTGTTGTTGTTGTTTTTGTTTTGTTTTTTCCTTACCATTGCTCCCCATCCCCCAACACACCCGTAGGCTTTAGTCATATACATGTATTAATGTAATGTAATTGTTGTGTTTGTCTGTAGATGTACCAACGGCAGATTTGAAAAATGGCATTGCCTCTGGCATTGTTAATATCTTTACCGTTGTAAAATAAAGATTCATTGATTCTCTCTCTCTCTCTCTCTCTCTCTCTCTCTCTCTCTCTCTCTCTCTCTCTCTCTCTCTCTCTCTCTCTCTCTCTCTCTCTCTCTCTCTCTCTCTCTCTCCGTGAGATGGCCTTAGTTGCCTGCTCGGCGTTAAACCCAAATAACTATAAAAAAAAAATCTCTCTCTCTCTCTCTCTCTCTCTCTCTCTCTCTCTCTCTCTCTCTCTCTCTCTCTCTCTCTCTCTCTCTCTCTCTCTCTCTCTCTCCCTCTCTCTCTCTCCCTCTCTCTCTCTCTCTCGGCAGGTTCAGTTGTAAAATGGCTGTGTCAATGACGATGTCAATGCCTTAACCTTTGCAAAATAAAGTTTCATTGATGCTCTCTCTCTCTAGTCCTGGGTTTGAGCCCAGCTGGGGTCAAACTTTGTACAAACATCTTCGGTGCCCCGTCTTTAAAATCACTTTCGTGGCGGACAAAAGACGTTACACTCTAAACATTTTAAGTGTTCTGTCTGTCTGTCTGTCTATCTGCATCTCCGTCTCTCTCTCTCCCTCTCTCTCTTTCTCAGCCCCCCGCCCCCCTCCTCCCTCCCTCCCTCAGAGTCTCTCTCTCTCTCTCTCTCTCTCTCTCTCTCTCTCTCTCTCTCTCTCTCTCTCTCTCTCTCTCTCTCTCTCTCTCTCTCTCTCTCTCTGTATTTATTTATCGAACAAGCTTACACCAAAAGCAAAATAGACGTTATCGTAAGCTAGTCTAAACCCAGAAGAGAATGTTGATGCTTAATCTGTGACACCATTATCATTCTTTCAACATCGGCAAAAAAAGGGTAAAAATCGTTCATTTGATTTTAATTAGTTCAACAATTCTGAATTATGTTTGACCTAATACATTCCGGGATTTAGCTGACAAGTAAACAATGGCGGACAATGATGTCGAATACGGTAATGGCTCTTTAATCAGTGTTAGGTACAAGGGTGACCGGTATGGAAGATTTCACGGTAGGCAACGACTTTGAAAGATTACAGAACCGTGACACTGGGTGGGTTCTTGATCTCTTAACACGTATCTTGTCAGGTAGGCTGGGCTCGCCCATCGCCTGAAAGAAAAGGAGATGCCAATATTCAAAGCGTGACCTTCATTGTCGCTGTCGACCTAATGACGCATCACCTGAAGTGCACGTGCGGCTCTGGTGATGCTGCTGCCCGGTGGATGTCTATAAGGAAAGACACATAGATGTGCGTCCAGATGGAACCAGTCGCCATCAGATAGAAGCACAGATCCTCAAGAGCCCCAGGCTCTGGAGGATCTATGCTTCTTGTCGACATTTTCATCAGTCGACTTACTGATGCACCAGCTCAAGATCACGTAAGGCCTAACCCCCTTGTGCATGCAACAACCGGTTTTTCACATTCTGGTGTCAAACGCGCAAATGGTCTAGCAGCTGCTGCCTCTGTGCACGTGCAAAATGTGAGTGGCGTTGTCGTCATGTGAAGATGACGTGGAAACATCTCTCGTGGTCCAAAGCTCCCTCACTGACATAGACAGTGCGCGCCAGACCCCGTGTCGGCACAAGTATCATCAGTCACACGCCCTACTGTCATGTAAACCTTGTTGATCAGTCCACACGGTCATTGTACCAATGTTTCACCTGTCATATTAGGTGTAACAAAACATCTGTAATATTCAAATTGGGTGACCTGATTAACCCAAATAACGCGAAGCCACCATATCCCCAAATTTCCGGTTGCAGGAGATGGATGGATCATGATAATTGAAGGATAGTGCTAGATTAGTTCGGCGCCGTCGGGCGCCGAGCTAATCTAGCACTACCCTTGAATTATCATGGTAGACCCATCTCCTGCCGTAGTGCATCGGGGCTATTCAGTATTCAGCATTCAGTATACATAGTAGATCTTTGTACCAGTGTTTAACCGGGCAGTCTTCAGGTGTTACCCGTCTCATGTCAAGAATGATCACCACCTTTTATCATGAAATTCATACCATGTATTCATTGTCAAACAAAGCCATGTAATCGAATGAAGTGGTTCTGTTTAGGATCCACTGAAAAATAATGGAAAAATGGCCGATGAAAACGTTGCAACACAGCCTGCGTGTTTCACGCGTCACTGACAACAATACATGATAATACTGGAGGCCAGATAAATAACTGAATGCAATCAGGCTTGGGATGATCGTTGCAAAATCGATCACCTCTTTCACACGGGTATTAGGAAATAGCGCAGTAATGCTATTTCCAACTACGCTTGTTAAAGAGATGGTCGATTTTGCAACGAGCATCCCCTGCCCGTGTGTGAACTTTGTTGTGCGCCAGCCACTAATCAAGGTGCTTTGCTATAGCGCGAGCACCTTGCTGAGTGACTATAATAAGACTATGCTCACTCATGCAACTGAGCCCTGGTGCTAAAATAAAATTGAATACAGAGTTGCAATTACATGAAAACCTTGCTGTATACGGCAAGGGTTATTGCATTCGCATCTCTGGCCCCAAAAGTATGATATTTTTATGAATTGAGGCTTAAAGTATCTGAAAAACCAAACTTCTGCAATAAGCACAGATACACATGGACACTTGCAGCCATAGGACCTCAGTGCAATCCAATTCAATTTAGTTCAATTCAATTCATAAACAGTTCATTGGAGGAAGGGGGTGGGGGGTGTGGGGTGTGAAATAATAACAAATCAGTTCAATAAACATTAAACAATACACAGACATTCAGTTCAATTCAATTCACTTTAATAAACGTTATTTGTTACAGTTCAATGGACGGAAGGGGGCGGGGGGCAGGGAGCAATAACAACAAAACAATTTAATAAACATTTAACAGTACTTAGACATTCTAACTTCTAAATTCTATAAGCACCTCATAAGCGCACGAGAATGGTTGCCTCTTGCAACCAGGCTTCAAAGTCTCATTTTGCTCACATCCCCGGTTCTCCAACTGGAGGACATTTCAGCTTTACGCTTGTCAGGAAAAGCTGCTCCTCATTCCAGCAGCTGCCGCCCCCAATATGACAGGCCGGTAGACAGCTTGTCATTGGTGCCGCGCACCTCGTGTATGCAGGTGCAATGACAGAGGTATTATCTATAATTCACTGCGTCGCTCCAATCTCTCATACAAAAACGCCACAAAATGTCCTCGGGCCGGACTGGCCAGCTGTGGGCCCGCGCACGGCCGTGCGCGGGCCCACTGCTGGCCAGACGTCGGCCAGAGGACTTTTCGCTTCGGTCCTGGGATCTGTCATAAAAACGCTGGCGGACCTGACAGGACATACATCATCCCGTCCCGTCTGATGGACGTTTGGAATGGCAGCGCGCTGCACGTGCAAATTACTGCTGACAGGTAAGAGAGCCACCTCTCAGGGCAGAACAGAGGGGAATTATTCAGGGGAAGAGACTGAGAAGAAGTGTTACAGAATGGGGAATTGTGGCCGGGAAGTGGAGGTGGGGTGGGTAGGAAGGAGAGAGAGAGAGAGAGAGAGAGAGAGAGAGAGAGAGAGAGAGAGAGAGAGAGAGAGAGAGAGAGAGAGAGAGAGAGTAGGTAGGTAGAGAGAGAGAGAGAGAGAGAGAGAGAGAGAGAGAGAGAGAGAGAGAGAGAGAGAGAGAGAGAGAGAGAGAGAGAGAGAGAGAGCATAATGATGTCAATCTTACAGTGTGTACGATAGCATAGCGGGAAAACTGTTAGCAAAATATCAATGACAGAACACGCAGACACAGCATCTGAATTCAATTTTTTTTTTTAAATCACCCAACTACTACTACTACTGCTTCTACTATGATAATGATGATGATGATGATGATGATAATAATAATAATAATAATTATTATATGACCGGCATTTGATTAACACAAATGAGATTGAGTCAAGAACTGAAATGTATCATAAATGTTGGTTAACAATCAAAAATAGGCATATTGATCCTATTGAGATTTGGCGCCTGGTAAACGAAATGACTCTATGAATCACCCGATATGTACCCAGCCGGCACACGTACAGATTTTGGAGTCAAATGCCTGCAACTGAACACTGCACAAGCTTGTTCGAGTGGAGGCGCCGCCTGGTGGCGTGGCTAATTTTCCATGACAACAAGCACTTTCACGGGGGCCTGAAAAGCAACCGGCACCACAATAAGTGCCCCATGTCTCGCTTTGTTCTTCGTTCAAGTTCTTCCTGTCCCTGTGGCGGCGGCGTCAACAACACCTGGTGAATCAAAGCTTGCGGCCGACGTTGGTCGGAGGATCTTTGACTCACCGGCTGTTTCTTGTCAGCGAGAGGCCCAATCACTGTTGCATGCGATCGTCAATCATGCTTCGGCCAGGAAAGCTTTTTTGTTTTGTTCAAGACTGATTCACCGAGTGTCGGATGACGGAAAAACGAAACGCAACAAGGTCACGGAAGACTGAGGTATCATTTTGTTGGGTGACTTGAGTGGTGAGGTCACGTGTGACTGTTGTGCAGGATCACGAGTGCTGGTCTGTGGTTCTGGACCTACCGGCTTACAGCCGTAAGGTACAGATTCACAGACCAGCACATCTTTTGTGAGCTGCCGGATTTACGCACGTGCGTTTCAAGACACATCCGGATCCGTCCCGCTGCTACCATCTGCGAAAGGCATACATTACCAAGAGTTCCTATAGTCAATCACAATTTCGTGGACAGTAAGCCGAGCAAAATCTTTCAATTAACATTTGGATTAATACTCATACACTCCAGATTCTACAATATGTAAAACATATAATACTGATACACTAAATAATATACTATACTGCTTATAATAAGACATTACAATCTCCAAACAGATGATTATTAATAAAGATTAATTAATAGTAAACATACTAATGATTCTAAAATATTTAAAATATCTCATAATACTGATATACTGATCTGTAGAGAGCTGCTAATACTAAGACATTAAAATCTATAGACATTCTTACATCTGTAAAACATCTCATACTACATGAACTGATATAATAATAATAATAATAATAATGGTTATTATATAGGCGCGTTTTCCCAATTCGGCGAATCGGCTCAAAGCGTCGCGAACTGCACCCAACACGCACGCTCACGTGACACACACACACACATACACTCTGAAGACAAACATAGTACAAGACAGACACAGGACATTCACGTGGTGCGAAGGGTCAGCTCAGCTACTGAGTTTTCGGAAATTTTGATCGCTTGTATTTGAAATTTTTATAAAGTGACGTGAAACCGGTACCAAAGTGGAGGGGGTGGAAGAACCGGAGTACCCGGAGAAAGAACCCCCGACGGTCCGCCCGAATTAACGGTGACACTTACTAGAAGAGAAAAATCCGACGCCGAAACCCGGTATCGAACCTCGCACCTTTAGCATTGGTGGCAGGCGCCTTAACCACTGCGCCACGGACCGCCCCAATATACTAAATCTGTTAAGGAACTGCTAATGTGAAGACATATTAAAATCTCTAAACACAACTACTGAGATTATTATTAAACATTACTTAATACTGAGGTATTCTAAAATCGATCCTGAACCCACAATTGCCCGTGAGAGTCTATGCCTGTTTCTGGTGTGGGATGATTGTTATGTAACCACTGAGCAAACCTTTCCAGCTGCCAGTGAGCACAGATTGTATTTTAAAAGTCTTGGCTAATTCAGCGCCAAAGGTTACAAAGTGGCGACAGCAAGAGACATAGATCCTCATGAGCCCCCGCATTGCGGGTGCTCATGAGTATCTATGTCACTTGCAGATGGATCCAGTTCATTTTTTTTTCTCGAAAGTAAAGTGGTTAACCCATTCAGCCCTGACGCCCTACAGCAGGAGATAGGTCGACCATGATAATTCAAGGGTAGTGCCAGATTAGCTTGGTGCCTGTCAGCTAATCTGGCACTGCCCTTGAATTATCATGGTCGATCCATCTCCTGCAACTGGTGCATAGTCATTAGATGACGCCTCCAAAATTGGGGAACTACGGCCGTCGGGCTAATTGAGTTAAAGTCAAGTTTTATTGGTTTGGTTGACGTTTTGTTCGTAAGATCGGCTTCAATGGTTACCTGCTGGGAGGTCTGGCGGCGGTTGTTGCATCAACCATTGTTACATCGCTCCACTTTGTGTGTGTGTGTGTGTGTGTGTGTGTGTGTGTGTGTGTGTGTGTGTGTGTGTCGGGGGTGGGGGTGGGGTGGGAGGAGGAGGAATAGGGAGGGGGGGGGTCGTTGTTACAAAACAACAGGCTTCAACCCTGATGATCCCCTCCACCTGAGTAGCAGGGATGAACATCAATACAGGGTACTTAACCCATGTCTGCAAAAGGGATACATTCTCAAGAGTCCCTGATGCACTGGTATAGGAGCTCATGAGAATGTAATATGTCCCTTGCAGGTCGAACTCGGAACAGCTGGGTACTAGCAAATGCGTTTTGTCTGAAAGTGTGGCTGATACTATGATGCTGACTCGTGTGCATTTTTTTTATAAAGATAAATTCTTTTTCCAGAATAACGGAATAATTTACTATATTTAGAATATTCTGAATTTGAGCGCAGGGGAGAGAAATGCACAGCTATAAGGGCGCCAGCTGGACTAAACTAACATTAACTCATTCGCGGCCAGCCGAATCCAGCTGGCCGCGAATGAGTTAACCCTTTCACTGCCGAGATAACACGATCCAGATGCAAGAGACACAGATCCTCATATGCCCCCTCAAATGCATGAGGATCTATGCCTCTTGCTGAAACCTCCTTGTATCCCGGCCTGTTCCATGCACGGCTGGGGATTCTACTATTTATTCCAATTTCCTGTCCCGCTGGCACCGAGGTGATCGGGGAGACTGGGTTTTTTTGTGTGTTGAATTAACAAATATTCCATAAACACAATCTGCGACAATAGTGATACCAGTGGCAAGGAAGTGGCTAACAATGACGCAAGTTTTTTTAAATTTTTATTGTTGTTGTTGAGAGAAACACATTTTGCCGCTTTGAAAAGGGATTCTATAGGGTTATGTAGTATCCCTATTTTGACTGACTGTTTTGCACTGGCTATCTCAGCCAACAGGCTTAGATCGTCATTGTCCCTCGCGACACGGCGTCAAGTAGAAGGATGTTATCATCACAAACTAGCCACCACAATGGGGGCAAGCAAAACTTGCAATGTGTACCGTGATTCATGTCGGTATACGATATAGTCATTACAAAAGTCATGTGGTGTGACTGATGATGATGATGGTGAGGAAAATAAAATTAAAAAAAAAATTATTATTACTATTATTATTATTGTTGTTATTATTATTATTATTATGAAAACTTCGGATATAACAAAATGACGGGGACCCATATTTGTTTGTTTTACTCAGACTTTGTTATAAGCAAAATATTTACATAGAAAGAGTGTACTTCGGCCACCTGAAGAGGGTTGTTATGTCCTAATTATGTTATATCCGACCTTACAATGAGCGAAGTTTAATGTATTAGAAATGTATATTTATTATCGTTGATGTTCCTATTCATTTCCCACTACAGACCAACACCGTTAACTGCCGCTTACACGAAATGCATAAGATGTGAATTTGAACAGCTGCGTTCTTTTCATGTTTATAATACTCGTACAGCTTTCTCAGGGCCTTAGCATAAGTTGTTAGAGTTTTGATAATCACTAAATGGCAACCAGACTATAGTGGTGTCTGACGAAGATAACACGCCGTTCTTAATCCTACTTCCTCTAGCTGACTTTATTGTCGCGAGATAGCATCAACCCCCGAGCATCGGCCCCTACAAAGCGTTTGAAGATGTTAACTGCAGCAGACGGGACAAGCATGCAAGAGGCATAGCTCCTCATGCGCCTCGGCACCGCACTGTGCAAGAGGCAAAGATCCTCGTGAGCCCCCGCAGGTTACGGGGACACATCAGGATCTATGCCTCTTGATGGGCATTTTTACATCTGTGTCTATCGTGGTGGGACGTCGTACTCCTCAGGTGGGCCATCGAGGGTTGGAATATAATTATGCGACGGAGGATAGTACGAGTGTAGATTCTCTTTGGTGTGGGTCCCTTATCTAAACTCCCTGATCAAACTGCAGGCCATTTGACACAATCAGTGTGTGTCCAAGGTCTGATCCGTCTCCGCCACCCGTCCTGTATCTGATCACATTTTCATTGCAAACACAAGGGGAAGAAATCCAAAGTTGTGTGTCATTGACTGTCTACAAACTCATGATAGGATACACATACACGTATACATATTGACGTTAGGATAACGTGTCAGTCAGTGGACATCACCGGTTTCCCATTTGTGCCTTCCAGCTTGAAAGAGGCACAGATTCACGCTACGTATCTCTTATTGATCATTTATTACTGAATCTATGTACACGTGAATGAGGTCTACGAGGGGGGCTGAATGACTGACGTTTCTTCAAGTTATTGGCATTTGTTAGTCAGCAGACTCCAGATGCATTGCCTGTGTTGCGGCACGGTTTATGATTTTGCGACAGGTTGGACTAGCCGATAACATTAACAATGTGGTGTGCCCATTTTGTGTGCTGGTCTGTGTATTTGGAGACCAGCACACACCTGGCAGTTTCGATCAATTTTATTTTGATCTGAGTTCCACAGTCTGGTCAATTCATCTGGCTTCTATTACTGAACCCCCATTTCAGTCCTGCGCGTGTCAGACCCGTTTCTGATGACAATGTGTCCGTGGCGCAGTGGTTAGAGGGCGCCTGCCACCAATGCCAAAGGTGCGAGGTTCGAAAACGGGTTCCGGCGTCGGACTTTTCTCCTCTGGTAAGTGTCACCGTTAATTCGGGCGGACCGTCGGGGGTTCTTTCTCCGGGTACTCCGGTTCTCCCCCCCCCCCCCCACCCCCCACACTTTGGTACCGGTTTCAGGCCACTTTACAAATTTCAAATACAAGCGATCAAAAAATCTCTGTAACTTCAGTAGCTGAACTGGCCCTTCGTCTGTCTCGTACTGTGTTTGTCTTAAATGGCGTAAATCCGTGTCTGTTACGTGAGTGTGCGTGTTGCGTTTCAGTTCGCGGCGCTTTGAGTCGATTTGCCCCAAAATTGAGAAAAAGCGCCTATATAATAAACGGTATTATTATTAATTGCCACTTTGACGGTGCCATCAATGTATCACAATATCACAATGAACACCCGAGGACTAAAATGAAGGCAGGCTGGGTATAAGATGCTTCAACAAGACTGAACCATACTACATCCTGTGATGATCCGTGTGCTGATGTGACGTGGCCAAGAGCTGTCATGCCACTTTCAGGATCAATGATCAACACGCACGCATGTAAATTTTACAGTGACTAATAGACACCCCCCCCCCTCCCCCACCTCCCGCAGAGAAAAAAAAAGAAAAGAAAAAAGGAGAATGGATTAGCGAATAAGTGTTTTTGAGTTTTCAATAGCGACAAGAGGCAATTGCGGGGGCTCGTGAGGATCTTCGCCTCTTGCCTACGGCTCTCGGCCGTTCGCTGCATCGGATATCTTCGTCCGTACGCAACGTAGTCATCTGTCCCCCCCTCTCCAAGCCTGCACACCTTTTGATCTGTCACGAAACCCTCTCTGCTGGCGTGACTAAGCTGGGAATAAATGTCTGATTTTACGGCAGAAGGACCAGCCTGCGCAATGTTATTTCAATCTGTCCCCGCCAAGTTTTCTTGTTTACAGGAAAGCCGCCAAAGACAAATGGTCAAGCAATGAGCGTGTATGGTAATGACAGGAAGACAGCTGTTTCCACTGAAAAGCACTCGTGGGTTTGATGCCGGGGGACTCCCTCAATTTTTGGATGTAAATATGCCCCAGCTTTGCCAAGAAGGAGCGTGGATCTTTATGGATACATTGCCGGCTGCAGGAGGTAGACACATCTATCGGCCTTTTTGCAGATCGCGAGGGTTCGGCTGAATACTGTCAATGGATAGGATGGCCACTTGCAAGCTGCCTTTTAAAGGGCACTACAGCCACAGGTTTAAATTAAACCTCAACTACTTTAGATCCTTTGATGTAGGTTAGGAACTGATCTGATTACATGCCAGCAAGAGGCAGAGACTCTCAAGAGACCCTGCTGCCGCAGGGTCGCTTGAGAGTCTATGTCTCTTGCAGACGGATGAATCGTGCTGAAGGAGAGTGAGTCTGCTCGTCCCTCCTCTTCCACGTGATTGCCTTGTGGTTTGTCAAACACTCCGCCGTACAGGAAGCATGCATCACACGATGAAATTGTATACTTGATAAAGTGCCTTATATGTTACACGTCTTACGCAATTTTCCCAAGTAAGAATGTGTATTTCGTCATATTCAGTCTTGAATGCGTCACTTCCGACTGTCAGCAACTTTAGTTAAAACACGTTTATTTCCTTTGAATTATTGTCAGGCATTTTAATTTCCGACACCAGCAACAAGAGCGTGCAGCTGCGGCTCGTATTTCTCTAAGTTGGATGTCCTTAGTATTCTGCTTCTAATAAATATACCAGGATAGAGTATTCTTCATGTTTATATGTTTATACCCCCAGTCACCACCACCTTTATTCCCATCAAAACACAGGCGAAGATGGTATCGTTAAAGTTTTCAGATGCCTGTCTAAACTCGTTACCACGCAATAAGTCAATACCGCCAGACGCACTATTCAGATTGTGACACTGCGCATCAGGGTAATAACCATCGCTACCCAGACAAACCGGAACTCTTGGCACGTTCAAACCACATGGGACTGACTACAAACACGGTAATGACAGACACATAGATTGAATCTGAGTGCCGATTCACAACAGCAGCTTAATCCTCCATGTGCAAGAGGCACATATTCTCATGACCCCTTGCATCCTGCAGTGGGCCATGAAAATCTGTGCCTCTTGCAATTGCAGCTTTACTTATCGGCCCGGGTTTTATTTAGATATGAAGAATTTTTTTTTTTCAAACACAAAAGGTCAATGGTAATTTCACCCAAGACTCTGACGTTACCAGAGGTGTGAGTGAAACGTTATCAGGAGACATGATCGCCTCTATTGACGTCAGGAGGAGCATATCGACAATGAACTGCACCTGCAATACAATAAAATAAAACACACCAAGCCCGCATTTGCATCCTGGTGTTAAACTGAGTACGCGCATTAAAAATAAACAGCACCAGGGCCGTGCCGGATCTTGATTAAGTTTCAATTGTGTTTCCTGATACAGTGGGACACAATAAACCTCAATAAATCATCCGTTTGTCATATGGTTGGGAGAGATTTAGGCTAAACAGCAAAGGGCATAGTCTGTCACGAACCTCCACAATCACAGAGGCCCGGCCATGATAATCAATACAAAGATGCTCATGCCCCTCTACGGCTGCGGTGGTTATTTACAGTCTATATTTTTCTTAAACTGATGGAGGTATTTAGTATTTATGCACATTAGTTGTCTCCCTCAGTAAGGGAGGGGTGGGAGGGTGGGGGGTGCAACCAGCGCGGTATTCATGTCCGTTTTAAATTCCTGTTAACTATTGTGTTATTGCTCTCAGCTGTCGATGTTTATTCGCCCAGACCAAGTCGTAATTTGCTGAATGTTGCCACACTTACCATGCTTAAGAAAAGTGTTTCGAATACATGCATTTAACTTAATATATGGGATGCTTTGAGCAGTTAAAGGCTATGCCTAATAATTATAATTTATGTGTTCGTGCAGTTGTGTCTGACTTGGGCCCACATCGACGAAAATTAAAACATATTTATGCCTAATTGATGTGCACAAACTGAAGTTCAATGGTCAAACGCTAAAGGGTCATTTCATGTCAAATGTAGATGAAACCATTGACTTCTACTGACGATGCCTTTCGGCGAAAAAGACACGTCTTTTCGGCTAAGCGGCATCGTCACTGAGTAACAGTCAAGAGGTTAAAGTAAGGGCATGAAAAGCAGGTGCTTATTTAGCCTACGTTTTCACAGAGGCACCAGCAATCAGTAGCGGTAATGGATCTTCCTTTCTGTGATTGAAAGAGACGCACAAAATGTTTGTTGTTATCTGCGAAGGCTTGGAGAGTGCTAGATGGCGACCAGAGGCCCTAGACAGGTAATTTACCACGGGTTTGATTTATGGATCAGGGTCTGTACAGGGAGCTGCTTGCTAAACGTACACAGACAAATGATTGGTACGTCTTCGGTCTGCGTGAGACATAGATCCTCTTGAACACTTGCACACTTTTGCACAGGCTATTTCTCTCATGCTGACTAGGACGGGCTCAAAGTGTATCGATACTGTTGAGTCTATTGAAGACCCTGATGCTGATGCTGGGGCTCAACAGGATTTATACCTCTTGGCTGGACAGCCTGAACTCATCTGAACATGTGAGTCTTGGTGTACAGACGTCCATCATGGTTTACGATCTACATCTAGCTCCGTCAGCAAGAGGCAAAGATTCTTTGGAGCCAGTGCAATTGCACGGGCTCTACAAAATATGTGCCTCTTGCTCCAACGGAATATGTGATCCAACGGAATATGTGATCCTCGTCTGACGAGTTCATCACGTTTTCAGTTCGTCTGCCGCAATTAAGCAAAGCCAGTTATGTCCTTTCCCACCCACCCACCCCCCCCCCCCTTTTTTTTTTTTTTTAAAGAAAAACGAGATTTATTTTTTTTGTAGCATTAAATAAATATCTTGTTTTTCTCAGAAATGGACATACTGACTTTTGCCAAATCACGACAATTGTGAGCCATAATGCCGGTTCGCATCTTGCAGGAGTTTAGAACGGTCTGTGGCAAGGCCTCGACTAATGTGAATATTGTTCTCCTCACTCAGTCGGAGAAGTCCAGCAGATCTTTAGCTTGCGGGAAGTCGGTATACACGTTCCAGAAGTGGGCCACACGCAGCGCCACGCCGCGGCTGACAGGAACCAGGGGGAGGCAATCGTGCTGGCCCGCGACAGACGCTGGACACGATTTGTTTAATCCGGGGCCATGAGGTGTGTCTGACTAATGTCTACCCTCCCCCCTGGGTCCCTCAGTGGAGGCAGCCTCGCTCAATCACTCATCAGCAGCCATTCTGGTCTGCCGGAACCGGCCACTTTCTGTACTCAGTTCTATACAGATGTGGGTTATTAAGTGGGTGGGAAAGGACATAACTGGCTTTGCTTAATTGCGGCAGACGAACTGAAAACTCTGTGTATAAATAAATCGGTGACTGCCTCTGCTGAAGCGGGGACAGTAACCGATTTATTTATACATAGAGTACAGATCAGTGTGTACATATTTACAGACCGACTTGTGATGTGTAGATTAAAGTAAACATATGTATTGATCAGAAAGTGGCGAGGGCAGTTTTTGCTTCGGCAGTTAATTTTGCCTCTTACACAGCTCGGTGACATGACGCCATCCACACATGTATACAGTGATATAGTGGAGGCTACAGCAAATTGATCATCGGGAAAAATATGTGGGTTCTGACACCAAACAGCAAGACGTTTGAGTACGGTGCGCCTGCATTTTGTGTCCTCACTTTCAAATGTAAAAAGAATAGATCCCCACGTACACTTGCAGGCTGTAATGGTTTATGATTTATCATGTGGCCTGCTGGCAATACAGAAACCAAAATTATATCCTCATTTCTCTGACGAAAAATATCATCGTGATATCGCCACAAGTGTTCCTATAAACGCACGCTGCCTAGGTAAAGAATGTAATTGCAAAGACTGCAACGCATAAAAACGTCTTTCTTTACCCCTTTCAGATGCAAGAGACATTGATAGTTAGTACTCATGAGACCCAATTCAATTCAATTCTTTTTTTTTTAAATTATATATCCATTAAAGGGCAATTACAGTTTTGACCCAGCAACTTCATGGTGTCATAAAAGCCTATGCCTCTTGCTGAAACGAACAAGAAACCGACATTACGTTTCTGGAGTGGGTTGCATGTAGCGTGCTTAAATATAGTGTGCTAAGCTCGCTGACTTAAGGCCTTTCGTGCTTAGTAAAGCTCTTGCTTAGTGCACGAGTGTTTTCTGTTGCATGGAGCGACTGACTTAGCGACGTGCGTAGCTCCGAGTGAGTTCTTAGCGAGCGGGGATAGGTTATTTATAGCTTATGGTGGGGGTTCTCCCCTACGTCATCATAGATTGTAGAAATCGGCCAATAAAAACGCACGGTTTTCGCTTCTTCTGACCTAACGGAAACGAAGTAGACAAAACGCGGGTGAAATGGCGGCGATGGAAAACAAGAAGTAGAAGTGAGCAAATAGCAATTTTTTCGTGCAGGCAACCCTGCTTGTCATTCCTTAATGTAGATGTACATTAGTTAAGGAGTACCGTGTAGGCTCCCATAGTATGAAGATCTATGTCTCTCTGACCGTGAAGGGCGGGTGTTGGGTTACACACATCGGTGTGCAGGGTCAGTTGCAATCAGTTATGCAGACTTCTCACCGATAATTCCCAGGGGCCGTATGCTGGTGTCAACTCGAAGTTAGTGGATTTATCCCAGGATAAAGCCTATCCTCGATCTAATTTAGCTCTAGGGTTAAAAAGTTCGTATGCACGAGTCCGAGTTAGGCCTATCCTGGCGCTAAAGTCGGGGGTCAAACTATCCGGCCAATTTGGTGCTGATAAGTCTGCTAACCCTAGGGTTAGCGGCTGGACGGAATATGGCGGCGATTAGAATTCGGATGTACCCGAATAAACGATTCCTTCGGAGAAACCGCATCTTCCGTGACCGCAAGAACCTTTTAGACGTGTTTGAAGATGACAAAATTTTCAAGAAGTTTCGCTTTCACCGCGAGGAGATTCTTGCTATCACCGACAGCATAGCAGACGACGTTGAACTTTTGAATCGACGCGGGGCTCTCACCCCGCTCTTACAGGTCCTAGTTTCGTTACGCATTTACGCAAGTGGGGCCTTTCAAGACATGGTGGGTGAACTAATCGGCATTGACCAGTCGACCGTGTGCCGCACTTTCAACAAGAAGCTGAGGAGTCAAAGATGCCCCTTCAACAAAAAGTTGAGGAGTCAAAGCGCAAATCATTTTTTTCAGCGTCACGGAACCCCAAATGTGTTTGGGTGTATTGACGGCACCCAAATCCGCATCCAGACGCCCACAGAGCGTGAATAGGAAGAATTACCACTCGATCAACGTTCAAGTAAGTACAATTGTCATAGAAGTTATGTAATATTACTGAATTCTTATTCATACAAGTTTACATTATCGGAATATGAAGGCAAATCAGTCACTGTTGTGTCTGTGTACCTGGGATCCTTTTGTCTCAAATTATCACACTGCCGTGACATGGCCTTAGATGCCTGCTCGGCGTTAAACCCAAATTATCACAGTTGTTTACATTAATAACTCATGCCAATTGTCAGTTACATGTATGCAAACTCATCAAGTAATCTTAACTCATGGGATGAAATATATGGCACAGTAAACTGTCAGTTTGGATTGCATTAGAAAGAATGTGTGAAAGAAGTGTTACCTCAAACGACCGGTCAGTGTGTATGAGTGGTGGGTATAGTGTCACAACCACTAATAAATATTTCACTTAAGACTCCTCAAGTGCTTGCAGCGACTAGTACTGTTAATGTTTGGCTATATGCACAAGGCGGTGAAACTTACGGTTTGTTTTAATATCCTAAACCTGACTAGGCTTGTCTTGACAAACACGAAATGCTTAATAAAATTCTTTTGTTTTTTTCAGGTGGTCTGTGATGCTGATTTGATGTTCTTCAACGGTGTGGCACAGTGTTCATGATGCGCGCATTCTGAGGGAGTCACGTCTTTTCCAAGACTTTGGTTGGTTGCTTGGTTGTACATAGCTTAATGAAGGCGACACATTGGGACTTTCTTTTATAGTGTACTACACCGATTAATTTTTTTCTGATAGTTGTTTCTGTTTTACGCTGCAAAATATGTCCCTGTAGTACACTGACCTTGGTTCCTTAACAGCCACCAAAGATTTCCTAAGTGTGCCTAGGATGTGACCAAAAACAACAACAACAACACACAGAACATTGTGTACATAAGACATAAATTCACCACGTAAAACTTCGTCTCGACCCACCGAAAGCATGCAAAGTGATCACGGTGTGTGTAATGCTACATAACCAAGCCAGATATATATATGAATTTTGAAATTCCCTCAAATTCAAAATCTGATGATGAGAGTGAAGACGATGATTATGCAGACAACGGCAACTCAGAGTCATATGACTCTGATGATGATCGACCTGCAAACTACCACCTGTCCGAGCGTGTGCGGACAGATGCAGGGAAAGCTACTAGGCAAAGATATGCACGCGACTTTTTTTTCCACCACGCAGATGAGTAAGTATACAAATCCCCCCTCCCCCCTCCCAGTATAGTGAAATGAAAAGAGATTATTATTTCTTTACTAAATAATGTCTTGCTGCTACAGGGAGTAAACATAACTGAAATTTACATCAGAAAAATTCAGACCCCCTTTGAATTGATCTTCAATTCAAACCGAGTCTAAAACTTTCTGATGAACTGACCTGACTTTAATTTGAAGTCAGATTCTCATTCCTAACCACATGGTATACTAGCACTCCATACTTTATCTCATTTTCTGAAGGGCATGTACACTAGTAACATAGAACACAAAGTAACATGAGAACTAATTTTATTACACTTGAATGCAAAAATAAAAAGTGGGGGGGGGGGGGGGGGGAACCGACAGACAAAAGTATGTACATTGAATGACGACAGTTACCAAGAGGTTCAACGATTAACCCTTTAGCTGTCGGTAGCGCTTTTAGTGCAAGAGCTGTGACACAAGTAGCGTTACTGAGAGCAAAAGGGTAAATGACTAAGTCCTGCAAGACTGGCATTTTTAGTTGAAGAAAGAATCATTGTTCTGTGTGTGTTCACTGGCTTGGTTGATCACACCTTGTAAGAAGCTTTGTGCTGATACATAACACTCACAATGCTCGTGGACAGTCCTAGTAGCCGTAACATATTTTTGTGAGAACTGCACATTTTTAGGTTGTCGCACTGCTCAATGTGTCTTCACGAACTTGTAACAATTGTCAAAAAGTTTGTGAGACTCTACATGCTTTGAGTCAACGACAGATTTTACTATGAAGTACACAGATCCTCCAAAGTGGGTCTACTACCTTCTTGATTGTCACATTGTCACAAAGCTTGCTACAGCACACGCTCATAATATAAAGTTCTGACTGAGAGATCAAAAGATTTATCACTTCACTCACTCATCTACAACACACCACTTGACACATGCATAGATCACTTATGGAGTCTTCCAGGGAAAAAAAGCTACCGTGTGTCCTGTCATCAAAATGTGCATTGTGCTCATGATCATTCTCTTCACTGTTTGCCTTTGGGGTGCACAAATGAGACAGCATTGTAATACATTTTGGCAGCGGTGTTATAGTGATGTGTTCGCGAAAAAAACACCATCATAGCACTAGTGACTTGCAGAATAACAATGTTTAGTGTTGAACCCCTTTGTGCATAAAGCGACTGCTACAGTCTAGGGTAGGTATCTGCATGCACAAGGGGGTTAAATACCATCTGCCACAAGAGCACACAAGCACTATAAAAGTATGATGCTTAAAAAAAGAATGTCATTAATGTTCACCATCAAACACCAAAGATTGAAATTGACTAGGAAAGCACAGTTTTTGCACACTGCACTAGCAGTATTTCACCACACCCAATACTTGGTGCACACGTACTTACACTTCCTGCGTTTTCTCAACCTCCATCTTCAACGTTTTGGTCAATGTCTCATAGTACAAAGTCTTTGCATCCATCATTTTGACTTTCGACTCATTTTTCCGTATTTCACTTTGCAGATAGCAGTTCCATGTCTTTTGATCATCTTCGGCACCAGTATCTGTGACTACATCTGACAAGATGGTTGCCTGTTGTCGCCTCTTTTTGATATTGCCAAGTTCCTTCCTGATGTTCACAGCTGATGACTTCGTCCTTTGGTGCAGTGTTGTGGCAGCTGGAGGCTCCTTTGGTCGCACAGGAGCAATACAACTACAAGAAGTTGATGTGGTTCCTGAAATATGATGTTGAACAAATTTGTAATTGGCACAGAAAATGTACTGTGATGGACACTAATTGTAACATATATATTTATACATTATGCTCACAACATGAAATGATGAGAATTAGCATAATTATGGACAAAAATCACACAACAGAGTTATGCTGTACTTGAATGGGCATTTTGATGGCTATCAAAATGCTGTAAGATGTACAGTGAGAGCTGAGAAAAGGTGAACCCCGTCTAAATGTAAGAGGCATAGATCCTCATGAGCCCAGTGACTGCAGGGGCTCATGAAGATCTATGCCTCTTGCATTGATTTAGGCCACATTGTGTCCATGTTCTTTGGACAGCTGTGGCTTTTGGTCGTCAGTTAACACAGATTTCAGAAACAAAAGCAGTTCACAATTATATTCAACTGAAAAAGCATACCTTGTGGAATGGTGACTGGCAGAGTGATAGTGGTCACAGAAGTCTGCTGGCGCTCTTTCGGCTGTCTATGGGTCACTGAAACATCAATATAACGCATATCAGGGAGTGGTTAGACCCTTTTGACCAAAAATTATGACACGTATAACAGCATTCCCCAATTTCCGGCACAGAGACACCACAAACACAACACGCAGTTCACGAGGGCAAGGCAAGTCTGATGCCATTTGGGCCTAAAAGCCTCCAATGCTGATTCAAATCTGCGAGTTTACATCTTTCTCCTCATAACCCTCATGGTACCCCAAATTTACTGACTGGAGGGTGACATTTTGATGCACGCTCATCCCGAGCAGATGAATTCGAGCAGGTAGTGATGTCGGTATACAGGTACAGTGCGAAGCCCTTGGCTGTTGTAACTAGCAACTGCGCTTTAAAGTTTAAAAGTTATATGACAATTGCTATGCAAAGACATTTAACAGCAAGAAAAAAATACACAGTACTAGCCTTTGGGCGTGGTAATGCTGATGATGGCACTGTTCTGTGTGAACAGATCCTCATCAAACTGCATGAACTCTGAGTCTGGCACCATCTCTTGTCCTTGAGTCTCGCATACGGGTACTGGAGCTGAATGAAGTAAACAATGTTTATTTAACACCTTGTACATGCAACCACTTGTACAATAAACAGTACCAGTGGCTGCATGGAAAATAGGGTTAAAATAGGTATAACAGGCACACAGTCAAAAGGACTCTGTGTGTGTTCTGTTGAGTCAACTTTGAGCAAAGTGTACATCTAGATCAGATTCAGATAGAATTTTGTATCAGTTTTTTTCTTGGTGATGCAGTCAGTGGCTTGAGGTCATCGGTTGCTGGCACAGTAGCAGGCAATTTCAACTAAGTTTAATTATGTTGCAAGAAAGATGACTTACAACCTCAAAGATATTGGTCCACACGTAATACGTGCGCTCAAGCATAAAACGGATTTAAACCCGTTTGTGCACACAGCCACCAGTGATTAAACAGTACTATTGGCTGCATATAAACAGAGGTTTAATAAAACTGAGAAGTATTGTGCATCGAGTCTTGACACTGTGCATATTCACATATTTACTTTTAAAAGCAAATATTTAAGTATATTTACTATTATATGGTACTGACATAAGCTCTCACAGTCCACGGCTAATGTGTCTGTCATCCACACAGGAAATAATAGTGCTATTCACTGGAAAATAATTATGTAAATATTGTAACAGGCATTTCAAGTTCAACTAGTAAGTAGTATGAAATAAAAGAAGTTTCATTATCTACTGCCTCCAAACATGTGCCATGTGTGTGTGTGGCTGATTATTAGTATGAAGAAAGTAAGGAAGAACTTTTAGTGCCTGTACTCCTAGTGCCTTTAGCATTGATCGAAAGATGCATGTCTTCGGCGTTGACTGCACAGTAGTAGTATTGTGTAGTAGGTTAGATTTAGATGCAGTTTTTACAAACCCCAGTGAACCTGTAAATGTAATACCCAGCAAACCAATACTATCTCTTAGTCATATTTGTTTGCATATTGATGATGCAAACTGATGGCTGTCTTAATGTATATGAAAAATGAACATTTTTAGCATGTATTACATGACGATTATCTGTTTGTCGGGTCAGCTGGCAGTGAAATGTGGCTCAAAACAGGTCTGTTGATGGGTTGCTGGGAACTCTACCTATGTGCAAAGCTGAATGTGCATTACACAGTAAACTGCCATCCCCATTGGAAAAAAATGCCTTTCATAATTAAGGTCATTAAAAGTGCACTTTAACATGAGTGAATACAACAATGACATTACTTACTTACGCCTGTCACCCCTACCCGGGTATAGGCCGTCGACGAGAGACCTCCAGCAACTCCTGTCCTGTGCTTCTCCTTCGATTCTACTCCAGGTGGTTCCCAGTCTCTTGATGTCTGCTTGGAGGTCTCGACGCCAGGAGTTTCTCGGCCTACCTCTTTTCCTCTTTCCCTGGGGGTTCCATGACAATGCCTGCCTAGTGATACTGGAAGCTGGCTTTCTCAGACTGTGACCGATCCATCCCCATCTTCTTCGCCCAATTTCATTCTCTGCTGTTATCTGCTCTGTTCGCTCCCAGAGTCTGACGTTGCTGATCTTCTCTGGCCAGTGGATTTTCAAAATTCTTCTAAGGCAACTGTTCATGCAGGTCTGTACTCTGTTGACTGTGGTTTTTGTCAATCTCCAAGTCTCTGCTCCATATAAGAGAACTGCTTTTACATTGGAGTTGAAAATCCGGACTTTGGTGTGTTGTGACAGCTCTCTAAAGCTCCACACTTTTTTCAACTGGAGAAAGGCTGCTCTGGCTTTACCGATTCGTGCTCTGACATCTGCATCAGTGCCGCCTTTTTTGTCTATGATGCTCCCGAGATAGGTGAAGGACTCCACCTCCTCCAACGGGGTGCCAGCAAGCAAGACTGGTTCTTCCCTGGTTGCGTTCAGCCTCATTGTCTTTGTTTTCTGTTTGTGAATGGTGAGGCCCACTTGGGACGAGATGTCAGCAAGCCTCGTGGTCTTGTCCTGCATTTGTTGATGAGTGTGGGACAGTAATGCCAAGTCGTCTGCAAAATCGAGGTCATCAAGCCAACAATGACATACACACAGTTATACATAACTATTAGGGAGCTTAATGAAATGACTTACGCGAGGTACGGCATGAGGGTTTTTGACTACAGGAGCCATTCTTCTTTTCAAGCTGAGTGTAAGCTGTCTGTCAGAACGTTCACTGAAAAAAAAAAAAAAAAAGATGTTTCACTATATTAGCAATGAAAAGTTATTTTGATTTTAAATACAAGGGCCATTTACACGCATCAATCAAAATAAAAACACACCTTGCATACTATGCAACCTCGTAATGCATGATACAGACACAACAGTACCAAAAGAAATCAATATTGAAGTGCTCTACTGCTTTATAAGTTCACAGTATTCGGCATTTGAGACATGAGTCTGAAAGAGGTCTAAATACAGCAACTAGATACGAAAACGAAAAATGTGAAAACTGAACTCACCTCCAATGATGCCATGGATGAGGTTTGACTCTGCCCCGATGATCTGCGGCAGAATCAAATCTTCATATGGTATGGGCGACGGTGGTTTTCCACCGTTTCCTCCGTCTCCCTCTGGCGGTTTAGGACGTCAGTCCTCATCTTTTGGAACTTTTCCTTCACCTCCGTCCACTGGTCGGAGAAGTTCTTCGTTCTAGCCCGCTTCTCGGCGGTGTTTTCTTCGTTGTACTATTGCAAAAACGTGAGTATCAAAATCCGCGTCCTCGACAGAAAGTTTACACCGGTAGTAACATTTTTGTAGCGGAGCATGCGCAACGCAGGATGGATTCCTACTCTTAAAATAGATTTCCGAGTTAGCTATTGCGCGCTCTAACTTCGACTTGTGCATTGCGCTCAAGCGTCGCCGCAATCTTCGCGATAACTAGTCCGGGTTAAGACGCTAGCTTGGAGTCAAATTATCTTCGACTCCAGCATCCGGCCCCAGATGTCCGTCAGACGAGGCTAGGTGGGGGTCCGTGCTTTCTCACGTACTTTTCGTATTCCTTCTTCCTTCTCTATCCTAGATAGAAGGCTGTTTCTTCTACAAGGTTTAAGAGAGTGAATTCACATTTCTCAAATTTCAAGTTCTCGCGTTAACACGGCAGCTAAGAACTCTTCCTCAGCTAAGCACGCCGCTACGCACGGGGGGGGGGGGGGGGGGGGCGTCCTTAGAATTAAGCACGCCACTAAGCTCGCTCCAGCAGATAAGCACGCTCATGCAACGCACATTTTCAGCTAAGCTTGCGAACTTAGCGCTAAGCAAAGAAATTTGCGCGCTAAGCAAGCATATGCAACCCACCCAGTACTGGTCCTTCATCTCTGTTATTTTCCACATGCAGTCACTGTAGAGTACCGAGCGCTTATCTAGTGTATTGCATGCGTCTAATAAGAACAGAGAGAAGAAACGCAGGAAGCAAGGTGCTAAATATTTTCGCGGACGTCGGCCGACGTTGGTTCGCGCACTTCCAGTGCGCGAGCCAACGGCGGCTCGACGTCGGCCAGTGGAACTTGTGCCGGCAACATGGCCACAACCGAGGAAAAGCAAAGGGGCAGGCCTGTAGAATTGTAGAACGAACATCAAAGGGTAGAAAGATGGGGTAAATTATTAACATTTTCATCCTATCAGCTCGTGCAATCGGGCCGCAGGCCTTTCCGGACTCGCTTTATCGCCTACCCCCATCTAGAAGATAAAAGGAGTAGAGAGATGGGGAGGGGTGTTGTTGCAGGTCCTGCAGCAATGTTCTTGATCATTCTATTGAGTGACAAGTGGACTAACAGTTCTGTCAAAGATGTCTACTGCAAGAGGGGTAGATTCTCTTAAGCCCCAGAATCTACACATCTTGCCGTGGTGAGGATTAGTACGTGTATTTATATCTTTGCCCGTATAAGGAGTAAAGTGACTGAGTTTCAAAGTACGTACAAAAGCCAGTTGCTGTCAAAAAGAAGTTCCTGGATGGATGAGGCGAGCGCAAGTTGAGCACGAAACTCATGCAAATAAAATGAACAATAGGCTTAGGTCCTCGTAAGACAGATGCTCATCAAACTCTATGCCTCTTGCAGATAAGTAGAGATTGATGTATAAATACAGCAAAAAGAAAATAGAATGGGGTATGGGCGGGAGAGAAGAGTTGAGGAAGTGCATGTGGTGCACCATAAAAAGAATGGGCGTGTCTTCACCCCTAACAGACTTTAACTCCAACAGCCAGCTTCATTTTGAGGTGTTAATGAGACAGACCTGTGTCAGCATGAGAATCTATGCCTCCTGCAAATGGAAAGAATTGGCTTAGCGACACCAAGTAAATGGAATAGGCGTGGAACTGGTGGAGGCGTGGAACGGGGCGAGGAAAAAAACGACAAAAGTGTCGCTGTAAATGAGTTTTAGTCGTAGTCGTTCTGAAGACCTCGTTTCTCATCTACTTTCATGTCAACACCATAGACATTTCACCACCAGAGCCAACACGGGCTCACGAAAGTGGATACCTCGACCTTCTGCGTCCCGACATTTGTTCCGGCTATGCCTCGAAGCGGAGATGCTGTCAATGCTCGAAGTGAGACGCAGCAGAGATTTATATCTGTTATTGTGTGATTTGTTTTGTTGTACGCATTTTTTTCCTCAAAGTGTATTCCTTTACAGATCAAACGCAACAACAACAACAACAACAAAAATAAATAAATAAGTAAATTAAACATAAATTATAAATCAAAATTAAACATAAATAATAAATTAAATGAAATAGCTAATGCGAGGGCGGACTACTAGAAGTGGCAAACAACTAATGACATTGTCAAACTACCTCTACTGAACGCCTTTCACACGAGAAATCGCATCCACCCTTACCAACCAATGCACTAACTGTAGTTACGGACATTATTTATACACTCAAACCTGCCAAGGCGACCACTTTTATAAGCAGACCATCCATTTCTGGTCCAATGGTATTTTGTTTTGCTACTTAGATGATTCTGTGTAAGAACACTATCTGTCTAAAGCGACCTTTTTTGAAAGGACTGACCTTGTGTGGACGCCTTACATATGTGTTGGCTAATATTTGTATGCTGGTCTGTGATTTCGACCTTACGACCGTAGGCCGTAAGGTCCAAACTCACAAACCAGTACACATAGAGAAAAAGAAGAAAAATATACAAGCAGGTAACCAGGGACGTCGAGGCAAAAGAGGAGAAATACTGACTAGTCATTCTGACAAGACTAATGTGAACGGAGCGGGCTCGGTTATTTGATTCCGCTACCCTGGTGTCAAATAGCAGCTCCCTTTCCTCGCTTCGGCTATAGCTTGACAAGAAGAATTTCCCTATAAACCTTTTTTTTTCCCTTTCTTTTAGTATATATATCTTTGGAGTTGTAAAATATCACGCCTGAAATGAAGGAACAGCAATGGAGAAGAAATAGGCTTTTCTCGAGAACAAGGAAAACCCGTTATTTACGAGTGTGCGTGTGTGCAATGACAAATGCCGTTCATGACAACATGTACGCCGATTTAATTTATCTTGGTGATGCATGCACTGCTGTTTGGGTAGACTTGTTAACTTGCAAGAGGCATAGATTCTAATCAGCCCCTGCTTCGCAGGGGCTCATGAGAATATATGACTCTTGCTGAGAGACAATGGCTCAGTTTACGTTCTTGTCTGATCCTCAGACAGAGTAAATGTTTGGATTTGAACCAGCGACTGCCTTGGTGATGCACGTATTGCCTCTGTCAGCTGTGGATATCTTCTTCAGCTGCTACCAAGACATAGCACCTGACAACACCTGCGGACTGCTGAATGAATGCTAGGCAATTTATTCCCTGTAGAGGCGACACATTTATCAGCATTACTGAGATATTGACTGTGCAGTCTGTCATCCTGTCATTTTGAAGACAGACGAAACACATGGCAATTTTTTTTTTTTTTTTTTAATATTGAAAGCTCTTATTGTCCCACGAGAGGGAATTTGCGCTGCCTTCCTTTCAGAAGGCACGTCAGTCGTCTGACCTACCTTGTTTTAAAAGAAATTA
This sequence comes from Semisulcospira habei, assembly GCA_036245525.1. Lineage (NCBI taxonomy): Eukaryota > Metazoa > Mollusca > Gastropoda > Semisulcospiridae > Semisulcospira > Semisulcospira habei. The sequence continues at coordinate 133,601,893 of BTPG01000008.1, forward strand.
ACCAACCTCAAATTGTTGATGTTCATCCCTTGCGCGTGTTTAAACCACACGACATGGCGTCACTGACGTGTCAGTAGCTGGGAAGCCAATCAGAAATGACATCATCTAATGCTAATGACGTCAACGGCCGAAAGGGATAAGTGCGATTTATTGCCCATCCTGGGTATCCTTACACACCCGTAATGGACCATAGCAATCCCCTGCTCACCCCGTAACCACCCGCATCTCTTGTCATCACAAGGGAGTAACCACTAACACACATCAAGCATTGAAAATTGAACGCGCAATGGAAGCTGTCTTATAATAACAATTAACATGGATGGCCTGTGATGCCATGGAGATGGATACATAGATGAACGTGACACTAATGAGACCGTCAAAAGCATAGATCCCCATAAGCCCCCGCTCTTGAAAAAGTATGGGTAGAGTTCAATGCAAGAGTTGTCTTTTATTATATTGGATGACCCGTAATAGACATGGACATGAGCATGGGTATAACTGATTAGTAAGAGGCATTGATCTTCATGTCTCTTTTGCTGGAGCTCATGAAAATATATGCCTCTTGCTGAAGGATGGGTAAAGTTAAATGCAATACGTGTCAATAACTGTCTCGTAAATCATGATGCAAACGACCTGACCAATGGACAGCCAGAACACTCACCGCGTCACCAGGCTGGAACGGAAGCAGCGGGGGATGACGGGAATAGAAGATAAGAGGCGTAACTCTGACAGAAAATGGTCCATAACGCCGGCCAGCCTCACATCCCCACCTTTTAATTAACGCGCTCAAGCGCAGGAGAATGATTAAGCATGAGGATTAACTGTCGGACTATTTTCTCAGTGTCAGCGCGATCAACGTTTACAAGAAACACAGGTTATATCCGGTATAATTAGTTTTCGGACTTTCCTTTCCGTTTTGAAAAGTCATAGATTTTCACTGAAGAGCCATTGCAGCCACAGAGCCTGACTAGAAATACGTAGTTCTTGTGAATATTATGATGATTATGATAAATATTAGTTTTACTGTCACTTTTGTGTAGACGGCTAGTACTTCTGATAAAGTACTAATACTAATAGTGTTCTTTTAAATAATTTATGTTGTAATTCAAATATCACTCACCCCCCCCCCCTCACCCCCCCCTACCCCCCAACCCCCCTCACCCCCCTCCCCCCCCCCCCCCACACGCAAATAAGTTTTGAATAAACTTGAAACTTGAAACTATCGACCCGCTTATTTGCATCTGTGTGCATCTGAGACGACGGACCTAGTCATCTTGGTTTCATCCGTTGACGCAAAGGTCCTGTTTAAACGAGCATACACGGGTGCACACAGCACATCCTACTATGCAAGAACACTAATCAACAGCACAGTTGAACCATTCATTACACTCAGAGGTGTGTCACTCAGATTAAAGGGTTTACAGCCCATCAGTGCAAGAGGCATAGGTGCTCATGATGCCAGTCCATTCTGTCTACTGTAGGCATAGATGCGCATATACAGTTCCGTCTGCAAGAGGCATGGATTCTCATGAGCCCTCGCAATTGCGGGGGCTCACGAGAATCTATGCCCCCAGGCTCTTGCGGACATCGTCTGAGTTTGGGAGGAACTCATCCAGGGAAGGACGGAGCGATTACTGGTTAGGAGGATCTACTGGTGAGACGCTAATTTAGAGGTAGTGTCAGGTTAGGTCACTGTGTAGAAAGGCGTAAATCTTATGGCACTAGTACATCATCAAACCCTTCAAGCTGCTTTCGCAAGCACAGACTCTGACTGATGAGCTGCAGGGGTAGATGAGAATCCATTCATGCTGATGGCAGTGGCTGACTGACTGGTTCCGTACAGACTCTTGACATAATAGCGTTTATAGAGTCATTTGGACTAAGCGCTATATAAATGATAAGGATGATACTACTACTACTACTAATTATTATTATTATTATTATTATTATTATTATTATTATTATTATTATTATTATTATTATTATTATTATTATTATTATTATCATCATTCTTATCAATGTCTACTTCGCTAATAACAAACATCGAATATAACAAGAAAAACTGGGTCCCTTGCGATTCGTTATATCAGAAGTTTATTATAATATTATTATCATTATTATTTGTCATCATTATTCAGGAAATTTCGGAGTAAATCAAAACGCCAGGGGACCAACTTTTTTTATGTTTTTAGATCCGACTTTTGCTATACATTGCGGGACCTCTGAAAACGGGTTGTTATACCCGACGTTTGTTATATCCGACCTTGTTATACGCCTTGTTATCAGCGAAGTAGAATAATAATAATAATAATAATAATAATAATAATAATAATAATATAATAATAATAATAATAATTATTATTATTATTATTATTATTATTATTATTATTATTATTATTATTATTATTATTATTATTTGAAAAGGTTCATAATCTGATCGTAGTTCTGAAGTGCACAGTAAATGTTTGTAATGCTATTTTTTTCTGGTCATTTGTTTTAACTTTATACATGACTATGAGTAGTTTTGTTTTGTCAGTGGGGGGACTGCACCGCTTGTGTGGCCACAGAGAGACTGAGATCAAGGAGCCTGCATTATCACAGTCTGCCTTTCAGTTTGAAATCGGCCCGCACAGGTCATTCGAAATAATGAAACGTGAGAATAGACATTCTTTCACTTAATTTAAGTTCCCATGTTCATACACAACGATGAAAGGTGTCCGTTAATTAAAATACACATGCGCGTTATTTGATACAAATCAGTCTACATCAGTCGTAATATCGTCAGATCATTACATATTGATTGGCTTATTGTCCTATGACGGCTACATTACAGATTAGGAGACAGATCAACCATTTTAGTTCAAGGGTGGTGCTAGAATAGGTTGGCGCAACAGGCGCCAAGCTATACTGGTACCCCCCTTGACTGAACTCTCATAGACAAATTAATTTCAAGCAGTAGTGTATCAGGATGAAAAGGGCTAGTAAGTGATTGCGCAATTTGTTCCTGCCTCTCGCAGCATCAAACGTTGAAACATGTTTTGGACACAAGTGATAATTTATTCCACACGAGCAAGGCCACACGCAACCACGCTGATACAGTCAGAGTTTCTTCGCGGGGGATTTATTGACTTTGAATGAATTTTACAAACTTCAAACCACAGGCTACGGCAGTGAAATGCGTTTTTACGAGATGTATCAATGCGCAGTGTTTACTCTTTTGTTCACTGGCATCTCAGTTTCTACCCATAGCCTATGATAGAAACAGGCAAATAGTGCCGATGCAGGACTTAACACTGGTTGTCTCCCTCGATTCGCTACCTCTGCTCAGCGATACCGAATCGAGGGAGACAACCAGTGTGGCTTGACGCATGTCGTGTCATGAATTAAACAACCGTAAACATTGTTATTTGCGTGTAATTTTTTATTGCTAGATCAAGCAAAGCCCTGTTTCCTTCTTGGGGATGTAAAAATCATGGCGGCGTTAGCGAACTGGCGCGGGACAAGCGGAACAAAGACCAAACGCGCTCTAATGTTAAATCTAATCAAATATTCAAGTTGGTGGGGCGCGTGTGCGGTTTCTTTTACCATGGAAGACCATTTGCCGCAAATAAAATGTGCACTGTGACATGCAGATGTGCATAAAATACTGCACAGCGGCCTCTGGCGTAACGGCACAACTTTTTGACAAAAGCGTGAACAAGGCATTGTTTGAAGTGTAAAATATTTAAATGCTTGCTTGACACCAACCGGGCTGCTTAATGTTTGGAAAACTGAGACATGTTCCACCCGCAGCCTGCTCATTCCATCTGCAAGAGGCCATAGATTTTCATGAGACCAGGGCTAATAAATATAATCAGTATGTCTCAAAAGCAAGCAAATACATGTATACAGTTCTGTGAAGGTAAAACGACAGTAAGTCCATTTTTGTGAAAAGCAAGATTTTTATTGTAATACAATGAAAATCTTGCTTTTCACAAAATGGACTTGCTGTCTTTTCCTTTCGCAGTGCAGAATAGCTGTCAGTTACAAATGTCCAATGTCAAGTTTAACCCACAAGTCTAAAAATGTAAAGAGCTTTCATTTCGATTCGATCCTTTCAAGCAGTCATTTTGCGACCAATTAGTTTAGCAAACCCGCGTAAAGGGCAACACAACGGAAACAATAAATCCGGTAATATCGTAAAGTCCAAAAACAAAGACCAGCACGCAACTAATGTGACAGCCTGTGCTTTGGTCTCCTGTCGACGTGATTTCTGCCAGAACTAACGGCGACGGCATGGAACACACAAGCAAAATGACCCAAAGCAGAGATTAAAGGAAACAATTCATTAACTTATAAAATCCGCCCACGAAACGCTAGAGTCGAACTTGAGACAAAACTAATTTTGCTCCTTCTGGGTTTTCGCGGACGCGCATCGGCAACCACGGAGTAAACGTACTAAAAATAATAATAATAACAGCTTCTAAAGGCAATACATACTTCATCGTATATCTGCAACAGGCATAGATTATCATGTGCCCCTGCATCCACAGGGGCACATGAGAATCTATGCCTCTTGTCACTGATGGTTCAATCCTGTATAAATCACCTACTACATCTCCTTTGAAAGGAGGACAAGGTTTCGGCTAAACTCGTGACTGCAAACTGAAAGGAGATTTTACCAATGATTCTCTGGCAGCAGAAAATTAACGGAGCCTGCAGACTCTAAGCTAAAGATATCTTGATTTTTATTCCTCAAGACAGCTTTCATGTCGCGGTGAACAGATTGTGAAGATGCAACAGAGGCAGACACTTACGTCCTTCAACGGTTCATCTCGACAGCGAGTCACTTCAGTTCTGCCATAGGCATAGATCCCCGCCAACCCGCGCAACCTATAGGGGCTACATTATGAGTGTAGTTTTTCTCTGGATAGGGCTGTTGTTATTTGCATCTGTGTTTTTCAGGTGAGAGACAAGATCTGGGTTTCAGTGTACGGCAAAGCAGAGGCAGGCACTCTCATCCCTCCTCAGTACTTCAAACTAAACGCCAATCATCTCCCTGGGCTGAAGAAGAAAGAGATTAACTCACACAGCAAGAGGCGTAGATCCTCACAAACCCTCGCAGTTTCTGCGGGGGTTCATGCTGATCAACCCCTCTCGCAAGGCGCCTGACCGTTCCTTCAAGAACTGCTGTACTCGCTTGCTTGGAAAGCAGAGAAATAAATGCTGACATCAAAGAGAGCCTGACGCTCTGGAAACGGTGCTAACTTTTCACTTCGTCTCCCCTAGTTTGTCCGTGGAATTGAAAGCAGCACACGAGCAGTCGCTATGGTTTAGATTCACCCTGTTTTACGCGCCTGCCCGTTCTTTGAAGATGATGGCGCGGTTAGTATACACTGCGTGAACGAAATAGGCAGGTGGGACGCCGTTGAAAAACTACAGTCTCTACAATCGTCGGATGAATTCTGTAAATGAAAGACCCTCTCAGTTTAAGACATATAAATGTAAGCGGGGTCAGTAAGAGGCATAATTATATCTTCATGAGCCCCCGCAGTTTGTGGGGGCTCATGCTGTTCTTTGCCTCTTGCAGAGGTTTGACAAAGTTTAGGGTGTAAGAAGATACCCTTCTGGTGAATGCTCGCACACGGTTTTCATCAATTTATCTGGCTGCGAAAAAGACGTGGAATTTGGTCATTCCCATACATCAGTTTAAGAGTCTTCCCCAGCCCCTACCCCGCCCCCGAAAAAACAGTCCATGGGAAATTAAGCACAGACAGAATAGTGTAAAACCATTGAATAAGACGGCAGAAAACAATTGATGGCCGGCGGGCGATCTTTGTGTGAATTAGTCAGACACTGTAGAGATTAACATTCTTTGCCATCCTTGAATAGGTTGGGTGCCTTGATCTGAGTGCTTGAAAAATACTCCCTAGCCCCAATTGGTTGGGGTGGGATGGGGGTGGCCGGGTGGGCCTTCTCCCCCGCCCCCGACCCCTCACTCTCCCGCTCCCCGTCACCCCTGCCCCCGCCACACACACACAAACACAAACTGTCATTCTGGCGACGCTGAGCGTCATGCTTGTTTACGAGGTGTAAAGCCCTGTCAGCCAAACGTCTCTCCTGAAGGTGAGTCATTAAAACACATCACCTCTGGCACCCGACCCTAGAAATTAACTCCTCTCTCACTCCCTATACCAGACCCCTCTCGACTTCAAGAGGCATAGATCCTCGTGAGCCCCTGCTTACAGCAGGGGCTCATGAGAATCTATACCTCTTTCTCGAAATAGGCAGACATATCTACCCACTCCATAAACTTTTCCTAGACTGTGTTTTTTTTACACCTCCTCCCCACTTAACGCGCAAGTTGTGTGGGTTTAATGGTTTTAACTGCGCTTTTAAACTGAAGTCGTACGTTTACATAATAAAAGCGTCGCAATCTTTCATCTGCTTTGTAAGCCGAGTCTCCGCCAGTTCTGACCTGCCAACACTAGGGGGCGTCTCAGTTTCCGCCATTACTGCTTGGGTTTAGCACTGCTTCTGGGTGGTCGTGTGGTATCAGAGTTTCGTTAATCAGTTGAAGATTTGAAACCTCAAATCCTCCCCCATTCTGAAGAGTGGAGATGAGATTAGATGATCCGATCTTTGCCAGCTAGAGGCATAGATTCTCAAGAGTCCCTGGGGTCGCAGGGACTCATGAGAATCTATGCCTCCTGCAGATGACACGGATCCTTCATGGTGTCGTTAAAATGAAGTCAGAAAACACGTTCTAAGATCTCATTTTATTGTGAACTGAGAGTCAGCTGATTCCTACTCCGCGCAAGGAGAACAGTGGTAAAATGGAGTAACATAGGCATGAAGAGTGACTCATGAAGGTCTTTGCCTTTTGAAAAAGGGCCACTGCTGATTTTAATCGTTTTCCAATCACCATTGTTTCTTCAGCCATAGAATTAATCGAGAACATTTTGCCATGAAACATGTTGCAATTTCTCCCCCCCCCCCCCCCCCCAACCCATCGTGCTCAGTAGTTTGTTGGGTTTTTTTCTTTTTTCTTAATCAATGATTGGTTCAATCGATTTTTAGAAACAACTAAAGCATTTTACTGGCGGCTTGGTTTGCGAATTTATTGGCTGAGTGCCCTCAGAAATTGTGTGTGTGTGTGCGTGTCTTTATGTGTGTGTGTGTGTGTGTCTGTTTGCGTGAGTGCGTGTCTGTGTGATTGTGTGTGTGTGTTTGCGTGGTTGCGTGCATGTGTGTGTGTGTTTGAGTGTGTGTGTGTGTGTGTGTGTGTGTGTGTGTGTGTGTGTGTGCGTGTGTGTGTGTGTGTGTGTGTGTGTGTGTGTGTGTGTGTGTGTGTGTGTGTGTGTGTGTGTGTGTGTGTGTTACGTCCATATCGGTATAAATGACACAAGTCAAGATTCGTTTCTAATGAAACTAAAAGCGTGGAAGAACCCGCAGTTCCTGTCCGCCACTACATTTTAATGCTGAGTCAGTATTTTAATAAGATCGTGTCTTATTATCCAATGTGCTTTGATAACATCAATCAAAGAACACCCTATAAAAATCAGAAGCGGCAACCCGTTTTTCGTAACCAGGGTCTGAACAGTCTCAGACAGGCCATTCGTGCTCTAGATGACATGCGTATTGGTGACTTTTACTGGAGGACTGGAGTTCGTGTGTACTCTGAAAGACCACACAAGCCCAAACATGTCATCAGTCTCACTTTGCCCCTTTAACTGCCGGGGAAAGTCGAAGGATAACCATTTGCAAGAGACATAAATCCTCATGAGCCCCCGCATTTGCGGGGGCTTATGAGGGTTTATGTCTCTCAGTTGTTAGTCCTGTGTTCTTTGTGCCTATTTTTGGTCCCCGTTACGTTGTGTTCTTCACACGAATGTCGCCCGGTCAAAGTGCAGTGATTTCAGACGCGCACCACGCGTCCGCTGGGCAGCGAAGGGGTTAACCCGAAATACGACAAGTCCCTCAAACTGAGGGAGACCAGAGACAGATCTTGGTAAACAAGAGGCACCGATTCACATGAGTTCCTGCAGCTGCAGGGGCCAATGTCAATCTATGTCTGTTGCGGATGGAAAGTTATGGATGGCATCTGGTTGCAATGAAGAAGTCTCTTTCAGCTGGCTCTTCAACAAAAAGACTGATTCTCCTGAGCTTCTGCAAAAATAAATCTGTTTAATCTTGTGTTGTCTTAATTAAATTGGTGGACACACAGTAACTCCGATCTTTGTCAACAAGAGGCATAGATTCTCATGAGCCCCTGCGGTCGCAGGGCCGCATGAGGATCTATGCCTCTTGCAGATGGCACTGATCTTTCATGGTGTCCTTAAAAATGAAGTCAGAAAGACGCCCTAAGATCGAATCTCTTTGTAAACTGAACGTCAGCCGATCCTTTCTCTGCGCAAGGAGAACAGAGGAAATTTGGGTTAACAAAGCCAAGAACTGGGACCCATGAGGGTCTTTGCTTTATGAAAAAGGGACGCTGATGATTTTAGTTGTTTTCCAATCATCAGTGCTGTTCTGCCAACGCGGAGTAAAACGACAAGAACACTTCACAATGAAACATGTTAAGTTTCTTGTTTTCGTCGTGCTCATTAGATGAGTTTTATCAGGTTTAATCGTTTTCCAATCATCAGTGCTCATCAAATAAACCGATGAGAACATTTGCCATGAAACAGCAGATGCTTTTTGTCAATAATGTATTATCGTATTGTATTGTATCGTATCGTATCGTATGGTCGCATCGTATCGTACTTATCGTATCATATCATGTTGTATTGTATTGCATCGTATCGTGTTGTATTGTATTATATCGTATCGTATCGTGTTGTATTGTATCGTATCGTATCGTGTTGTATTGTAATGTCTCGTATCGTATCGTGTTGTATTGTATTGTCTCGTATCATTTCAGGCTGCATTGTATTGTCTCGTATCGTATCGTGTTGTATTGTAATGTCTGGTATCGTATCGTGTTGTATTGTATTGTATCATATCCTTTCGTACTGTATCGTATCGTAACGTATCGTGTTGTGTTGTATTGTATTGTTTCGTAACGTATCGTGTTGTATTGTATTGTATCATATCCTTTCGTACTGTATCGTATCGTATCGTGTTGTATTGTATTGCCTCGTATCGTTTCAGGCTGCATTGTATTGTCTCGTATCGTATCGTGTTGTATTGTAATGTCTCGTATCGTATCGTGTTGTATTGTATTGTATCATATCCTTTCGTACTGTATCGTATCGTATCCTATCGTGTCGTGTCGTGTCGTATCGTATCGTATCGTTTGTTTTGTATCGTATTATTTGCTGCTTTGTATTACGTGATTCACATATTAACGGCGTCATTCTTACATATAACAAGCGATTACATTTTACGACAGCCACCAACCCACAACTATTATCCGTGTGGGCGTTGAGGCGTCACACCAAGAATGAGTAAAAAAAAAAAAAAAAAAGGATTGATGACTTAGAGCGACGTGACTGCTGTGACGACGTGGGTGACTGGTTTCTACATTACCGTCTGTTTTAAACTGTCTCAAGGCGTTTGCTATTTTGTTCCGGAAGTAAGACTAAAACATATATTACGTCAGCCAAACGTTTTAAGTGGCCCTTCGCTGCCATTTGTTGCAGACAGTGTAGTCTTAAATCCTTGTTGTTCTGTTAAGTGCCGAGAAAATCTGGAGACTGACCACCTACAAGAGGTATAGATCCTCATGAGAGCCGCAACTGCGGGGGCTTATGAGGATCTATACCTCTTGGTGACACCACTTTGAATTCATGCTCCTGGGACATTTTTTTGTTGTTGTCTTGAATGCACGAAGATCATTTGCAGAAACACAGTCTGGCACTGAACAGGTTAATTCAAAACCAATCTGAGAACCCCAGATGTCTAAGCTGAACAGTGGTGGCAGCAAGAGGCATAGATCATCACAAGCACCCGCGTTGCGGGATCTCATGAGGATCTATGCCTCTTGCAGTTGGGTTGTTCTCAGTTTTTGCCAACAATAAAGTGGATTAGTGGCCTCGACGCACCTGTGCAATCTGTCACAACAAAATATGCGGTGGGTAATGTTGCAAAACAAACCCACACTTCCCGCTATTTCGCAAGAACAATTGCGACACCTCTCAACACTTAGCTATCGCGTCACATACCGACTAGGCAAACATCATTCAAATTAGTGAAAAACAAGCCGAGAACAAAAGGAGGTCTTTCATTAGGATGATTATGATTCCTAAGATAATTACTAATTCTTGTAGCTGTTGTGTGTAAATCTTGCCACGACTTATGTTTTTCATTTTTTTGTCCAACAACAGGCTTTTGGATTTCAGAGAATGCTTCCTTCAAGTAAGGAGCAAAGGAGTAAGTATACGGGAGGCCAGTAAGTCTTTACCAGCAAAAGCCACTTATTCTCTGCAGCTGTAGGGACTTATGTAGATCCGCTATGACCTTTGCAAATGGGATGATGTGACCTCAGAGGCACGGTAGATATCTGATGACGCGGCCCCGTCACGACACGTCACACTAATCTGTCAGGGCGCCAACACACCGCACTTATTATGTCTGCAATAAATTACGTGTATTCCCCTCCTTTGTTTTTACGCCGTATTTTTGCTTTCCCCCCTGTCCGTTCTGGCTAAACGTCTCGCTGTCTAATGTCAGTACCCAGTGCACAAAAAGGTCATCGGGCCGACGACGGCCCGACGGCCTTTAGCGCATTGGGTATGGCATTGCTAGCCTTAATGACAAGCGGCTCAGGAGAAGAAAAAAAACCAGAGATGCCGCAACTCAGAACCCCGGCCAGACCTCCCCCTGCAGCCACTGCGGTCGAACCTGCCTGTCCCGGATTGGCCTCCGCAGCCACGAGCATGCCTGCAGACGTATAGAATCTTTGTTCGCGAAGTCAAGCCAAGAAGAAGATGGCATTGCCCACTTATCTCCACGAGACAGACCCTCGGCAAAGGGTTGCGTCTCTTTGCTAGTCCGGTTGCTGGCCCAGGCAATAATCTGTAGGTCGAAAAAGCGACTTCTCTTTTCTCCTTGCTTTGAGGAGTGCATATGTGCAGTAGACATATTCTTAGAAGGAACTTCAGGCATAACGGTTGTTTCTTCTTGAAACAAGAGCCTAATACAAACTAATTACTGATTGTTGATTCCTGAACCTTACGGACTAACTAACTAACTAACTAACTAAGTAAGTAACTAAACATTGAATACTAACTAAAAATAAATAAATAAATAAATAAATAAATAAATAAATAAATAAGAACGACTGAACACAAAAACGACAGAAAGAAAAAAACGAACAAACAGACAAACAAGCAAGCAAGAAGGAAAACAAACAAACAAACATAAATATATACAAACAAAGAAACAAAGCAAGAGGCAAAAAAGTTCATCATGAGCCTCTCATGCACTGGCAACTTGCTGATGGTGATCTTTACCCCTTGCAGACGGAAGAGGGTTGGCTAAGAACTGCAGGTGGTTATGGATGGGTCGCTTGATGGTAGGTAATCAAAGGCGTCTGTTTCGCGACACAGATAGATGTCGCTGCCAGCGAGCAGCAAGAGGCACAAGTAAGCGATGCCGACACACACCGCACGCCGGCTACATCCCAGCCTCCTTTCCTGTACCAATACCATAGCAAGGTTTTGTTTGCAACCAACGACAAGCGAACGAGAGAGACTGAAGTCATGGCGTATAACCAGCTTCTGCCATAGGCATAGACAACACTCTGAACATCTCCAAGAGGCATAGATCCTCATGAGCCCGGAGGGCTCATGAGGATCTATGTCTCTTGGAGATGTTCAGATTGCTGTCTGTGCTTCTTGAAGATATTCACTGTGTTGTCTTTGGTTCCGGTACACTCTGGTTCCGGTACACCCTGGTTCCGGTACACTCTGGTTCCAGTACACTCTGGTTCCGGTACGCTCTGGTTCTGGTACACTCTGGTTCCGGTACACTCTGGTTCCGGTACGCTCTGGTTCCGGTACACTCTGGTTCCGGTACACTCTGGTTCCGGTACACTATGGTTCCGGTACGCTCTGGTTCCGGTACACTCTGGTACCGGTACGGTTCCGGTACACTCTGGTTCCGGTACACTCTGGTTCTCCGCCGTGACTTCGCTCTCGTTTGTTGTTGGGAGTCGTTCGTTGCAAACGAAACCTCACTATTTTTCGAGTCCTGCGACGGCAAAACACAGTAAGTCTCTTTTTTTTTTTTTTTTTTTTTGTTGTTAAAAGCAAGATTTTCATTGTACAACAATGAAAATCTTGTTTTTCACAACAACAAAAAAAAAAAAAAAAAAAAACAGACTTGCTATCGTTTACCTTTACAGTGCAACATTCCCTCATTTCTTATTACAACTCTGTATTGAAAGTCATCTCTCCAAAAACAGCATAGATTCGTATGTGTACCATCGCATTGGTGATGATCGGATTACATCTTTATAGTGCTTCTATTTATATCTGTGTTTTCCTGGTGTAAAGGGGAAGGGGAATAACCGGACGAAAGTGGTAGATCTGGTGTAGCCACAATATGGAAAAAGAAAGAGAAAAATAACAACGGGTATAGGCGGTGCAGCTGTTAAAAAGTTCAACTTTTTCTACATATCATTACGCCAAGGAAACCCAGGTGTCTTTTTGAAACATAGAGGGTATGTCAAGGTTTCATTACCGAAAATTGAACTTTTTTTATTTTTATTTTTTGTTAAAGTTAACTGTCTGATGATTACCGTTTGTTATGCTAGATCCAGCAGCAATTGACTGTCCAGTCAGTGATTCTAAACAATTGAAAATAAAGTCAATCAGACACTTTTAATAAAGAGCATCGAAATGCCACAATCCAAATGTCCACTTGTAAGGGTACATTCGGACTCCATGGAAATATTTCAGTCAAAGCAATGTGACCACAGGCATCGATGCGCAGTCGATCACCTCTATAAATGACGCGAGTAGTGCTTTGGATGTGATGGACTTCGTAACGATTATACCATGCATGTGAATGTGGCCCTTTTTTGAGTATACACCAAAGAACCTTTCTATTCAAGACGATGTATGGGACGTCTTGATGTGGCAGCCCGTGGCACAGCCTCAACCGGCTCTGGTGGTATCAGTCTTGGCAGTCAGCAGTGTCACTTCGATTCAGCGCTAACATTAGTACACTCCTCCCCTTCAGGTTCTGGTCAAAATACTCTTTCATCTGCAAGAGGCATAGATTCACATGACTCCGTCCTTGAAGTCGTGGACTTGTCTCTCTAGCGAAGAAAATTCGCCTATGTGTGATTCTCAAACGGAGGGTGTTATTCGGACTGCAAAGCAACATCACATCAGTTCCTCTTGTCCAGATTAACCAGAATGACATCTGCAAGAGGCACAGATGCACCTAGATTCATCTGCAAGAGGCATAGATTCACATGAGCCCCATGCGAATGCAGGGGCTCATGTGAATCTAAGTCTCTTGCTAGATTCCCCAGATCTGTTCCTCCAACTGAGGGTGTTATACAGTGTTTCCTTCTTGGCAAGATCTGGCCCGGTGTTCTTGTGGACCCGGTATTCTATCTGCCTGTAGTGATATAAAACCTTTAGTTTAGCATTAGTCGTAAGATGCCTTTTCGCGTCCAGTCTCCGGTAACCGTCACATCCTGTACCCGTACCTATGGATCACGAGGCAAACTGGTTCCTCGTACATTACTCAATCTCGTCTGCAAGAAGCGTAGATTCTCATGAGCACTTGCAGACAGTAGCGATTCATGCGATTCTACGCCTCTTGCTGGTTAGTGGCCGGTGTAATTTAAGTAGGTATACACCTTTTTGTTTTTGTTTGTTGCACAATGCAAGTTTTCAAAGTTAAACTTGTGACCGAACCCCTAGTCTGTCCACACACAAAAAAAACAACAACATTTAATTCATCAGACTCTCTCTAGCAAGGACACAAGCTGGTTCAACCAGTTATGTGTGCTGCAGCAAAAGAATTGTCTCGTTTACACCTGTATACCACGGACAGGGAGGTCGTCCGGTTTTGAGTCTAAGAGTACGTACGCCTTTTAACTGGCTACTTCTTCATTCTCGCACTTGCCTGCCCGACGACTGATGACTTTCTTTCTCAACCTGGCAGTCGGGAGTGCTACGGAGGTCCCTCGCTCTCGCCAAGACAAATGACAACATCCTTGGCGGCCGTTTCAGGCTTAGTAGATACAGTGTACTCGGTGTAGAGTCGTGAATTTTACCTGCCAACTCAGCGGCATGCTTGTCCTTACTCAGTGCAGTGGCAAAGCAGGACTGCAGAACTGTGTGAGAGAGCTGTGAACCCTGCGCAAGTTAGCGCGCACCTTGCCCACTAGCTTGCGCAGGATTCACTGACGCTCTCTGAGACATCATCGACGTGGTTTACATTAAGATTCACATGTGTGTATCCTATGATCTATGATACAGCTCAGTTATGGACTTTCAGTGAAGAGAGACCACACATCCAGTAAGAGTCACATTGATCACGTCGGGGTCCACGTAGGAAATTGAATAATATATGGGTCTTGCAGAACTCCGGCCTGTAAAGCCAAACAAGAAGACGTTTTTCCTTTTTTTAAAAGCGAGTTTCAATGTAATACGATACAGTCTCTCTTTTCAGCAAAACTGACTTACTGCCTTTAGCCGCTTCACACAGGGAGGAACTGGTTACATTGAGTCGTCATGACCGAGACACGTCTGCCTCATCTTTCCTGGTGTGCGGGCTAACGCGGCTGACGTCGGCCCGAGGGCCTTTTGTGCATTTGGTATGTCCAAGACGTCCTAAAAAAAAGAATTCCAGTTGTGATTAGCATACATTCCAGAGCTCATGGGAATTTGCATCTCTTCCTAGTCCCATTTAAAGCTGTGTTCATGTACATATACAAACGGAGGAAGCTATTGAGTGTTCAGTCAATGATTGTGGAATGTGTATTGGCGTGCTGTTGGATTAGAAGCTACACAGATTCAGCGTAGTAATGATACAAAAAGGTGCAAGACTTGCTCAGTTCAAACTCCGGCCAAATGTCTTGTTTCCCAAAGGCTCAATGCAGAGGGCGCAAAATTCCTTCGTGCAAAATTCCTTCCTTCATCACAGAGAAAGGTAGTCCTTGAGTCTCCCTTCAAACGATTGCACAACAAAGTAAAACACAGACTGTGTTGGCGGTAAACAGGATAAAAGTTAAATCACCCGCCCTCATGGCAATATAACTGTGGGATTTGATTACCCCTCCAGGAAAAAGAAATCAGGAATGCTAACGGGCATACAAACGCGATAACATCACTGCAGTCTCCTTCCATAACACTCTACAACCATCAACGTTCGTAAGAGGCATGGCGTAGACCTTCATGAGGCCTTGCCGATTTCAGGCCTCATGCTAGTGAATGCCCCTTTCTGGCTCAGAGTCAATATCCTTATATTTTCCTCAGGCGAGAAAGGGAATCTGGTTTCAGTTACAGAGTGATGAATGCGCACGTATCTGTCAACCAAACAGCTAGCAACCGGAACACCAACACAATCACATGATAAAAACAACGACGACACTGCTGAATTTTCTCAGTTTGATGTGTGATATATATAAAATGGCACCGAGAGGCATATACTCTCATGTGCCCCTGCAGGATGCAGGGGCTCATGAGAATATATGCCTCTTGCACATCTGGGAGGACATGATGACGTGAAAACACCAAGAGCAAAACCGTCACCAGCGCTGCCAATAAATCTTGCTCCTGTCACCGGAGCTGTTTGATCAAGCGACGCGGGGCTTAGAAATCATAGACAGGAAACTATCAGTCGACGTTTTAATTGAGATAAACAATATTTTGCAACACTGAAAGGCTCTCGGGGCTTAGAGATGAAAGGGTCCCAGTTTGGCTTTTCGTTTGCCTAAGCAACTCCGTCACGCAAACTCCTCGACATCTCCAAGAGGCATTGATGCTCACGAGCCCCTGCATATGCAGGGGCTCGCGAGAATCTGTACCTCTTGAGCTGAGAGGTCCTTTGCATTTTTACTTACACGTATATCCATTTTTCTCTCAGGCTGAGGATACCATCGAGGTCTAAGCAAATGACTGAGTGCACACCACCACAAACTAGTTTCAGTTTCACAGCCTGCAAACTGGTTTTGATGAAATGTTCGTTTATCTTCATCGGCTGACGTGAAAGATGTGTATATCGCCCGCTTTAAAGAGAAGGCTGAATGGTTTTCGCGTCAGTTCTGGCAACCTGCTTGCTAGATTACGTGTGCACAGGCGCTCGACTGCTACAGGGAGATTTCAGTTGTGACAAAGGCATTTAGTCGCGCAAATATTCTGCAGATTCAAAACTCCCCAAGGACCAGTTTGATTGAGACTTGCTGAGAATTATGGATGATGATGGTTTGAGTAGTTTCTATCTTTAAATTGTATAGTGATCTGTAGTGTTGTGTGTTTCTGAGGGTTTCTTCACAATTGAGAAATAAGGAACTAATCTTGAGTTACCAGTCAAATCTTCAAAAATAAGACAAACTGCGTAATTCGCCAGTGTGCTCAGGTGCATGTACAAAGCGAGCGGTTATCCAGCACACCTGCCCCTTCACAAGAACATTCTGCTTTTACTGCATCCTGAGTAGAGACTGCTCTTGCAAAGAACTTCAAATGAGTTTGACAGAGGCATAGATTCTCAAGCGTCTCCGCATACACGGAGGCTCATGAGAATTTATGCCTCTGGCTGGTCCTAGTTACTCCGTTCCCCCACTCAGTTCCAGAATGCCAAACTTTTCAGTCTGCGACAAGAAGGTAAGAAAAAGAAGGTGAAAAGGAGAGTATGGAACCAGCCGCTGAGCAGATGCGATAACTCCGGGTCCCGAGATCTGTCAATCAAGCTTAGCCTGACCCCCCCCCCCCCCGGCCCCCCCCTCCCCCCGGGGCCCCAGAGTTTGGTTTGAATTACCGGGATTCTTTCCACCTCCAAGCAGAATCACTTTTCATCTGCCAGTAGCGTAGATCTTCATTTGTCCTAATTCTAAAGGACTCACCGAGGGAGAATTAGTACACGGGCGTCTTGCTCCTGTGGGTACCTGTGTGCTCTGTCTGTGAAGCATAGATCTTCGTTAGACCTAATTTTTCTAGGACCCACAGGGATTAGATATACGTCTCTTGCTGCTGCGGATTGCATTTTACATCTGTATGCTGGTCTGTGATTTTGGACCTTACGGCAGACGGTTGAAAGTCCAAAATCCCAGACCAGCGTACATACATATGCATAATACGTTTAGAGATTGTTGAAAAGGATCCACAGTGTGTGTGGCACGTGCGTTTACTGTTGTGTTTTTATATTCTTTATTCTTCTGTTTCTCTCTGCAATAAAAGGGTGGAAGATGGCCTCTACAAACCCCAAGCGCAGCTATCTCGGCCTACTTCAGACGGAGGAGATCCCCAAGGTTCAGACGACGACTGTTTCCACCGCCCGACCTTGCCACAGGGCTATCAGTAGAGCCCAACAGCCCCGCCAAATCAGGCGGGCGCCTGCCGCCTTTGATGACAGCCCAACTTGATGCTTTTGTCAAAACACACATCACGGGTTTGTTTAACAGACAGGCGGGCTGTGTTCAGCAGATTCTGCCTGATTCTGCCCGCCCAGACCTTTCCCCAGATCTTTCTGATCAAATGTTTGTTTTTCAAAGCAGTGCGTAACCTTTTTCAATTTGTTTTCAATGTCATTTTTTTTTTCTCTCTCTGTTTCTCTCCGTGTCTGCCGTCGTTGGCGAAGATTGTTTTGGCTAAGATCCGGATCACTTCCGAAACACCCGAGACCACCTGTCATTACAGACCATCATTTAGGCGTCTGCAGCCAATTAAATGATGGTCTTTAATAAAAGGTGACACTTTTTGACTCTTCTGAGAAAACACCACATGGTCATTGCTCAAAACTGATTCTACTGGCTAATGGTCTTTTTAACGACAGGTGACACTTCTTAACTCATTCAGCCCGACGCACGTATTTCCCAAATTTGGGAAGAGTCAACTTACGACTATGCACCTGTTGCAGGAGATGGATCGACCATGATAATTCAAGGGTAGTTCCAGATTAGCTTGGCGTCGACAGTCGCCAAGCTAATCTGGCACTACCCTTGAATTATCATGGTCGACCCATCTCCTGCTGTCAGTAGTGCGTCAGGGCTGAATGAATTAATGCCATTCAATCTTAGGGCATCTCTGTCTTTTTCAACAGCTTTTATGTGTATGTGTAGATGCCGAAGTTGACGTTTATACTGTACAATCTGTAACAGAAAAATAACCTGGACAGAAAAAAAACACACTTCACAAATACAAAACAAAACATTTGCTTGACTGGATTTAGTCTTTCATAGTCCAGGATCTATCTTCTCAGGCCTGGGTAGAAGTGGGTGGCCTGGGCCATGTGCCAGTTGCATGAGTGAGCTTAGTCCTGCGCGATCCACTAAGCCAGGTGCTCTGCGATAGCGGAGCATATTGCTTAGTGGCTGGCACAGGACTAAACTCACTGGACCATTTGCATAAGTGAGCATAGTCCTTCGCCAGCCACAATGCAAGGTGCTTTCGCTACAGCGGAGCACCTTGCTTAGCGGCTGGCGCAGGACTAAGGTGACTAACGCAGCTAGCCCCATGACCGTAATAATCTTGATGGGTTGCATGTTTACTGGCAACTCTGTTGGTACTAATGAGGCAACACAGCACGAAGTTCTGACTTCAGTCGTAACCCTGTTCGCTTCATCCCGGCGTCTGAGAAGCAGGTATGTATGTAAGCAAGTTAATGAATTTACCCCTGCGAGCAAGAGGTATAGATTCTCATGGGCCCCTGCAATGCGGGGGCCCATGAGAATCTATGCCTCTTGTAGACGGAATGTGATGACTGAAAGACTTTTTCTGGAGAAATAATCTACATTTCACCGTTCGTTACCTGCACCCCCGCTGCCTGCCTTCACACAGTGAGCACGAGAAACCTGGTGTGAAATCAAGAACCTTACATCTCTCCGTTGTGTACGTAACACAGACGAAAATGTGTCCAGCCAGAAGCATCGATTTTTAAGATATGTCCTTCAATCTGCAGAAGCTATTGAAAACCTGTACCCATTGGAGATGGCGTGGGTAGAGAAACACGGATTTGTGCAGCGAAAATTCTCTTTTGAGGGTCGCTAGGGGCCGACAGAAACCCCACAAGGGGAGTAAGCCACGGTACGGGAAGCAGCCCATCTGGAACCTCCCCGCAGGAGGCGTAATCAGTGCAACGTGCTTAGATCTTCATATGTGGCCTCCCAGTACAACGTGGGCTGACATTTTCTCCTCACCACGTGAGAGCACACATACGTTTTCTTTTTCTGCCAGATAAACACTAAGGGTCAGTAGCATGTGTGAGCTTAGTCCTGCGCCAGCCGCTAAGCAAGTTGCTTAGTGGCTATAGCGCAGGACTAAGCTATAGCGGAGCACCTTGCTTAGTGGCTGGCGCAGGACTAAGCTCACTCATGCATCTGATTGTCAGTCGTGCAGTCAGTTGACGAAGACTATCCCGTGGTGGGGAAGTACAACAGTTAACCCATTCCAAATATGCTACATGCGGATACGCGACATAAAGCCGCGTATCTGGGGGCAGCACGTCTCGATTGTGTTAAACATGGTAGGTACAGGTATGTACATAGAAGTATACTTCTGTCGAATCCTGCCTATAGCAGGCGTGAAAAAGACTGCATTATGCAAGAAAGAAAAAAAGGTGCATACACTTGTCCACGCTGTACTATCAAACCTACAAGTCATCGAGAGACAAAACCTGCTAACACTAACACATTCGAGACGTGCCGCAATTGGTCGAATGAGATAACAACATTCAACTTTAAACATAACAACGATCGATGAGTAGATCGTCCATGATCGTTCACGGATTCTCTCGAAATGGTTCGGCCAGCGCAGAGCCACATGACTTCTGACATCCAGTGAAAGTTGCGAAACTATATATTACTGTAACTCTTTAACTATAAATCACAGATTTTCAAGGGTTTCCGTAGCGTGAAGGACAATAAATATGATATCTTAAAAAACCAATACTCACAAAACAGATAGGCGAGGCCTATCTGGTTTGTGAGTATTCTATAACTCGAGGCAAAACTTGTATCGTTACAATGTTGTGTATTGTCTTGTGCATACTGTGGGAAATCAGGGTACTTACCCGACCACATTTAGTAGTGCACCTTCTTGTTTGTGTATGTGTGTTTCTCCTGCCTACTTCCTAAGTTCCAGAAAAAGGCATGGGTTATAGGCTTGACTTGTTGCATCCTTTTTGGGGATGTAGATGATCGTCTTGTTCTATACCTGCGTATTTTTCTGTGGGCTGGCGATTGGGTGCCTGATAGGTGGGGGCAGGGGATCTAACTGTTTGTCTGTCCAGCGCTGAGTAATTCCCCTTGGTATGTGTTAAAAAAAACCAACAATGCTTCTTTAGGACACATTTTCGTCTGTGTTACGTATATACTAAAGTTCTTGATTTCACATGAGATTACTTTTTTTTCTTTTATTGCACATTCGAGTATCAAGCTTCATGCCGCCATTCCATGAATAAATAAGTTGGTCACGTTTAATTATGGCCCTCATCATTTTTATCAGAGCAGTCTCCCAGCCGGCAAACTTCACATAGCGCGGGTGCCTGGGTCGTTTACAGACCTCGGCTTCTGAGGGCAAGCAGCTGGTTCAACTCACTCACTTGGTTGCCAGGGGCGTCGAGATACCACCGTAGATTAAACGCCTGCGAAACCCCACGCTGACTGAGGAACAGTGATACAAAAAAAAAGACAAGTAAAAGGTACAACACATCTACAAGAGGCATATATCCTTGCAAGCTCCCGCAACCTACGGGGGCTCATGAGGATTTATGCCTCGTGCTGATGAGTTGGTTTGGATAGGACAGAACAGGGTGTTTTTCTCACAGGCGGAAGTGAACAAGCTCCCACACCTTCTGTGAACCTGGTACTGCAGTTATGGGTGCGTCGCATTGTAAAATAGCCTGTTGGTATGATGATGATGAATGACGACTTTTGATGATGCCGACGACGATGACGACGACGACGATGATGATAATGATGGCGTTTAATTTGGTTAGATATGGTATAAATGAGCCCTGGTCTGATTGATTTCAAACATAGTTGCTTCAGGCAGATTAGGAAAGAAGCAGGTACGTTTCCAGGCTGTTCCGGTCCAATCCGGTTTTTCTGTATCTCCTTACTTTGCCATTCACCAGCCCTAAAAAAAAAAGATATTCTCTTTTTTTCAATAGTCCCGACTAGTCTTACCACAAAAACAGAACACTTCATTTAGAAACATTCAAGAGGTATAGGTCGTCATGGTCTATACCTCTTGCTGACACCATATACATAAATTTCTGGGCGAACACTGAAACAAGAGTCGTTGACGTTGAATTTACAAAGATTCAAAAACACAATCTGCGTCCATTGGCATTGAAGGGGTTAACAAGATTTATAAATTTCAGTCGATGTTGCTGATTTTTCATATGATCGTAAAACATGAAAGAAGCCTTTTGATTCATCGCTACAGGTATCTTGTATTGAAATAAGAAATCGAAAAAAAAAAAAAAATGCCGTGGCCATGGCGTGAATACAAACTCCTGTTACCAGGTCGTCCTTTCAGTCAGCAGTAAAGTGTTTGCGACTTGTTATGTCTGCAATGCTGTACATGTCGACAGTGCAATTATACCCGAGACTGAACGAATAATTGCTAAAGCACGGCACAAGAAGCAAGTAATTATGGATGTAAGAAAATGTCAAACTGGAAACTGTCTTGATTGCATATATAGTGAAGAGCAAAAGAAATGCGACATCATTTGAATCACCAGAAACACTGACAGCGTTTCCGATGATTCCAATGATTTCTCATTTCTTCTGACGGCCATTACGTAATAACGATACGGGTTAGAACTTCTTTGTTCAGCAGCGGGTTGTTCAGAACCTCGTCGAAACACTGTCCATATTCTAACATAGGCGTACATGTTCAAAATTAATGTTCTCTGAAGGGGGCCTCTTGCTTGTTGCTTATACATTTTTTTCCGCAGGCAGACGATACCATCTGCATTTCAACCTTGACAAAAATCAGTTTAGTCTGAGTTCGTAAGTGTTTGTTTCGCTGCCGGAACACAAAGAACAACACACAAGGGCAAGCTGCATAGATCTTCATGATCCTCCGCAGCTGCGGAGGTAATGAGGCTCTATGCCTTTTGCTGAAAACACTTTGTAACCATGTTTTGGTCGTTCTTGTTCTTGTTCACTGACGTTGAATTAACACAGATTTCAGAAGCACAATGTTCGACCACTAACATTGAAGAATGCACTGGTTGGTCGCACATGATCAGTTTTTATCCACAAAGGCCACTTACTGCAGTCAGATCATTAGAAATCATTTTGGAGGTGCGGACCAACGCTGACGCCGGTCTGTCAATGAGGACGCTTTGCTTACTGGGAGGATGTAGACGGATGATCGAGCAATCGTAAATCAAGGAAACATTTTAGCGGAACTGCAATGTGTGCAAATGGCTGTGTCAGATAATATTTCATCGCACACCTCCCACTTCCATGACATGTTTAGAACATGGAGCCTCTGGCAGGTAAACAGATGAGCCGGATTAAAACAAGCTTCTGCATAACACCCTTCGCAGTGTTTGACACAGACAGCCGGTTCCAGCGCAAAATACAGCACTGGTTCCGGAACAGAATTCCCAGAAATTAGACAGAATTAGCTGATATTATCCCGACAAAGAAAGAAGCACGCTTAGAAAAAACAAATACAACACAATTTATTGTGTCGTACTTATCCTTTCTAAGCGTATTTCTTTTCTTCGTGTGTTTTGTGAAGGGGGGGGGGGGGGTCTCATCAGTTTTATACGCTTGGCAGTCATCTTTTTTATTTGGATTTTATATATTAGCTAACATATTGTAAAGAGGTCGTTCTCAAAGCCATTACATTTCCATCGGCTTCGACATTGTCAAGTTTTTGTTTTTTCTTAATATAATTTGTTATACTTGAATGGCAGTGTAACCTTAGGGAACGAGACACATTTTATTGTATGTGGGAAGGTGTATGTGGAACAATAAAGTTCACTGATTGATGCCGTCAATGTAATATTTGTATTTATCGTTTTTCGTACACTGTTTCATTTTTATATTAGATGCTCTCGTTTGCTTCCTCAGATACACGCAGCTTGCAATGTAATCATTAAGACTATGTAATGTGTATCTTTGAACCTGTTCGTCTTATGCACATACCTCTGTATATCTGTCATGTACTCAATTGGTTTTCCAGAAGTTATGCGTGTAAATGCCCAACGCAACAACCTCCATCTATAACGCTAACAGCATCAGCAAGAGTCACAGCTCCTCATAAACTCAACAGGTATTACCTCCTCCAAAGACAACCAAAGCCAAAGTCAACCTACAACATAGCCCATTCCAACTGCAAGAGGTATAGATCTTTATGCGCCTCTGCAGTGCAGGGGCTTATGAAGACCTGTGCCTCTATCAGAAAAAAAAAAATGGTCGAGTAGGACTACGCAGCAGTCAGCACCGCACATGATAACCAGTGACATCACGATGATGGTGCACATGATGTTATGACAAGATGCACTCAGCATGTGTCATGCCTGTCCGTCGTCAGCGCCATCTTGACAGATTCCTCAAGGGAAGGAATTATACACAACGCACCAGGTTACCTCCCTTGGTGTGAGGTGCAGAATGCAGATAGTTGGATAGGTGTTTTGTGATGACAGTTTAGACGCAAATTCATGTAATATATTATGCGTTGTTTATTTGTTTGTTTGTTTGTGTCTTCTTTCTTTCTTTCTTTCTTCTTTTCTTTCTTTCTTTAACCCTTTTAGCCCCAAGGTCCCATTTCTCAAATTTTGGAGGTGTTGCCTAACGACTATGTACCAGTTGTAGTTGATGGATTGATCATGATTATTCAAGGGTAGTGCCAGATGAGTTTGGCGCCTTCAGGCCCCAAGCTCATCTAGCACTACCCTTGAATAATCAATGCATCTCCTGCTGCAGGGTCCCGGGGCTAAAAGGGTTAAGTAAAGGATAAAGAAAGGTGCAAGGAGACCAGGGACAATGTCCGTATTGTGATTGGACATACATCGTTGTTTATGAACGATATCATTCTATGAATGGCATATAAAAGATGTACGAAAACAGCCCAGCGTAATCAATCGCATGACAAAATGTGTCAGTACAAGCCATCAGCATTGTCAGTTAGTCAGTCTTGTTTCTGTTTCTATCACATCTCCCAGACAGAACATTGTGTAATTTGTCTCTGTGTGACTTCTACAGTCTCAATCGCAGTCACAATTCCGCAAATAGTGCGACTTGCTATACACCAAAGATGGTATCTTGACTGTCACAAGTGCTTGTATGTGATTTTGGACCTTACGGCTTCCAGCCGTAAGGTCCAAAATCACAGACCAGCCAGGGTGTGCATTGATTGCATCTGCGCAACAAGTTTATCAGTTTGCACTCTCATAAGCCGCACATATCTGGTATCTGCCCTTTCTAGCATCAGTGTATATCACGGCTTATCCTGACAAAGCACCAAACGTCTGGACTCCAAGTGTCAGCTTGCATGTGCTAATCTTGTCTGAAGAACTGGATCAGATGCCACAAAAACGAAACTGATATTTTACCACTGCAAAGAGGCGTAGATCTTCATGAGACTCTTGCAATGCAGGGGCTCGTAATTTTTTTTTTCTTTTAAAGGGGACCTTGAAAATCTAGGCCTATTGCACATGCAGTCAAGGGTGTTGCTGTCTGCTCTGCATGAATCTCTGCTTGAAGAGGTAGTTTAGATATAAACGAGCCTGGGACACTTCAGCAAGAGGCATATATCTTTATGGCCCCCCTGCGATGCTTAGGGTCATGAAGGTCTATGTCTCATGCAAGAAGGAATCTGAAGTCAGTTGTCGCTTGACGTGAAGCTGTGCGTTCATTATTCAATGTTCCGCAAACAGCACCACCTGGTTCCCCTCTTTCCTGTCGCTCTGACAGCCAGAGTGCACCGCATGCACACCGCGGTACAGCACGGCAAGGCACGTGCTGAGCGCCATCAGAGCACAGGCATCTGACCGCGCAAGAATTAACCCCTTCACTGCCGGAACACAACTAATCATGCTCAAACGCAAGAGACACAAGTCCTTGCAGTTGCCGGGGGTCATGTGCATCTATGCCTTTTGCCGACTCCCGCCCTCCCCCCCCCCCCTCTCCCTCCCCCCTCCACACACACACACACACACACACGCACGCACTTTCCATACTTGCTCCTTGGCGCGGAACAACTAAGGTTTATTGGTGTTGAAAATAACAAAGACTGAGTTCAGAAACACAACCTGAGACCAGTGGTTGTGGCAGGAAATCTGAAAATACTTAACACGCTTGTACAGTCAGTTTGTTTATACATGTAGCCTACAGACTTGAGACTAAAATACGTGTGTTAGAATGACAGCTAAAATGAAAGTCGCTTTGTTGTTGCATAGCACGCTTTTCCTGATTACTTGTACTTTGGTGTACAATGTACGCTCATTGATTACCCTGAAGTGCAAGTGGGCGGACATGACCTTTTTTTTTTTTTAAGATACATTAAAATACATTTAAAACGTGTATGGTCACAGGGTCGCCGGACTGAACTTTGTTTTCAACAGTGTACACCTTCACTGCCAGAAAAATGCGAACTCCATCCAACTGCAAGAAGCAAAGAACCTCATGAGCCCCCGCAAATGCGGGGGCTCATGAGTTTCTTTGCCTCTTGCTGACCCTATTCATATCCTTGCTGACCCTTTGCCTCTTGCTGATATTATTCATATCTGTGTTCCATCAAGTGATGTCAGTCATTATCCTGTGTTGACTGAATTGCCGTGCCGCTTTCAAAGATGTAATTTTGCGTCCACTAGTAGTGAACACAGTCGAAACGTTCTGCATGCGGATATGCGCATACTCGAGTGAGTTAAAAGCAAAACACGAAACCTTTTCATCGGCTAGGTTGATGCACAACACTCAAACAACTTGAATTCAATGCCTGTAGCACAGTAACAAGAAGCCTTCAATCTGCATCTCTGTTAAATTCATAGCAATCAGTTGCCTATATGTGGTAGCAGATGATTTTACTCAGAACTTGTTTATTACGAAACCTTTTCAGCGTGAGTGCAGAGCCAAGCTGAGGTAACAACACCCAGTACTCTGGTGTCAGTTCTGTAGCCATACTTGATTAAACTGCAAGAGGCATAGATTCTCATGAGCCCCTGAGGTGCAGGGGCTTATGAGAATTTATGCCTCTTGCCGGCACGGATCGAACCCACCTAAGCTTCTTCTTCTCAGAGGGATTTGGTCATTACAGTCTAAACGTATGACTGCACTCTGGCCTGTGCTTATTGTAAGCAGTCCAAACTCCAACATCTGTCGTTGGGGGGTAGAACAACCCTGCTACTGAACAAATAACCACGCAGTTTCGCAAATTATGCCTAAACTGGTAAAGTGTGCTACCACCACCATACAAACATACAGACAGTTGTTGTTGTTGTTTCTTGATTTTTAACGTCTCTCGCCACAACGAGGTGATTGGAGACAGGTAGATTATTATGATTATAGGATAAAACATAGTTCATAATTATAATATAATATAATTTATCAAAAAAAAAAAAAAAAAAAAAAAAAGGTATGTGGTGTTTTTATGATTTCGCTGTTACAATCATTGTGTCTGCAAGGAGTGTGGGTTGGTGCATATGCGGCCAACAAAGACTACGCACAGTTATAACAGAATTTTAGCATAGGGCGTCGTTGTTTGCCATCTTAGATGGGACGTACCCATCTCTGTTGTTTATATGTAAGTCGATAGTGTTGAGGAGTGGATGGCTTTCGCCAGCTCCACGGCCAGAGAATGATCAGATAGGAGTTGGAAGAGGTTTCTGATGTCGCGAGCCTGACATGATTGTCTAACTCTGGAGAGCTGTGGAGGAGGCATGCGGCATAGTAGCAGAGAGTGCTCTAGGCCGGCTGTCTCCCCGCAGTGACATAGGGTCTGGGTGAATTTCAGCTTCCAGGATCTCGTTCTGAGCCTATGGATGATCTCCGTTTGAGATCTAGGGAGTTTAGGGATAAAGGGGGAAGGATCTGCGAAGCATCGCTTTTCTTTCACGGCACACAGTTCTCGCTTCTCCCTTTTCCAGCAGTTTTGGATGAGATTGCAGTATTTGGAGTTTAGTTCAGAGGTAGAGAGGAGGATGCGAAGTTGCTGAGTTGGGGGAACGTTGAGAGCACCGACTCTGGCAGCGCTATCCGCCAGTTCGTTGCCTCTAATCCCTACGTGACTTGGGACCCAGTGGAAATCCAACTGAGTTCCTTGTCTTATGATGGCGTTTGAGAGTGAGAGGATTTCCTGCAGGAGGTCGGGTCGGGATCGAGACCGAGAGGAGCGAATGGCCTTAAGGACAGCTTGCGAGTCCACACAGACCACAACTCTGAGCGGAGTGCGGGGATAAAAAATAAGAAACTGAAGTGCGGAGATGATAGCGGCCATTTAAGCCGAAAAGACGCAGAAGCCTAGTCCAAGACAGAAGCTTTTGCTTGTATTGAGGGAGGGTATGGAGAAGCCGGCCCCGGCCCGTCCATCCTCCAGCACGGAACCATCAGTATAGATTTGGAGATGATGTTGGTATTTATTTAACGACTCCCGGACCCGAGCCGCAAGCAAGTGGGGGTTGGAGGTCTTGCTGGTGCTATGGTCCTCAATGCTGACTTTGGCGGCCTCAAGAAGCCAAGGTGGCTGTAGAGGGACTGGTTTTGGAGCGACTTCCCCAAAGACTGTATCTGGGGAATCAGCAATGTCACTGGTGTAGCTCGTTATGGATTCAAGCGTGTGGTTTTTCCTGCTAACTTTGAATTTGTCCCATTTCTTGTCTTTTACAAGGAAATGGGTGGCTGAGTTTGGGACGGTAAAGGTTCTGCTGACAAATTTGGACACTTGCAGCTTCCTGTGGTGAGCCAAGGGCAAGATCCCAGCCTCTGCATAGGCTGCACGTGTTTCGCAGTGAACCGGGACACCAAGCGCTAATTTGACCGCCTGGGAATCGATGGAGGTAAGCTTTGAGAGAAGCGATTGTGGGGCAGCGAAGTAGCACTCCTGACCATAGGAGAGCCTGGAGCGGACCAGGGCTTGGCAGAGATGGAGGAGGGTCTTTGTGTCTTGACCCCACGACTGCTTCCTTATTATTCTTATTAGGTTCAGAGCACTCTGGGCTTTTTTGATGAGGTAGTTTATGTGCGCATTCCAGCTTAAGTTCGGAGTGAAGATGACCCCCAGGAATTTTACCTGAGAACACGGCACTAGTTGCACACTTTCAAGGGAGTATGTTGGTTTGTAAATGTCTTGATTTTTGGTGAAGAATATAAGTTGGGTTTTCTCCGTGGCCAAGACAAAGCCGTTAATAGACATGTACTCTTGGGTTCTGTCAAGCACCTTTTGATAGAATTTCGACGCCTCTCGTTTTCTCTGCTCAGAGAAGCTTTTTAGAATCTTGGAGGATTGCCAGATCACCAAGTCGTCAGCGTATTGTGTAATATACATTGATGTCAATTCTTTTGGGTTGTTTTTGCCAGTCAACTTCAGGAAGGAAGGGAGGTCATACAGCATTATGTTGTAGAGTATTGGGGCAATCACAGTGCCCTGGGGAACGCCGCAGTCCACGGTCTGTGGGGCTGACAGACACTTTCCCACCCTGACTGAGAAAGTTCTGCCATGGAGAAAACTACGGACATACGAATAGATGCGCCCCGAGAGGCCGATTTGTTTCAGTTTCAACAGCAGCCTTCTGTGCCAGACAGAGTCAAAAGCTCTGCGGACATCGAAGAAAGTAGCTGTAATGCACTTCTTCTTCTTGAGGACTGTCTTCACGTGGGAAGTGAGAGATGCTAAATGGTCCGTAACTGAGCGAGCTTTTCTGAATCCTGCCTGACAGTCTGGAAGGATGTTTCTGGATTCCACAAAATATTCCAGTCTACTCTTTACGATTCTTTCGTAGATTTTACTAAGATGAGAGGTGAGAGAAATGGGTCTGTAACTGCTTGTGAGTTTTTTGGGTTTGCCTGGTTTTGGCACTGGTATTACAGTACTCTGTTTCCACGACGTTGGGAGCTCTCCGCTCTCCCAGCAGGTTTGGAAAAGACCAAGAATGATGTGTAAAAACTTCTCGGGGAAATTGCTAATCATGTGATATGAAATGTCATCGGGACCAACAGAAACGTTCGGGGATGATACAGATGAGATTGCTTCCTTCAGTTCTTTGAGGGTAATGGGGTGGTTCATAGACAAGGTGTTGTCAGGGAACGGATCGCTATATTCCGCCCTACCTTCTTCCCGAGTTCTAGACGAGCGGGCGGTTTCAGGAAGGGAGGAGGATTGGCTAACCGACGCAAAAACCCGAGCGAAAGCCTCAGCTTTACCTGCATCGTCAAATGTTGTGACGCCGTCCACATCTACTGGGGGATCGGGCAGGTTATATACATTTTTGAGGATCTTTATGCTTTTCCATGCTTTTGAGAGATCTGTATGCGAGTGTATCTGAGAAGACATAGAGCTTGAGAAGAACGCCTTTTTGGCCTTAGCTGTAGCTCTATTACATGCTATTTTAGCCCTTTTCATCATTGTGTGGTTTTCTTCTGATCTAACCTTTGTCCATATTTTATACGTTTTTCTTTTGTCTTTCTTTGCTTTCTCACATTCTTCATTCCACCAAGGATTGTTGGGCCTGGTGTCTTTATTTCTGTTTCTTCCTGTTTTGGGAATAGCCGTATCCGCTGCACTAAGTATATGTTTGGTGACATTGGCGCAGTAGACATCTACATCTTCGGATTTTAGCTTGTCGGACTGAAACTCTAAGAGGGCCCCGAATTTCGACCAATTTGCTTTCTTATAATTATAGGTAAGTTCTAGAGAGCTTGACTGAGAGCGAAAATTCACGTGAACAGCAATTGAGATGGGTAGGTGGTCGCTACCGAGGGTGTCCTCTCCGACCTCCCAGTCAACCATAGGAAACAGACCAGGAGATACTAGGGACAAGTCTATAGCAGAAGGAAGGTGGTCTGATCTATCAGGCACTCTAGTAGTGACACCACTGTTTAAAAGACACAGATCAGATTCCATGATTTGGTCTGCCAGGAAGGCTTTTTGGTTACTCGTAGCGGACTCACATACAAGGTTGTCCCAGAGGGAATGTCTGGCATTGAAGTCCCCTACAACAAGCCACTCGGCCTGTGCGTCTGAGACTTGCACTATCCACTCAGTGTCGGGCGGGTGGGGGGATTTAGGAATATATGTATTAAGGATGTTTATATGTAGACCGTTCGCAGAGCGAATAGCTATTGCACAATGATAGACTGTGTCCAAGGATGGTGGGACGGGAGAGGGGATTGGGTGGTATGTAACATCAGTCTTAACATATGTTGCCGTATGTATTTTCGTTGTTCCTGTGGTTTTGTTTACTACAGGAGGGTAGTAGTAACCTTGTAGTTTGGGGAGTTTTTTAAATGTACAGTTTGGTGACTGTAGGCAGAGCACCTGAAATTTATTCTCATACAAGTGCTGAATTAGATAGTCCAAGTTTTGGCCCAGACTACGGGCGTTCCATTGCAACACCTTAAGTTGACTATCCATTTTGACAGGGGCTTAATTAGTACAAATTAATAGGGAAAATCTAAGTTTGTTTGTTTTTATAATCGACCAAGCACACCGAGATGGCCTAGGATTTTGAACAGGTCTAGAAGCCCCTCCCGCATCAGTTTGCGATCGGGGGTGTGGGCTTGGTATTTTAGATAGAGCCAGTCGGAGAACAATCCAAATACGGCCGAGGGGTTTCCTTCTTCCAGGGCTCTGACCAGTGACTTCAAGAGGTTTTTGATGAAGGTATGCTGGTCAAGGGAACTCCAGTCATCAGAGCCCTCCATTGCCAAATCGAAAGATCCTTCACTGCCTGCGTCAATGTCGTTACTATCGGATTGAATGAACGGGGTAGGGGCAGATTCATTCTGCACATTCTGGGCCTCACTCTGCTCGACTATGTTCTCCGGATCGCTTTTTCCAGACTTTGAGGAATGGGAGGCACTTGTGAGGGACTGTTGAGCAGACTCTTTTTTCTTGTTTTTACCTCTTTTACGAGTTTTCTTGAGACGGAGGTTTTCATGTTTATTATGACTTTCGCTACTTTTGGCGGCTGCCTGCTGTTGCTCTAGAGCAGACCGAGGTTCTATGTCAGGCAAGATTGTCTCCGTTACTGATGGGGATTCGGCAATTTCAGGGCGGTTAGATTTTGCTGAGTCATGTTTTTGGTGTTCTGAGAGCTTGGGTGGATGGGCGGGGCGGGCGGGGGCCGGCCTGCCCGGAGCAGTGATCACTGGAGGCCCCCAGAACTGCTTGTCGTACTGGGGGCTGAAGGGGGAGGCCTCGTTAACCTCCTGTCCAACCTTAGCACGCCTCAGAGCTTCTGAAAAGGGAATGTACGTTTTTGACCTGATTTCATTTGCTCTTTTATGAAGAGTGTACTCCGGACACTTAGCATAGGCGGGGCTATGGTCCCCACCGCAGTTTACGCAATTTCTTGAGTTCTTACAGTTAGCACGCTCATGATCAGGCTGTGAACACTGTGAACAACTTGACTTTTTCGCACGACATTGACCCTTGGTGTGCCCCAGGCGCTGGCATCTAGTGCATCTGCGCACGGGCGCAGAGAAAGGCACTACGTCAACATAAGCGCCTACTAGATGTACTCTCTGTGGCAGGGTGGCTAATTTGAAGGTGACCTTTACAGCTTTGGTAGAATCGCCTTTCTTGTTCTTCAGACGCTCCACAGAGGACGCGTTGCCGAGTGATTGTCTCACTCTCTGCAGCTCGCCCTCTCCGAGCGGTATGCCGTAAATGACTCCTACTGTAGTAGGTTGGGGTATGGAGCACCTCACCTTTGCCCCACCCAGTTCTCTCTGAATGCTAAGTTTGTGTTGGATAGTAGCGTTTTTACAGTGAGCAATGTAGTGCCCCGAATTTAACCTTTCCATGATGAGTTCGTCCTGCTTTACTGCCCCAGCAGCACGTCGGACAGGGTCAAACCATGGATGAAAGAAAGACAGTTTCGTTGAGCCAGTGCCCAGATCAACTATTTTGACCGGGAACTGTGCAAAAGTACGTTGGGGTTTAATTCGAGGTTGCGCGTAGTTTGCATCATGGGCAGGTTTAAAAGCAGCTTTGTTCTTTCTAACGAACGCCGCTCGGGCTTTACACGTATGGCCGGCGTGATCAAAGCCTTCATTGTCAATAGCACTAGCGAGTTGACCATTGCAGCTGACGTCTTCAGCGCCATTGTTAGCGTCGCCCGGAGCATCGTTATCGGACGAACCGGGAACAATTGGGGGGTTTTCCGAGTCACGAGAAGGGGAAATCGGAGGATGGGACTGCACAGAGGCATGACTATCTTCGTCAAATAAATCATCATCTTCCGAGTTTCCGTCTTCCTCAAGGATTCTTAATTTTTTTCCGTCCGTGCCTAGATCAGGCGAGTCGGAGGGATGAGTACGTTTACCTACTACAGGGGTAGCAGGAAAAGAGTTGTTCTCAATAGTTGTGTCGGTGTGACCAGTAGGTCGTTCCTCTCCCTGGGGAGTAGCATTTGAATCAAGATGACCCTCTACCGGGTCCATGACATAAGCTAACTTCAGCACTGTTTAAGACAACGTGGCTCTGAACTAGAATATGTTTAATACGATTAATGGCTACAGAGACAGACAGAGGGGGGAAAGACAGCAGCAGCAGTTAAAAATGGCGGAAACAAAGACGATACAAAGAGCGGGAATTTCAAACCGATCAGGATGTGATAGCGGAAAATGCCAACGCGACCGGAACGGTGTACAAAAAGGAGTGAAAGAATGAAAACTAATCTATAGCTAGGAAAAGAACAAAAAAATGCAAAGGCAAAGAGAGCATAAGAGAAAAAAGATTGCAAGATGGGAGAATGGAGAGATGATACAATATGTACAGCATAAAGAAAAAAGCAGAGAGGCAAAGGCCTGCAAACCGAAATGGCAGGCAATAATAGTGATAATAGACACTTATCTGGGTGTTCGGAGGATTTCAGCGACAGGCCACTGAAGGGAGAACAAACCGGATCACACTGTGTTAGTGGAAGGGAAGTTGGTCTCCACCGAAGGCGTCCCGGGCGAATATCCTCAGTACACGTAAAAGTGAATCCAAGCTGTGCGCAGAGAGCTCAGCCATACGTCCGACCTCGACGGTAGCTCGCAGTCGAATCTATACAGACAGTGTCAATGTGCCACCAGAAATATTTTTTCGTCTAACATTTCTATTGAACTACCATAGCAACTGACTGATTTAACCCATTGCATCCGAGGCACGAACTACCCACATTTTGGAGTTGTCCGCTGAGGACTACACTACAGTTCAGGAGACAGATTATTGACCAAGATCGTTCAAGGGTAGTGCCAGAATAGCTTGGCGCCTATAGGCGCCAAGCTATTCTGGTACCACCCTAGAACTATCATGGTCAATTCATACATAACTGTGGTGTGTCGGGGCTGAATGAGTAAGAATTCCAAATTATTGGGCCGTGTGTTATTTGATTTGCATCTGAAGGGTTTAGTAGACTGAGCAGATATCATGAGTCCCTCCTTCCCCCCCCCCCCCCACCCCCCACCCTACCCCCCCCCCCCACCCCCGCTATAGGACAAATTGTGTGTGTATAGGTCTGGTGGGCGGTAGGTGGGCTTCCTAGCCATCAAGGCCTGAAGTCCCTCCTTGACGGAAACACAGATAGCAGAAAGGTTTGTGAAAGAACCTTTCGTTTAATTCCCTCGTATCTGCAGAAAATATCATCTAGCGCTACTCGCTATCTGTCCCACTGACATGCGACGGATAGTAGACGACAGCCTGCGAATGAAGATTTTTTTAAATATTTTTTACGGTTGGAGTGGGTGGGGGTGGTGTCTTGGGGAGATGGACGGAGTTTTGAGTGCTGGCCAGTGATTTTGGATCTTGCGGTCTACAGCCAAACAGGCTAACACACCAATCCATAATTATATAAATGATAATTTTATTGGTGTTTTAGTGCGTGTGATGGTGTGTGTGCGTGTGTGTGTGTGTGTGTGTGTGTGTGTGTGTGTGTGTGTGCGTGCGTGTGTGTGTGTGTGTGAGAGAGAGAGAGAGAGAGAGAGAGAGAGAGAGAGAGAGAGAGAGAGAGAGAGAGAGAGAGAGAGAGAGAGAGAGAGAGAGAGAGAGAAATTAAATGAAATGAAATGAAACTTTATTTTTCAAGGATAAATGAATAGGTACCTTCAATGGCCTTTTTTCAATCATGTCATGTCAGAGAGAGAGAGAGAGAGAGAGAGAGAGAGAGAGAGAGAGAGAGAGAGAGAGAGAGATATGAGTGTTTATGGCTATGTCGACATGGCATGTGTAGGAGTCCCTAGCACCTCTGCCACTAACCACTATCGCTGCCAAGATATCTCCGCTGGCAGGCCGGAAAACAGATTCGAAGTTCAACAGATGCTTGTGTGTGCTGCGGGCAGAAAAAACAGTACTTTACAGTCCGACTCGAAGGAAGCCCCCATTTACGAGTATCTTAAAGTTTAACCCGTTCAGTGCCAGCTGACGCAGACTGTGTTTCTGCAATCTCCGTTAATTCCAAAAAAGACCAAAAAAACCTCCGTTGTCCCAGGAGCATGGATTGATAGTGGTCTCAGCAAGAGGCATAGATCCTTATGAGCCCCCGCCGTGGATTTATGCCTCTTGCAGATGGTTGGTGTTCAGATTTTCTCGGCACTGGACAGGTTAACCATGCCACCCACAGGCACTTCACAATATTGACATGCGGAGTCGTCAGGCCAGTGGCAATTAGATCGTACCTCCAAAAGCTTACTTTATTCCAGTTGATGTTTACTGAGAAACTAGTGACACACAGAAGAAGATGACAGTTTCATGCTAGAGCACACCTCGATTACCCTTCGTTCAGGAATTTCAGATTTAAATTGTACCAGCCTCATGAGTCTCAAAAATGTGTGTGAGTTTTCTGAGGCTATTGGGGTGATATAGATCTAAATCTCTTTCAGGCGGACCACACTGGAGTGAGTAGTAGAAGAAAACCCATGCTTCCGTCTCAGTTGTAACATTTTAAGTTTTCTGTCGTAACCATACACGGACGATTTTCTTCAGTCTGAAGATGCAGATGGTACCGATTTTATTCAGCAAGAGGTATAGGTTTTTATGAGCCCCTGCAGCCTTGCAGGAGCTCATGAAAAGCTACGCCTCTTGCAGTTGGAAGGGTCAAATTGAAACATGTTTCTGTCGTAAAGGTATCCGGTGATTTCCTTCAATCTGACGATGCAAATGATGCCGATATTTTTTCAGCAAGAGGCGTGGAATTTTATGAGCCCCTGCATCCTGAGACTCTATGCCTCTTGGAGATAGGAGGGAGAGGTCTGTTCATTCAGACTCAGTCTCACCTTACCTGTGTTGGTTGTTGTTGATGTAGAATTACGTTGCGGATGGGTTGGAACACCTCGGCAAATACAAGCCCGCACCAATTACTGAGGTCTGCCCACATACAACGCAATGTCGGTCTTTGATGAACCTGACGGGTCCCCTCAGACTGAGGGTGTACACGGAGCTAGATGGTTTTCGCCAGCTCAGTCACAGATTCTTCTTAGTCCCTACCTATAAAGGCACACGAGCATCTCTTTTTCTTCAAGAGGGAAGGTCTTTGGGGGGAATGATGCGAGGAATTCAGGCTTTGCTGAGAAAACTTCTGCACCTAGCAGATTGTTATTTTAGCAGCTACAAGTCTTCTTTGTCACTCTTTTGACGAAAATCCCCTATTTGCAAGAGGCATAGATTCTCATGAACCCGCAATTGCGGGGGCTCATGAGAATCTATCCCTCTTGCTGACGCCAAGTAAGGCCTTGTTCTTCGAAGGACGAGTTGGTCAATAAAGCGGCCGTGAACACTTCTTTTGGGAAGGAGGGCGGACTGACAGCCCACGGATGGTTAGGAGCAGATCTACAGACTTATCTCTGCACATGGAGCTCGTCAGAAGGCTTTGCTTTTTAACACCACGGCTGTCCATTAATTCGGAACAGGATACGGCAGGCATCATCTGAACAAAGTTACGAGCACTGGGTCACGGGAGGCTTTGACAAGTAATTTCTCACAGATAAAAGCTGCCGTGATTTGTTCGGGGCTGAAATATTTTGCTTTCAAGTCTGCGAAGTGACGTCTCTCGTCCTCCACGATCTGAGGCTGTACCTGGGTTGATTTCCGTGAGCAAGGACAGCGGGGGAATCTGCATCTGTGAGCAAAAGGCACTAATGTTCACAATCCCTTGCTGTTAGAAAAGGCTCGTGAGGATCTATGCCTCTAGCTAGGTTGATGTTGAAAAAGCCTGAAGTATTTTGGTTGCAAGCGAGGGGAAGCCAGCGTTTCATCTGTCGATGCCCATCTCCGGTAAGCACGTGCACTGATAGCGCCCTCTAACGAGCACGCGAGGTTGTGGCGCTTGATTGACGTGCGCTACGCTCGCCCTGACGTTATCGGCGTTTAACGCGCGTCGAAAATCTTCCTCTGAAATCCTCCAACCTCCATAAACTGAGAATTGCAGACTTAGATGCGTGGACTAAATAGAGGCAAAATTAGAAGCAAGAGACATAGATCCCCATGAGCCGCTGGGTAAGCAGCTGCTAAAGGGGGATCTATGCCTTTTGCAGATATAACGCCTGACCCTTTGTACGCTTCATACATTTAAAATCACAGACGTAGCAAATAACAGGAATACAAAGAAGCAAGAGGCGTTAGCAGCGTATTTGGGGATCTGTTCCTCTTGCAGACAGCGAGGGATCATGTTTTGTTGGGTGTTGAACTGTATCGGCGCAGACAGAGAAGTGGCGGCACATGCAGGGATCATTCCCGGAATGTATGTGGGGGATAAATCACGCCTTTATTTGCCTTTGATGGACTTTCCCTCGACTCGCTCGGGGGAACAAAAGGGTGCAAAATGATCATAAATCCCGAGTTTTATGGCCTCGAGAGTTTCCACCTAGACTAGACTGGCACAACAAGCGCCGCTGGCACTGGGTAGTCCAACCTCCTTACATCTGAGGGTGAATGGCACAGAATCTCATGAGCTCAGAAGCTTTTGAAAAGCATCACCTCTTGCTGGTGCGAATCTCCCAAATTTTACGTTTACGATGTTTGCTACTCTGACCGCGAAAATCTTCTTGGCGTGTAGTTTGCTGTGATCCACCCCAGTGCAACTCAAAGCAAGAGGCATAGGTTCTCGTGGGCCCCTGCTTCAGCAGAGGCTCATGAAAATCAATGCCTATTTGCTGTATGGACCTGTCCAGTAACTCTTTCGATCTCTGCGGCCACAGTCTGGGATTCCGAATCCGTTTTGGCAAGACTTGACAAGCGCTTAGTCTCGCCTGTATTGTCGGGAAATTAGTTTTGGTGCGACTAATGTGCGCCTGTAGACAGTTTCGACACAAGTCCATCGGTAAGGGCAGGCCATTTTGCACAATTTATGTCAACAGTTGGCGAAACGGGCTGCTTAGCGGCTGGTGTGTTGACTACAAATGGCTCGCAAGTACGGCGGGAATGCCCGGTTCTGGAGACAGCGGCGCAACAGGACGTGGTGTTGTGCCCCAGGAAGCCAAAGTCCATCGGGCCGATGTCGCCCGGACTTGACCCGCGCACGTCCTTGCGCGGGTCAAATGCTGCCGACGTCGGCCCTATCGCTTTCTTTGCCGACCTGTACACTTCTGGCAGAAATGTTTAGTCGAACTCATGTCAAGCTGGTCTCCTCTTTGTCAGAGACATAAGTGTAAAGTGTATGCGTCCTTGCCAGCCAGAAACAAATGTGTGCTTGTCTGTTATTTTGAACCTTCCGGCCTAATGCCGTAAGGTCCAGAATCACACATCATCATGCATATTATACTTGCCGATGGCCTCAGTTGGGCTGGTGGGACCATAGAGGATGATTTGCGCTTGTATACCGAGTGAAGCGCATGGACCTGCAGGTCTAGGCAACATGCGTTCTGTCCCTTGAGGTTAGAATATATTTGCACTTGTACCTGGGACCAGCTGCAGGCGTGCGCTTAGTCCTGCACCAGCCACTAAGCAAGGTGCGCCGCTATAGCGGCGCACCTTGTTTAGTGGCTGGCACAGGACTAAGCTCACTCATGCAACTGACCTCTGGTGCCAGTAACTCAGCTCCCCTGCTGCATGCCAGGAACAATATTTGCAGTTTTACTGTCAGAATCTAACACTGCACCACTGATTTGTGTGCTGGGTCTGTGACTTTGGATCATACGACTCTGCTACTTAAGGCCGTCCAAAATAAAGGACTAGGATACAATTATGAACTTGGTGACCCTGCCTTTTTACCGCCTACCCCCTTCTTCTTCCCGGGTGAAACACAGGTGTAAGTAGGATCGTAGGTTGCAGGAGGATTTGGGGGTTTATCAATGGTGCTCTCATACAACCTCGTATGTAACAATTGACGGTTTTCGCGTGAAAAAAAGTTTACATTTTAGTCAGAGTATATGATCTCAGGTATTTTACACCAAGGTGGTTAGGAACATTTCCTGTCAACCTGAAGGTTCGAGATTTCGTCCGAAAACTATGTCGAAAAAAATACAGGAGGCAAACGCATCAAAACATGATTTCGCGCCAAAATTGTCACTTCCACGAAAGCACAGGCAGCGATGATGTTTGCATGAGTGGTCTGATCGGAATAAGAGGTGACCAATGACTTATCGATCATCACGTGCCTGTGCTTAAGAGGGCACATACGACTGAACACTATCGCTATACTTCATCGTGCAAATGTCACCGTGTGTCCTGTGCGGATCTCGGGAACAAACGGCTGACAGTTGCACAGGTCATTGGGTGTAATATACTACCGAGTGTGTGACAGATGACGAGAACGAGTGATTCCACACGGTATAGTTTGTGCAGGTGGAAGCGACAGACGGGCTGAGAGTTCCCTCGCCTCACACTATACCTTTCCATCTTCATTTGGCATTCGCTCTATCTGTCGCTACCCATGCCAAACGCACCCGGAGAAACATTGCAGCCCCCACTCTCGTTTTGTAAGTGACTCAGGTGAACCTCGTCCATATGCAAGAGTCATAGATTCTCATGAGCCTCTATGCCTCTTGCTGGCCAAGGAATTGGTTCCATGTGCTGACATGTCTTCTCAGGGAGACGAACTTAGCTATTGACGATGAGGGTGTGTGATAGTGAGTCCAACTCTTCGCTTCCGCGGTTCGCTTGCACACCCTCGCAAAAGCACAGTAAATACTAGAGTCGATACCTACAACCAAGAAGCATGAATTTTCATAGTGACCCTAGCATTCAGCAAAGGGCCCATGACCATCTATACCCCTTGCAGACAAATAAACCGATTCTTGTTACTGCTTCACCCAAGCATCTTCCCTTTATTTCCCACTTGTTTTTTACACAGTCCCCACAAAACCGCAGCACTAACCAGCGCCGGACTGACACGCCATAAACATCAGTAAAACGAGCGAAGTTCGGGGTGGTAAAAATGTCAGGCAGCCCCGCACCTCTTTCGCAGCTGTTGGGAGATGCAAGGTGACGTTTTACGTATCCTGGAAGAGGCCATTTACGTTCCTTGGAGGAGGCCATCTTCAGTGCTATCATTGCCAGGTGAGACTGATAGGGAACACCGCTTAAACTCACTGCAAGAAGCATAGAACCTCAAGAGCCCGGGGCCCGCGTTCGCGGGGGTTCATGAGGTTCTGTGTCTCTTGTTGACTTAATTTTTGTGTCGTTATAATTATTCTCTGTGCAGATACGGTTATCTGGTCACTGGATGTTGAATTTAGATGTTTTCAGTGTCAAATCAAGTTCATGACCACTGAGAGTGAAGGGGTTATAACATGAGAAGCACAGAGGTAATATAAAGTAAAATGAGGCAGATTCGTACCTATTCCAAAAAGTCTGGCTCTTCCTTGCACAAGAAGTATATAGACTCCCATGACTTGATGTCAGGAGATGCGGCGGCTACACAGAGAGGGTCATTACAATCAACGGCCCTTTACTGACATATCCTGATCGGCTCCGGCTGCTGCTGTTCCTGGTCTCAGATTGAGAGTATCATCCGGGTTTAAATCACGTATGCGTATCTGTGTATCTGTGGCAGCACTGAAAATAAAGAGGGTACTCCCTGACGAAAACAAGTCCATAGGGGTACAATAATGGGCATCCGTAGGGGTACAATCTTCAGTGTCTGTGCGGGTACAGTCTTCGGTGCCAAGCAAGGAGAGAATGTGTTCTCCAGCAATAACCCTTGCAAGCACACAAGAGCTCATGAGAATCTTTTTCTCTTGCACAGATGTGACGGGGGTTCTCTGAGAT
This sequence comes from Semisulcospira habei, assembly GCA_036245525.1. Classification (NCBI taxonomy): domain Eukaryota; kingdom Metazoa; phylum Mollusca; class Gastropoda; family Semisulcospiridae; genus Semisulcospira; species Semisulcospira habei. The sequence continues at coordinate 133,642,365 of BTPG01000008.1, forward strand.
AGATGGGGAATATATATAGGGGCTGAAGGAGGCCATTTTGGCGGAGAGGCTCGGGAGAGGGTCTCATTAGGCCCCGGGTTTGACGCCAGACTGACACATGCCGCAAGAGCTTCAGGGGCCATTAATGAAATTCTACTCAAGCTTCACTCCAAAAGAGCCCATCACCCGGACATTGACATCTGCAAGAGGCATATATTCTCATAAGCCCCTGCGGAAGCAGGGGCTCATAAGAACCTATACCTCTTGCTCACCCTGATCGGCAAATGCAGTTTCTCGAACTGAGGGCGTTATTCAGGGTTTGAAGACGCGACTGAAAGAGCAAGCTTCTTTGCTAATTACAGAGTGAGTGCTGTTTTCTTGACGTATGCACTCAAAAGAAACGTCCCCCCCCCCCCCACCCTTTCCCCCAAATTCCACCCTCACCAAACCCACAAATCTGCAGAAGATGTAGATCGTTATGAGCCCCATGCCGGCTAAAGGGGGGGGGGGGGGGGGGGGGGCTAAACCACTACACCTCTTTGTGGCTCAATTTAGAGCGTGCTCTTCAAGTGGCGGTCATCATCTGGCTTGTTCTTGCTCGATGCACTGTATAGGTGTAGACACTCAAAAGATCCACGCAGTTACGAAGACTATTGATGATTTATCTTCCTTGCTGGTCCAGCCTTGCACCTGTTTACCCCAGACGAAGGAGATACGTCGAATACAGTCTGCATCTATGACGGTTATTTTTCTTTTTCACAAGATGACAAGAGACTTGTTCTGCTGCGTTAATGGAAAAGCGATGGCGTCTGTTTCCAGGACAATAAACGCTTTTTTCATGGATTGCCTACGCGGCGTCGACCGTCGTTGTTTTGTGATGCAGACCCTCATGGCCAGCACCCTTCCATCTACACGAGGCGTATATTCTCATGAGCCTATGCAGCCTGCGTGGATCTTGAAAATTTATACCGCTTGCATCGGTCCTTTTAACCCCTTGACTGTTAGTGGACGCAGAATGTCACAATGTTTTGCAAGCTTTGCTTATTCAACACTAAAAAGACCCAACCGTCCAAAGAACATGGTTGAAGTGGTGTCAGCAAGAGGCATAGATCCGCATGAGCCCCTGCAGTTGCGGAGGCTCATGAGGATCTATGTCTCTTGCTGTGGGATTGTGTTCACATTTTTTTCTTCGGCAGTGAAAGGTTTCACGTCTTTCGACGCCGTCGAAAATTTGTGACTGAAGAAAAGGTCTCTTTCATCTCCACGAAAAATAGGTCGTCGTGTGCCCCGCAGCCTGCAGGTGTTCTTGTAAATCTATACCCCTCGGCGGACTGGCCCTATTTACATCTTTCTGGATCTTTTAAATTTAAATCGTATTCACCAACCAGAATCCGCTTAAGTGCAGGGTCATAGTACAAGAGCCACTGGGATTAAGACGAGAATAGGTGATTTCTGTCTACAGAGACTGGTGGACGTAAAACAGAGGATGATAATACTCATCAAAGTTATTGTTCAGGATGATGGTAATACAACTGGCAAGTGGTGTTGGAAGAGGTGTGAACGCCTGTTTCCATTATCATTTTGGCGCCACCTAATCATCACGCAATACAGTTGTTCTTTGTCTTCATGCGTCACAGATCGCGACAAGAACGAGCCCACAATCCGTCTACAAGAGACATCGATTCTCATGAGCCCCTGCTGCCCTGGGGCACATAAAAAATCTATGCCTCTTGCTGACAGAAAGCAATCGCATTTGTATCCTCAGACAGAGGAAATTGGGTTTAAGTCTGCAACAAAACGACACGTGTCCCTTGCAAAGAGCTGGCTGGTTACTACGGTGACATGTAGTGATTTATGACACAAAATTAAATTGGAGCGTTTTCTTTTATGGCTTAAAAACACACGCCAACCACTAAAACGTAAACATGCAGGTAATTGAAAGCTGTTCCCAACGCCGTTTTGTTCTTTACAACTTAAGAGTGGCAATTAAACAACCCTGCTGCTGATATCAGCGTACAAGATAAAAGAAAAATCATAGAAACTATAAAGAAAATAAATAAATAAATATATTTTGTAAATAAAAGAATGTCGCTGAATACCAAGAAGAAACAATACACGTATGTCTATAAAAAATAATAAATGAATTCAGAAAGAGAGAGAGAAAAAAATTCCAAAAACGCATACTCCATAGAAACAGTATACTCTTAAAAATAGCCTGACAAAAATTGCATATTATTATAATGTTGTTTATGCAGATAATTACTAATGCAGATGTGCATATTTAATAATTGCTGTGGAAAATCGTGTCTAAGTGCGTAAACTTTGAATGTAACAAATCGCCAGCGGACCCAATGTTTCCTGTTGTTATAATATCCGAAGTTTGTTGTAAGAAAAGTAAAGCTGAATAGAAAGAGCCGGTACTGTCACAGTCGGGACGTCTGAAAAACGTCTTGTTTTATCCGACCTTTGTTACATCCGGCCTGGTTATGACCGAATTAGACTATATATTCTTTGCTCTCATAACCCCTTCGCTGCCAGTGATCGCAAATTTCGCGTCTGAAACGGCTGCACACTGAACAACAGTCGCGTGAAAGAGCGCAGATGTAAACGGGGCAAACATCGACACAAAGAACACAGGACTAACAAGAGACATAAATCCTCATGAGCCCCCGCGACAGCGGGGGCTCATGAGGGTTTATGTCTCTTGCAGCCGGTAGTGTTCGCCTTGCCAGGCAGTTTAAAAGTTAATAAGTCTGTTTCGATTTTCTGAAATGATGTCTTTTCAATGACCGGCAAGTCTTTCCCTCTCACCAGCGATTGATACTCAGTGCCACCGCTGAAACGATCTTGAAGCCGACTGTTTATTTTTTTCTTTGCTCATCTAGTGTAGTTTTAGTACTAGACTGATTCCAAACAAGTGCCAGTCAGTCCGTGAAACGAAGAGATTCCGTATCTTTACAGAGACATTTACTATCTCCTGCTGAGGCCGTAAACCTCGGTGACACGTCTTACAGTCAGTTTAAGCTTATGCGCCTCGAATCCGTCTTCAGATATTAAGTAAGCCCGGATGAAAATCCTCAGTCTGAAGATGTATAAGAGGGCTGATATATGAGATCAAAGATGCATAGATTCTCATGAGCCCCTGCTACGCAGTGGCTCATAAAAATCTATGCCTCTTACAAACGGCGTTATTTATTGTAATTTAGCGCCGAGCAGGCTATTAGGCACAAGACCTTACAGATGGCAAAAACTGGACCGGAAGGAGTCTGTCAAAATACACACTGATCACCTGTGACTTAAAAAGCAGTTTTGTATGCGGGCACATGTTGCGTTTCCGCTTGTTGTCTTCCTTAGAGCAAATCTGTACCTGCTGTGACAATAAACTGGTTATTCACGAGTCTGTACTGAGCTCATGTGCCACCAGCAAACGCCCTACAGAGAGTCCCGTACGGTAATGACCTTAGTGATTTTCATAAGTGCTTCGTTTAATCGGTGCACATTTTGACGGGTTCTAAATACTAATAGACATATCAGCAGTAAAACGAGATCTCATTATAGATGGGATGTACAGTGTAATATGTCTACCTCCGGTTTAGTGCGGACATGCGCTGTGAGGGACCTTCCTTTCCCTTGGCATTTAATGTCAGTTTCCATTTAGTGACTGTTTCATAAAACTCACTTGGTCACTTTATGACTCGCCACCCAGAGAGAGAGAGAGAGAGAGAGAGAGAGAGAGAGAGAGAGAGAGAGAGAGAGAGAGAGAGAGAGAGAGAGAGAGAGAGAGAGAGAGAGAGAGAGAGAGAGAGAGAGAGACTCTCCCTCTCTCTCTCTCTCCCTCTCTGTGTCAATAATTCGTATCTCTAGACGTATCTTGTGCACGTGGTAGATATCTGATTTCGCAATATCCGGAAGAAAACGAAGAAACCCTCTAATAGTATTAAACTGAACCATTAATCCAGAAAGCAGGACGATAGTTTGGCAAGTAATAAAGATATAGCCCTTGTCTCGTTGCCATATCCTACCTTTCTTGAACACCTGCTCCAAAACTCAGGCTGAGAAAAGGTATTCAGCAAAATAGTCAACTCATTCTAATAAACACACAGAAGGAGGTGAGTTTAGTCTGACACATATAGAACGAGGTAGTTTAGTTATAATGCCTGACACATTACATAAGGAGGTGAATCCACCATGATAGTTCAAGATTAGTGTCAGAATAGCTTGGCGCTGATGCGCCAAGCTAATCTGGCCCGAACCTGAACCATCATGGTCGAATCTTTACCTGTAGCTTAAACACAGTTGATTAAGTAGAGCCGGTTAGTACACTTGTCTTGAATGCGCCCAGCTAATTTTACACTACCCCTGAATCAATACGGTTTCGTCGTCTCCTTGAACTTGTATGTAGATAGTTCAAACCTTGTCTGCCAGTGGACACACAAATTATTTTTCTGAAATCTTTGTCACTAGGTCAACGCCAGAGAGCCCCAGCCGTCCAAGGAGTATATCAAAATGACCTAAAGCAAGAGGCGTAGATCCTCATGAGCCCCCGCAATTGCGGGGGCTCATGAGGATCTACGCCTCTTGCAGCTGGATCATGTTCTCTGTATCTCGGCAGTGAAGCGGCTTAGAATGCCTTCTAGCATTAGTAAACTTGCCCTTTTGAATCTGTTTCTGAAATGATTGAAAATATAAGAACACTAAATTTTTTTTTAATTTGTTTTTAAATCACGACAAAGAGGGATCTCGGCAGCGTAACCTTTCAGCAGCCAATTGAATACGTCGGGTGGATTGCCAAAACACCTACATCACAGACGTGGTCCGGAAATTGTTTGGAAAATTGTTTGAAAACTGTAACAACAACACCAGTCTGAGAGCGGAGGAATTAGAGGGAATTATCTTCCAAGACTGACGTATACGGTTCCAAGTGACATTCGGATGGCTTCCTCCGCCTAAGGAAACACAGATGTTCATAGCATTGATCATTTCCACAGCGAGAGTCATAAATTTTCATTAGCCCTCGCAGCTGTATGAGATTATGAGGGTGTAAACCTCCCGCCGAGCGCGTTTTTGTGTGCAGTGGAAGGAATTCGAGAAATTACCTTATTTCAGCAGTCGTTGGCATCTAGGATTTTGCACTGGGGTACATGAAGCTGTTCCTTCCTGGCATCAGGCTCAAATCTTCATAAACACCCTGCAGCTGCAGGGACTCATGAAGATGTGGGCTTTTTGCAGCTGGTGGCTGCAACCTTGATCAAGGCATGAATTGAATGTTTTATGTTATTTCATTACTCTTTGATACCAGGGCTTAAAGCTGGGATACGTAGTCAAGAGGGTGTATAACAAGAGGCAAAGATCTTCTTGAGTCCCTGCAAATGCAGGGGCCTGTGAAGATCTGTGTCTATTGCAGACCATGCTCCCGAGTTTTTCGTAGCAGAAATGTGAGGTTTTACTTTACTTCATTTGTGTGTGACATCAGAGGGACAGGTGTGTGTGCGGGGAAGCTGACAGCTTGAGTGCTGAGTGGCAGCGCTGACAGATTCGATTTATCTCGAGTGGCGCAACGCTCTGTACGTGTTTTTGTAAAACTAAAACTCTTCTTTTATTTGCTTTTGATTCTTTTCTTGTGAGGAGTAGCACATTCCTCTCTCTGTGCAGTGTGTGAGGCACTGAGAAGCAAAAGAAATGCGACATTACTGGAATCATCGAAAACACTCAAATGTTTCCGATGATTCCAGTGAAGTCGCATTTCTTTTCCTCGTCGGTGTATTAGGGGTGTTTTCAGCTCTTCATGTTATGTCACCACTGAAGCAGTCTCTCTCCCTCTGTCTGTCTGTCTGTCTGGTTTCTCTCTCTCTCTCTCTCTCTCTCTCTCTCTCTCTCTCTCTCTCTCTCTCTCTCTCTCTCTCTCTCTCTCCTCTCTCTCTCTCTCTCTCTCTCTCTCTCTCTCTCTCTCTCTCTCTCTCCACCTAATTTGATGGAGCGGGTCACTGCGAAAAATACATCAAACGCGACATGTGATAGCTTTGTTGTGCGTGGAAACAAATTAGTTTAAATAAAATTTAACAGAACGGAATAAAAAGAAAGGCTGAAAAGGGAGACAAACCAGAAGAAATGTACCGATAGGCCTACGTCTAAAATAAGACTCTCAAATAGCTGACACATTGATGGAACGATCCTTTTTAGAAACAGCAAACACATTATGTAAACGCAATGCAGCCGTTTAAAACTCTCTTCTTTTTTTAAAAAATCGGACTCAGTACTGATGCAATTCAATTGTCTTCGTCATACAGGTTGGTTCTCTGATCTTCCGTGGTTGCCCAGGTCTCGACACGTTGTTTGTTGCAGAAAAACGAGTTCTTTCACTCCTAACCCGTTAGGCTCCACTAGCGCGAGTGACTGTATGCACAAGGGGGTTTAGCCCTTAACTCACTTTACCCCAACACCGAAATCCCCAAATTTTGTCGTTGTCTTCTGAAGACTGCACTCTAGTGCAGGACACAGATCGACCATGATAGTTCAAGGGTGATGCCAGAATAGCTTGGCGCCCACAGGCGCCAAGCTATTCTGGCATCACCCTTGAACTATCATGGTCGATCCTTATCTTGCTGTGGTGCGTCTGGGGTAGAATGAGTTAAATGCCAGTAGTCGCAGATTGTGCTTTTGAGCCAAGGCCGTTCAACGCAGTGTCAGCAAGAGACATAGATCCTCATGAGCCCACGCAATTCCGAGGACTCATGAGGATCTGTGTCTCTTGTAGTTGGATCGTGTTCAGTCATTTTTTTTCTCGACAGCGAAGTGGTTAAACAAAGTCGTAACACGTTGACATACCAGATGGGTCATTACAGCGCATTCAGGCTACTTCAAACACCAGTGGCTTTCCTCCACGTTACCCGGCCTCGGATCCTTCAGATTATGTTGGATACACTCGTTACCTCCTTCGATCCGCTACGCACAGCAGATCCGGGGAGGCAACCAGTGTATTCAATATAATCTCAATGATATCCGTGTTTTGGGTGATTTGGACACGGGTATACCATCAATGAAACATCATCCAAGGAATCATACAGCCCGGTTAGCCACACGAGATGAAGATGCTGGCGAGAATTAGATCCACTGCGTTATGCAGGTCCGCTCAGATACGTCTGTTTTTCTCGTCAGACGGAGGTCATAGGGTGTTCTTAGTGTCTACATAGAAGGTGTTTTAAATAGTTCATCCGAGTGCATTTGCTTACAACATTGTTGTCTTGTTCAGTCCGCTGTTCTGTCGACGCTACAAAGCAGAGATGCCGTGGACATGTACGGCGGACAATTGTTAATATTTATTACTCATTTTGTCTCCTCAGCTTTATGGACAATAAACGTTTATCTTATTTTGTGTCATCTTATCTTTGATCTTAATATTGCTGTCAGTTTTTAACATTTTAAGCGCTTTCATCTTGAGATTACTTGACAACTAAGCTCAGAATGTACGTATCTCACATATATTGCGTTTAAGTTATTGTGTGAAAGGCTTGGGTAGAGAAATGGGTTTTCACGATCTGATGTGCAATATTTATGTCTTCTACTTGTCAACTCCTGCTTTACACTGACCAGAAGAAATAAATACTGTGCCTTGTGAGAAACATTAAAAACGCCTTTCCGCCTCTACCAGCGCCTGTCACAGTGGTTAAGCCCCTTATATCTCATTTAGCCCCAACGTACTACAGCAGGACACGGATCGACCATTATAATTCAAGGGTAGTGCCAGATTAGCTTGCTAATCTGGCAGTATCCTTGAGTAAGTTATCATGGCCGATTACGCGGCATCTCCTCTGTACATAGCCATTGGGCCACGTCTCCAAAGAGGCGGCCGGTAAAATGGGTTAACTCAATCGTGGCAAGCCAAATCCGGATGCGGCTAGCCGCGAATGAGCTAACCTAATGAAGTACTACACATCCTGTTCTAGTAGCTCGACACTAAGGCGGGATTTGGTTTTGGTGCGTTTTAGATCCTACATTTTGAAAACATTTTGCAGGTCTGCGCTGCGCCTGTTAGTCCTTAACCTAGGTTTCAACGCGTCTGGTGGTCTGGGCAGGTCGTGGAGTACTGTGAACTAAAGCCCCTTTAGTACAATCTGTATTGATGTGTGCTCCGGCGCCGACACAAATCCACCCGACTAATGACGTTCAAACGGCTGCCATGTGAAAAGATTTAGCCCCTTGACTGTCTGGGTATTCTTGAAGGTGTACATGTACAATTTATTTCTAAACCTGTCGTGGATGTCCTTGAGAAGCGAAAGAAAAGAAAAGAAAGAAGAAAAGAAAAAAAAAAAAAAATAGAAAGAAAAGAAAGGAAAGAAAGACAAGAACCGAAATTATTAAAGAAAATAAGTAATCAATCCAACCAATCAACCAACCAACTTTCCAAACATACAAGCAAAACAAAGAAGTACAGGAAAAACAATAGAACAAGCTACTAACCAAACAAACAGATAACAACACACAAAAAATAAAGTCGATTCATCAGCAATGGGTGCTGATCCTCATGTGCTTGACCAAGCTGCGTGGGGCTTATTATGTGATGATCCTCGTGACCCCTTTCAACCAGTGGAAACTGACTTCGTCTTTTGGAGGTCCAATTTATACTTGTGTTCTTCACTCTTAAGAAAGGTCATCTAGCGTTCAACCTATCCAATGGTACTCTTAATCCTATTGCAAGTACCTCCAAAACTGAGAAACAGGTGGGGCTGACCCTGATCAAGCAAGAGACATAGACTCTCATGGGACCCTGCGATAGCAGGGTCACATGAGAATCTATATCTCTTGCACATGGAAGGTGAATATAATTAGGGACTCAAACCACACAGTAACAGCTCTGTTCTATGTATGTGCCCAAACGAGGATAGGAGGCACCGGGGCAGTTTTGGGTGTGAGCGGCTGTGACATGCAGTAGCGTTGTGACATAAACCCCTCTTGATGCTGTCAGAGCGAGTTAGGCTTAAGCCCTTGTCGCCTGTCAGCTTTTCAATGTGGGCTCAGACATACTCCAGGTACTTACGGGATCAAAGAATGCTCAGCCCAGCTGCTGTGAAATTTGTTTTGATAGGCCCATTCAACGTAGCCGCGCGGCCTGGCGAACGCTGTCGCGGAGGACCGCTGAAAAACACCGCCCAGTCTGGTCCCGCTAATACAGGTACACCAAGACTGTCGCATGGCTGCCGGAGGCACAGATCATGAAAAGCCCCCGAAAATTGCAGGGGACTTTTGAGGATCTGTGCCTCTGGTTGGCCACACTGTGTTCCTTTTCTTCAGTTTATCGGGGACTGCTCGGATTTTGAATAGAACGACTAGTGGACTTGGTCTCCCTCCTTTCCTATAGTGGATTGATTGACACGTCGACATGCTCCTTCGCTTGAGGAAAAACAGACCTTCAACAGCCAACAGTAAACACCTGCCTGGACCGATGAATGTCTGCGACACTTGCAGAGCGAAGTTTCCTCGCGGAGGACTGTTTCCGTGCGCTGTGGTTTGCTCAAGGGTTTTTGCTGGTGTGCCGGCCAACTCAGCCGACAAATAGTGTTGGAAAGGTGAAAACAGCCCCAATGCAAATCATCACACTCCGTACGCAATCGCCTATTATACCAGCATGCTTGTCGATCCGTTCACGTCGGATGGGATAATCCGGCGACAGCTAATCTAACCGTGTGCTGATGCGACATGACCGTAAGCCGCCCGTACTGAACTGGTCCCATCTGCAAGTGAAATAGATTCTCATGAGCGCCTGCTTCAGCAGGGGCTCATGAGAATCTATGCCTCTTGCTGGATATCTGCCCCATTTGCTCCCTCGTGCCAAGGACTTATTTCTGGGGCGAGTCTACAAATCGTAAGCCGCCGCCCCCAGGTAGTGAGAGACAGAGTCCGGAGAGGCCACGACAGTCCGTATTAGCAGTCCCTTCATTACACACGCTGAGTAGTTAGTGGTGAAGACTGTACTGGACTTGAGCGGTTTGAGACGGCGCCAGACTGTGGTCTGGTGGACAGCCTCTTGTCTTGATTCAAGATACCCGGCGACTACAGTAGTTTGGTACTTGATCTGAGTCAGCACAGACATGACTCCAAATGGTCGTACTCCGTCCGGCCCTGATTCCTTCTCGCTACTCATGATCGTTCAACGATCGAGTGGTCGTAGTTCCAACCCTCATTTGAGCGTTCTGGCCCTACGGTTTTATGTGTTCGTTTCATTCACACTGACACAGGCTGACTCTTTCACTCTTCCGTATGTAATGACTGAATAGTTCAAAGCACTGGAAGTACGCAGCACTATAATATTAGTATTAGCCCCTTTATTGGCATTTGACGTAGATTGTGTTTCTGAAATCTTTGTTAATTCAACACAAAAGAGCCCCTTCATTACGCACGCTGAGTAGTTAGTGGTCAAGAACATCAGTGGGGATACGAAGTGTTGTCAGCAAGACACTCTGATCTTCGTCAGCCTCAGTAACTGCGGGGGCTCACGGGGAAGCTAGCGCCTCTTGCAGTTCGATTGCGTTCACCTTTTTCTCGGCATTGAAGGAAGTTAAACAAAACTTGCACACCGTTATCACTGCATTTTGTTTCTCTTGCACACTCTATATGTAGAGTATAATTGTATTGAAGTGGTAGGAGTGTGACTTGTGAACGAGTGACTGATATGGTGTGTATCAATTAATGAGTGGGAAGGCTGCAGGAATAGTCTGTAGTAGTTGTTTTACGCACAGTACTCTGTATAAGGCTCGTGAAGCTGACGCCATCACGCTAGTCGTGGCGGCCATCTTGAGAGGATACGCGACTCATACGCTCATCGGGAAATCGCTGTCAGGACAATGTCAGGAAAGTCCTGACATGCTATAGGCAATAACAGCACGTCTTGCCATCACCGTAGGAAACCGCTAACCAGCACCTGTTTTTGTTTGTTTCCAAAGAAGAAAAAACATGAAGAAAAACGTGTTGAAACACTACTTCGCTACTATCTGAAGTCCATCGCCAGGTCAGCGTGTCCTCTCAAGATGGCGGCTGTTCGCGCCGACGCTCCTAGGCAACGCGGGAAACTTCAGTCCCGAGCCCTATTCTGTTTTCTGTTAGGACTTTAGCAAGATAATTTGTACATAATGCTACAAAGAAACTACCTATATAGCTGATCCAGCGTGAGGCTTGATGCCAATCTACAGTACGTCACCAGACAGGGTCGTCCCGCTAAGTACCTGTAATACCTGGGCACTCGACACTTGTTCTTCCGCACCGTCAAGTCCTGACTCTCAACACAAGACCATCATGGTCGCCCAGGTCAAAGCGATCAACCCTCCGGGAGCAGTTTCAACCTTGCGTTCAATGTCAATAAAGGTTATTCCTAAGCCAGAAGTAGGTCAAACTTTCCACGGACTTCAAACACTCCGTGGCTAGTGGTGTATTCTGGATTCATGAAGTCAGCAAGAGCTAAAGGATCCCCGCAAATGCCGGGACCCATTTGGATCTACGCCTCTTGCAGCTGGCTAGTGATGCTATATATCCTGAATCCATGGGATATAAACTCAGCCTGGCAGTAGCAAGAGCCACAGATCTGAAAGAGGTCCTTTGTGATATATGCCTCTCGCAGTTGGACTGTGTTAGCTGTTTCTCCGAATTAAGGTGTTTTAAGTTGATGCTTTATTTATTACTTTATTACTTATCTCATTCTACCCGCGACACATGATAGCACGATATGGCTCGACTGGCGCCAAGCTATTCTGCCACCACCCTTGAACTATCATGGTCGATGTGTCTCCTGAATTGTAATGTAATCAGAGGATAACTCCAAAATGTGGGTATTTTGTACCTCGGGCACAATGGGTTAAAGCTTGAAATCATGGTTTTGTTTGACTTTTGATGGAAGTTTGCTGATGGCTGTTACCTAGTTAGTTAGTTATTTGGGTTTAACGCCGAGCAGGCAACCAAGGCCATCTCACGGCGGGGCTGTTAACTATACGCGTGCGAATTGAACAATACAACTCTCACTTCCCACCAACAAAACCCGCTTTAATCACCCTTATGCATCTTTGCATACTAAACCTTTTTAAACGATTTCTTGCTAAACCCATATATTTAACCGACGCCGTTCAGCGTCGGGTTTTGCAGCTTGCTGTTAGGGGGGAAACCATGAATGCCATGCCAAACATGACTTACCCAAGTGAGAGAGTGCACACGCCGCATGCTTAAAATTCACAGCTTCAAACTAAACACGACGGGGACCTCCCCTGTTGCACCCAATAGCTCGTGTTGGCCACTCTTAATTGCAAATATCTCCCTCTTCCAAAGGCCCAGACGCTAATGAACGCAGGGTCTACAAAAGATAATGCTGTTTGAAGGAGATGACACAGACCATTTACGTCATTGTTTGTGCAAGACAGAATAGGATGTGGGGATCAGGAGGTGATTTTGGCGTGAATTAATTAGCATCACGAGTGACAGACGACAGCTGTTTTCAGCGCAGGGACACGACGTGAGCAAGGGCCCTCAATCCTACGTAATCCCCACCAGGCAAGACCTGCTTACGTATGGTACGGCCAGAAATAGCCCTTGCAAATGCGTCTTGGTTCACAGTGCGCCAAAGTCTATCAGTCAGGCCAACGTCAGTCGCTGTTCGATCGCGCACAACTGTCTGTTTGTCGATGGTCTTTGCTTACCAGGTGTTAGCATACTACGGCAAACCCATTCATCCCTGATGCACTACTGATAAGGGAGGATGGATCGGCCATGATAGTTGAACGTTGGTGTCTCAGTCTGAAGTAGCGCCTCTACGTCTACTACGTGGAGGCAGAAGTCTGTAGATGCATTTTTGCGGCGAAAAGCAAGGTTTTCATTGTACGCAATGAACATCTCGCTTTTCACAAAATGGACTGGTTGTCTTTTGTCCTCGCAGGACAATCATGTGTCAGGTATCTTTAGGTGCACGCAGAGCCAACCCATGTATCCCTGTTGCAATACATCAGAAGGTTGAACGACAATGATGGTTGAAGGGTGGCGCAAGAATAGCTTGGCTTCTATGGGCGCCAAGCTATTCTTGCACCACCCTTCAAGCTCTGTCTATATATTTCCACTATGTATGTAGTCTTCAAAGGACTCGGTAACTATTTCCTACAGTAGAGCCGGTCTCATGGAACCTAAATGAGGCGCCTGTTCCCGGACCTGTGAGACTGTTGATGGCGTCCTGGTGACCTTGTTGAGTGGCGGAGAGAGGGGACGTCGTCACGATGTGTCTGCAAACATCATCAACACCACAGTCAGTTGTAAACGGAGCAGTGCCCCACCCTGAGCTCTAAAAGACAGTAATACTACATTTGCCGACGCACATCAAAATAGAACAGAACACTGCAATACCTGCTGAATCCGTAGGCCGGATTCCGCGATCCGTGGCTTATCCATTTGCAAGAGACACACACGAATTGTACGTTGACATCAAACTGATTAGCTGTGCGCCAGTGGGAAGTTAGGCGTACAGTATAACCTGTTTTGAACAAGCAGTTTGTTTTGCAAGGAAAATGTGGTCTTTAACCCGTTCCCTGCAGTGATCACCGACTCCGCGCCAGAAACCACTGCATACTAATCGACATTCGAGCGAAGGACACAAACTAAATGGGACCAGAACCAGGCATAAAGAACACAGGACCAACAAGAGACATAAATCCTCGTGAGCCCCCGCGGTAGCGGGGGCTCACGAGGATTTATGTCTCTTGCAGCTGGTTAACATTCGTCTTGCGCCGGCACTTAAAGGCTAAGAGACAGGGGCTCCTTCAAGAGGTCTTCATGGACAAAAAGCCGTGTCACCTGTCATTAAAGGCCTTCGTCAGGGTGGCTACAGCCACTTAAATGACAGGTGATCGGGGGTTCCCATAATAGTGATTGTAACAGAGCCAGTTTTGAGAGTGGTGTGTAGTTGTGGGTACCACCGTGGTCACTGAGTATACGTCGTCATCAAAACGATTTGACAGCGTCGCGCTCTTGTAAACACATGGCTGGTGACATCTAGACACAAGAGCCCAAAATTGCTCAGGCGGTTAAGCGTCGGAGCAGGAGAGCGAAGGGAATCGCCGGGTCATAGGTTCGAGTCTCCGTCCCGGCCCCGGTAGCTGGACTCGCAATCCAGGGAAAAAAGACGGACTTGTTCCATAGCATATCCGTTGAAAGGTCCTGGTAAATCAAAGTGGCATAGTTGAAGTGCGCCTGAATTGATCAGTGTTCAGATCGTACTCCATAGGTAATAGATTTCCCTGTCCCCCATAACCCGCCCGTCAGGGCCGTCCATTATCACTTCGATGCCGTGGACATTAAACCCCGAACTAAACTCCAAACAAACAACAACAACAACAACAAACATCTAGACACAACCCTGGGTACGGTTAGCGTTTGTATTTGAAAATTCTCCACTGACTATGTTTTTATGTAGCTAGGTAGGGCAGCAAAACTGTGTTTGAAAATGACTAAGAAAATCAGTAGTTTGTCTGTTGGTAATGACCGGCCGTTGTCAATTGTTTTCAGTTGCTAACTGTAAGAATGAATAAATTGTGAGCGGGCATCGTCTATAACACCGTAGACATCTACGAAGCTGTTTGAGTTGCGTAACCAATGTAATAGTCTCTTAACAAATGCGTCAAAACCACCCTACTGCAAGAGACATAGATTCCCATGAGCAAGTGCGGGGGCTCATGAAACCGCTGCCTGAAACCGCTTTGTATGCACGTTCCATGTGCGGACTAGGCTCTTTAGTGATGAATTAACACAAGTCTCCGAATTGCAATTTGCGACCGCTGGCTGAGAAGGGTTGATATATTAGCATAGGGTCACGTGTGTTATGCCTGCGCTTTCGTATGCTAATCGGTACTAAATATGAAAATTAGGTATCGATCAAACCATAACTCAAATATGTCTCTATTAAATTCACGTGTCAAATCGTTTTATTTACGGACGTGCATAAAGTTAGCAAGAGGCATAGATCCTCATCAGCCCCCATAACTGCACATGAGGATCTATGCCTCTTGTGCTTATTGTTTGCTAGTTGCGCTCTCAAAGGACTCGCACATTTCTTTATAACAATCATATCTTTTTTGTGCTGCTAAGGCGCGCTCGCTTTTATGTGCATGCAGATTTAAGGCATGCTAACTTATTAAAGCACTGTCAGAATGCATTTAAACTAATAATAGTTTACAGTTTAAAAAAGAATTATCCCTGCCACAGATTGGTTTATTACTGAACTTTATATAGATTTTCACTTAAAACTCAAATATAATGCAAACCCAAGCATATTCACTTACTTATTTAATGGCAAAACCAGTCGTTTACAACAATAATAAGTAGACTACAAACGTTTGACACACGCATGAAGAATTTTATGATATGAATTTTATATGATAATCAATTTCACCTGAGCGTTTTTATGGTCTGTACACGTATTGTGACAGGCACAACTGTCCCCTTCACAAAATGATATGTATATAGTGTGACTCACTGTACATGAAAATTCTGTTCTTAAACGTATGATCAGTAATTCAAGTGCACAGCTTCAATAGCTGCGAAAGTGTCGTATAGCGTTGCCGCAGGCAACGCTATGCGACGCTTTTGCAGCTATTGATGCATGGTACCTTGAAGTAGCAATAGGGTCACACCCGACCTCTTCTAAGGCTCCAGTTCGCAAAAAGCTTTTACTGGGCTTCAGTATACATACCCACTTAGGCAGTGACCACCCTATTGTCCCACCAAATGCTTTCTTTCGTCCGTTCAAAGCGAAAAGAGGCCCACCGGAATCTTCTGACGAGACACGTAACAAAATTGCTCCTGATAGGCGATTGTAGCTTACGTCATAACTATTCTATACGACCTTAGGTCATCTGCATAATTATAACCAATCAGAGACAAGATGGCGGACGAACCAGCGAAGAAAAAAAAAAGAAGAAAGTCACAGTATCATCGAGTCGCGCCGACATTGACAGACTCGGTAATTGCGGAAGAGAAGAAAGAGGAAGAGAGACAAGATACCCCTAAGTAGAACTGACATCAGACAAGGGAATATGGACATGTGGCAACGCGTAAAGCAAGAGCCTGGCTTGACCACCCACCCGGGATTTGTCACTTTCCTGCTAAATCAGTAAGTAATCTATGGTCTTTGTAGATCTTCCTATAGTTCCGCGAGCACTAGTGATTTTCAGATTTCATGATCTTCAGTAGAATTTATCTCTTACTGATTTCGCAAGATTTTAACCCTGCCTGTTTTTTCATATAGTTACGAGCTGGTGATCACATTTACGCTGCAGAGATCTGCTGAAAACTACGGTGTATGTCAAAGATGCACATCGCTGGTCGTAACATGTTTTTGAATGTCTGTGCCGGGTCTCATTCACTCGATTCAGAGAGGTTATGGTAAATTTGTCATTTCTAATACGTAGACCCGACTTGTGAGACGTGAAATTGACTGCAGTGCAGAAAATCGGTATAAATTCCAATGTTCTGTTTCAATGATGGAAGACTGACAGTGCGTGTTTCTCAGGGGTAAAGGATCAATGGTCAAAAGGCACCGTGGCCGACGCACGCTCGCTGTTTGCGACTCGGTGAGCGCCGCAAACACGCAAGCCCTCGGTCAGTGCACTACTGTACCGTTCCTAGTACAATACTATTAGCAGGTCGAGCGGAACCCGCATTGTGATTTTGACAGCATAGCGAGTACGGAAGGTTTATTCTACTTTCTGGCGAAAAATTATGAAGGGATGCTGGAGAACATCAGTACACGTGTACACTGACACGTGTATATATCACACCGATGACCTCATAACCTGCAGTATTGTGATACACTGATAGCCGGGTTCTGCCTTGTGACGTAGCATATTAATTGAAAACAAGGCCGATGCAGACGATAAATTCGCGACTCGGGTACGAAAATAATACACTCTCCAACCGATGAATTTCGACATTTGGCATTGTATTTACGTCATAAAGCTGTAAGATAGTACACAAAGGACACATACAGATACTGTCAGCAGTATCTGTTGCAGACAGTTTTCTGACTGTTGAGATGCTTGATCCTGGGGAATATGACTTTAAACTGGCGTGCTTGTAGAAAGATTCAATGAAACACCCAGTGAACAGGATGTTTTAGGACTGTTTCGTTCTCTTGCGTACAATCGCTCGAAAGCCAAGCCAGACCAAAGCGAACTAAGCCAAGCCAAGCCCTGCCAAGCCCAACCAAACGAACCCAAACCAAACCAAACCAAACGAACAAACATACCACATATCATTCTAATTGTGGTGAAAACAAAAATCCAGACAACGAAAATAACTGCCACACATAAAATGCAGAGAATAACCCAACAGAGAAAGCAACACGCTTAGAAAAGAATTCTGTGTTCAGGGTATACAGGACTACGCCTGTGCACGTAGCGGAGATAAGGACTGTGTCCCGTATGACCCACTAGGCTGCAATTTATGCCCTTGGATCATACAAAATGTAAGTCAATATTGTTCATGTTTAGCACCCTCTAGCTGCAAATAGATTTGCGCACCTGTAGCTAGTTGCAGAGGTAAAAGATGTGACCGCAAACTGTCATAATTTGATGAAATCGTCGAGATTTCAGTGTACAAAAATTTGATCGATCCCGTGTTCGATTTGTCAGGCCAGATTCTGCTGCTTAGCTGCATCTACACTACACTAAATACACGTGTCAACATTTTTGTGGGTTGTACAAGTGGTTTGGTTAGGGAATTTTAGTGTTCTTCGAACTGAAAAGGCTTATTTGATGTTGGGACTACGCTGTGCAAAAGACGATCTCGGTTGTTCAGAAATAGCCAACGGTGTGAAAGATTTGGGACTACACTGTGCACACGACAGAAACAGCAAACCACATATCTTGTTTGAAGTACTTGCAGTGCAACTAGAAGGTATGACATTTCCAAATGCGAAAACAAAAATTAACATTTGAAGTAAAGCAAATATGATATTTAGGCGAATAATGTGTATTACGTAAAATAAGTTATATTTGCAAAACACCAAAGTGGGTAAAAACTTGACATAAAGATGTGACCAGCTGTTCTTTTTTTTAAAAAAGTCCCTTCTATTTATAGGGGACATTTTAGGATGGGTCGCGGTGGGACGAATTTAATAGCATGTCCCTGATGTCAAAGGCGGGCATGGCAGGCCTAAAACGCTGACAACTGATGTTACAAGATAAAAATTACGTCATGTCTAGTTACGCTAACCTCGTTCCTGAACGTACATTTGGCGCGAGAGTCCGCGTGTGTGTGTGTGTGTTTGTTTGTGTGTGTGTGTGTGTGTGTGTGTGTTCGTGTGTGTGTGTGTGTGTGTGTGTGTGTGTGTGTGTGTGTGTGTGTGTGTGTATGTGTGTGTGTGTGTGTAGACACGAGAATCTCAGATCATTGCAGTACTCACAAGCTTTAAACTTGGCGAAATACTTTATTTAAGGGTGGCTAAGAAAACCTCCGCCTCGCGCTGGGACCATATATGGCGTTGAGGCGCGTCCCCTGGGTGGTGGATAGGGGGTCCCTCGCGAGAGAGGTGCACCGAATGAAATAAGGTGCCGTGAACCAACATGGTCTAAGGGAAGGTGACCCCGACAGAAAACCCCTGGTCCTCCTAGTAAGGGGGTTGGGCGTGGGGGTAGCTTCCCCACCATACAAAAAAGGAAATAGCTACAAAAACGCCGACGAAAAGACAAACAGTAATTCCTTTCCTGGAGGAGGAAGGTTCTTCTACCAGAAGATTTATGACGTCCTGTGGTGAAAGCCGGAAGTCTTCGGAAGCCACAGGACCGAGCCGCCTCTCTCTATCCAGGGACACAACCATGGGCACATGGAACGTCAAGACCATGTACCAGAGCGGCAAGGCCGCCCAGATAGCAGCGGAAATGCAAAAGAACAACCTTTCCCTGCTAGGTATCAGTGAAGCCAGATGGACGCAGTCTGGCCAGAAAAGGCTGTTAAGTGGGGAGGTGATTCTGTATTCAGGTCATGAAGAGGAGAATGCCCCCCATACAGAAGAAGTAGCAGTCATGCTGTCACCAGTGGCACAGAGAGCGCTGATGGGCTGGGAACCTCTTGGGCCAAGAATTATCACAGCAGCCTTTAGACTGAGAAAGCCAGCTTCCAGTATCACTAGGCAGGCATTGTCATGGAATCCCCAGGGAAAGAGGAAAAGAGGTAGGCCGAGAAACTCCTGGCGTCGAGACCTCCAAGCAGACATCAAGAGAATGGGAACCACCTGGAGTAAAATCGAAGGAGAAGCACAGGACAGGAGTCGCTGGAGGTCTCTCGTCGACGGCCTATACCCGGGTAGGGGTGACAGGCGTAAGTAAGTAAGTAAGTAAGAAAACCTCCGAGAATGTTGTAACTGGATGTCTAATTGAAGACATAAAAGACTGTTTACAGAAAGTCGGTTGACCCAGATTAGAGTCCGTAACTGTTGTCATATTTACTTGAAATTTTGGATATAGCTAATTTGGAGAAAGGCATTGGATGAGTTTGTTACCCAGCTTTGTACAACTTCAACATTTTCAATAATAATTAATTCAGTTTTGCAAGTTTTGGATCCACTATATACTCCCGTCAAACAGTTAGCTTGGAAGAGGCTGTGATGCCATGACGTCAAGCTTATATGGACGTCATTTTGCTGCTTGTGATATTTTTCTTCAGAATTCCTGTCGCTACTCCAGCCCAAAGAGCGTACTAATGGCGGAAAGTGCCGTTTGTTTGTGTGTGCCGGCGTGTGTGTTGGCCAGAGGGTGGTTTAGAGAGGAGGGAAATGGATCAGAAGGATAAGCTTAAAAATATTAACAACTGTGAATGTTCCTAAAAGAAAAACTCATGTGAGCTCCAAACAATACGGTAGACTTTTGGATGAAATCCTCATCTTGTTCAGTCAATATGAGATATTTCAACATCAAGATCAGGTCAAAGACAAAAGGTAGAGAGAGACCCGTGATAGGGAGGACAGCTCTCATATAGAAGGGACTTTGTGGATTATTGTTCATCCCATCTTGTTTAATGGTGAACTGATGTAAGACTGTTCAAATGCTGAATATATTGTATTTACGTTTGAATTAAAAGGTAAGATTTCTCCGTAACACTACTGACAGTTTCGTAACACAACTGACAGTCTCATAACATGACTGACAGTCATCTTCTCAGTCGTGTTGCGATTTACATCTGGTTCAGTACACCACAATAAAGATACATAATATCTTGTTGTTTCACAGCTTACAAGCTGTTCAGCTTAATATACATCTTCTTTAGGTGAAGATTGCAACGTGACCATTAGAAAACACAGAATGAGCATACCCACAGCTCTTCGTGTCTTTGGTAGCACGACTCACATCAGCTGATAGTCTTATTACCATAGTTACTTACGGATAAGAAAACAAGCAAGGTTTGTAAATCCAACCGTATTTCTTTTTCATCTTCGTATTCTTTTTTGTGGGAATATTCTGCCCGGATTAAAGTGGTCTACCATGCACTTCTTGGCTCATGTGCGATAGCAAAAGTAAGTCTATGAAATGGGCCAGTGGTCGTCTGTCCGTCGTAAACTTTAACGATGGTATTTTTCATTCAAGACACATACTTCAAACTTGATCCAGGCCAGACCTTTCTAAACGTATCAATTTTAGTGACCTCTCTCAAAGGTCAGGGTCACAAGGGATCAGAAAATACGTCAAAACTAGCAATATTTTGACAAAAGACCTTTTTTTCCTCAAATACTATTCACAACCCGAAGCCCAAACTTAGTACAACCACACCTTATGGTAAGAACTTACTATGCATACTAATTTGGATGACCCATCGGAAAGGTGAATGAGATCAAGAAATAGGTAAAGGTAAAAGAGATCAAGAAATAGGTATATCAATAGGTATCTGGATTCATATAAAAATATTTTCAACAAATTTTGAATAAAGTGGTTTTCAGACTGACTTTCTGTCGTCTCAAATTTCGTAAAAATTATTTAAAAAAACAGTCATATAGTTCAAAGGGGACTTAAATTGGAGTTAGCTACTGTAGGGGTTACTCAATAAACATCCATAAGTAACATAAGCCATTCCATGCAGCTGACATGACTTGGGTGTAACGTGTGTTGTGTTTGTTGTTCTCACAAATGTTCGTGTTGATCAGACTCTATAAAATAGTCAACATTCCAGCCGGGGTACTTAGCAAAGCAAAACGCATTCTCGTCATAATACACACTTTTCCTTTGCCTGCATCATACTTCTTTTCCCGGCATGTTTGACCTTTTAATGGAATTTTAACCAGTTTATTGACAATATTTTACTGTATATTAAAATCAGACAGCTACATAATGAATAAGTGTAACAATTCAACGTAGGCTGGGGGGGGGGGGGGGTGGGTGGGAGCAGCGATTTTTGCACAGTATAGTCCCACATTCTTCACACTGTAGGCCATCTCGGCGCAACCGCGACCATTCCTGCGCATCGTAGTCCCAACGTCAGGCACTCTTTTCAGCTCGAAAGAGACTAAAATTCCCTAATTTAAACACAAAATACCGCAAGAATGTTGACAAGTGCATTCCATTTAGTGTAGTGTGGACGCTGTTTTGCAGCAGAATCTGTCCCAACGAATCGGACACGTTATTGATCAAATTTTGCACACTAAAAAGTCACCGATTTCTTCAAATTATGACAATTTCCCGCCAGCTTTCGAAATTCTGCAAAGAGCTGCAGGTGTGCCAATCTATTTGCAGTTAGCAGATGTTTGAAATGAATAACATCAATCTATATTTTGTCAGATACAAGCATAAATTGCAGCCTAGTAGGTCTTTGGGGACTTAGTCCCGCCCTCCACACGTAGTCCTGTCTACATATCCTGGTGTTGTAACTGTCTTTTCTAAGTGCATTTCTTTTTGCGTTGGGTGATAGAAACAGAGACATTGAAAATCTGTCTATTCAGGGACCCCCCAAAAACTGAAACAAAGCGAACAGGAACCAACCCCAAAACAAAACAAAAAGAAACCAAAAGGAATACGTCACTCCAATCGTGACAGACATGACACTGTACAGAGTGGCATGCCCTTGAATCTGCTGTCACTCAACGCCAGTTGCAGTTAATTTTGACACTGACGATAGATACATCAGCGGCGTGTTTGTCTTTAGGCGTGCAAACACACTGATTGTATTGGCATTTCCAACATTGTTATTCTTTCTGTGAAATAATGAGGCCAAAAACAAACAAAACAAAACAAAGAAAGGCCCACGCCAACAGCCCGGTGTGCAAAGATCCTCGGGCTGACACAAGCTGTAGTTGGCCCTCGCACGGCCGTGCGCAGGCCAACTGCGGCTGACGTCGGCCCGATGACCTTTGCGTACAGCGGAACTTCTCTGTCAGAAAGGCGGGGAAAGCTGAATGCAAAAAGTTCTTTATCCAGTTTCCTTTCGAATACGTCTGTAAGTGGTACAGATTCTCATGGGATCGAAGGATTTCTTCTTCTTTATTTTATTACAGAGATAGGTCATGTTTACAGCCTTATACAAAATCGACCAAACGAAACTAAACGAAACGAAATCAAACCAAAACAAACCAAACCAAACCAAAACAAAACAAATCAAACCAAACCAAATAAAACCAAACCAAACCACACCAAACCAAACTGAACTAAAACGAATCGAATTAAAGCGAAACGAAACGAAACACACACACACACACACACACACACAAACAAACAAAAAAAAACCGAAAATTAGTTACCTCACACTGTAAAATACCATTCACGTTTCAGCGTACGTACAATAGTCGTAGAAGATGAAACAATTGGTTTCCACGTTTTAGTTAGCAAATTTGTTTATGTTTAATTTATTGATATCCTTGTAAAACAGCCCTGTTAACTTTTTCGCCATATTCTTTCGAAACTGACTTTTCGCTTGAGAATACACACTGTTTGTCTCACTTGATTCGCTACCGCGGATAGATGCAGACAACAACCAGTGTGTCTTGAATGGAGACGAGTCAAAGACAACAATACTACTAAATAAATTAGGCTTCCTGTGCATCTGATGGAAACACTTTCAGCCGCTTTTGTCAGAATCGTCTTCAAGGCTTTTATGTCAGTAAGTGGGTAAATTACAAGAAGAAAGAAAATCTATCAACGTCAGACATAACTGGCGCGTTACCAAACTGACAAGATTGCTGCGCACTTAAAGCCACAGATCGTGCTCCGTTGGAGGACCAGGAATGTAAATTGAGCCAACCCAAGCTTGCAAGAGGCATGAATTTTAAGGCTCATGAAAATCTATGCCTCTTGACGATGCCAGATGGTTGATTGTAGAGTGTTTGGGTAAATAATGAAACAGAAGGTACGGCTTGTCAAGCATGAAAATAGCTGCTTGGTAATAGCCGTCAAATAAAGAAACAGAACAGCGTGTCATAAAGAAACGGAATGACTTGTCATAAAGACGAAAAATGGATTGTTTCTCATAAAACAACAAATGAAACGTCACTCACGACCACTAAAACGAATTGTTGTCATTCGCAAGCATGATTATGTAGTTCATAAACAAAAATGAGCTGTGGCTCACGCAGAACATTGCTTGTCTGCCAGTTGGTTTCTGGATGGATATAAAATTAAAACCCTTACTGGAATTTGCAAGAGACTACCTTCTATGAACACATGTTAGAAGACCACGTTTATTGAGCACATTATGTTCAAATGATCTTTCAACAAGATTTTCTCTGAAATTTCTGTGGGCCGTCTCTCTGGGAAGACGTCTGATTCCGGGTGGATCACGTTTTGCATTTCCTATCAAAGAGATTCCACAATGACCGAAATCAATTTAATAATAATAACAACAGTAATAATAATAATAATAATAATAATAATAATAATAATAATAATAATAATAATAATAATAATAATTTATATAGCTCTATATCCAAGCATTAATCACGTTGTTTATAAGCGCCTACAAAATACAGACACAAAAACGAAAAACCAAACACAACATAATGGGCTAATTGAAAACATAATACTAAAAGAAAGTGATGACGAAGAACAACTGAAGACTATTGCCAGCGAGTGTGGAAAAAAAGAATACAACGGTGACTGACACGTTTACTAATTAATTCTCTGTACATTTTCAACGAACTTTAGCTAGAGTGAAGAAAGAAATAGAAGAGGCGTAATTTGTTTTATCGAGACTCGCAAGGAGGAGCCGACGAACAGTGACTGATTGAGACGGATTCTCTCACAACTACTGAGGTAGTGTCTAGACCAACTTTACCCTAACCCGCAGGCCAAAGTCTTATCACTTTAGTTTTCTCAGCCGAGTCGTGCCTACCTTTTAGTTATTGTCAGTAGGACATTGCTGAAGATCGTTAGATTGACTCACCCGAACGATAGTGGTTGTTTAATTGCCGCACATGTCTCCCATAAGTCCCTCACAATTTAGCACATGAACATGTCCATGAAACATTACTTGCAGGTCTTTGAAGATGTATCGATTGTGATAGCTCAAGGAAAGCGACTGATTAGCATGTGCCTAAAGGCGCCATGCTAATCAATCACTATCCTTGAGCTCTAATCATAGATCCTCCGGCAGTTGTCGTTGGTGGGCGTCTAACGGAGGGTGGTTAAGGCGTCTGGTCTGTGGGTGTGTGTCTAGTGTATGTGTGGCGGTGGATGGAGGTGGGCCTGAGGTGGGTGTAGAAGTTTGGTGGATCGGGGGGACGGGGAGGGAAGACAGTGAGCGACGGCACCAAGCGACATACCTGCCGTAATTACGCAGAGCCAAGATTGAGTGCTGGCGTTTGTTTGTCTGTACCTGACGGTTTGGTTTGACTGCCTGTAATTATCCCCCACTGTTGCCTCTCCACTAATGCAGCGCTAAGAGAACGCCCCCCCCCCCCCCCACCTCGCAAAGAGGTGTAGATCCTCATGATCCCCAGCATCAACACTTGTGCTTCAACAGCTCAGTTAGAGATGTATATATGCCGTATCATTCCAACGATGAAATCATTTTGAAATCCATTTACATCCTTAACTCACATTTGAAGGTGAATCTTCGAACGCTGGGTCTGCAATGCTGTCGTGAGTGCTTGTTCTCAACGTGAACGACAGTTGTATTTTCTGTCAGCGTGGCTCCTACGGGCATCATTTTGACAAGAAATGCTACAGACACCCCAAACGCACAATTATGATCATCGTCGGCGGGCGACGTTGATGGAGGAGCGATGGAGGGTCGAAAGACGTTGCCTGACACCCGGCAGCTGTGTCATACAATCACGCCTTCATCCATCTCCCACCATCTGCAAGAGGCATAGATTCTCATGAACCCTGCTTTAGCAGGTGCTCATGAGAATCTATGCCTCTTGTTTGTACAGACCTACCTTGATGACCATCCTCTGGGTTGTCAGACAGAGAAAGAAATCCTGGTTAAAGTAGGCGACAGTTTTTGCATAGTGAGGCTCTCATCTTGTCTGAGTCTGTACCTCTTGTTTTTGTTGCTGCTTGTCAGACTAGTTTGAGCTGCCAGTCTTTTCTCCTGCTGAAGTCTCAGCCTTAAAACAGCGAGGTCGTCCTCCTTTTGAGCATCTGACACCTAAGTAAACGAGACCCGTCTCATGTAACACCTTTCATGTCCTTGCGGCTGCAGGAGCACGTGAAACTCTACGTCTCTCGCAGACCAAAGTTACTGATAAAAGAACTGTTCTAGAGTGTGTGTTTATATGAAGCCATGATGAAGTTTCAGTAGAGTTTTTTTTTGTGTGTGTGCTAAAGTGACAGCAAGCTCTCTTCCTGTCTATCACTTGCGTTCTCTTGTTTTCTGACGGTTGTTTTGCAGGCCTGACGTCTATTCTTCTTCGTGGCCACTCCCGCTGCGAGCAAACCCGTCTGGCAAGAAGCGAGGCTACTGACTTTCCAGCGAACAGCAGTTCCACGGAACGACCCTGGCCTATTGCTGTACTGAGTCATGTACTGCGATATTAGACCCAGTAGCATTGACGAGGTCTAATGATGTAACGCAACGTTTCTAATCAAGGAATAAACTTGTAAACACGTACATTTGGACCCGGATATCACTCTTAACCCCTTCACTGCCGGAACACAACGAGCAGAACAGCTGCACGAGGCATAGATCCTCATGAGCCCCCGCATTTGCGGGGGCTCATGTGGATCTATGCCTCTTGCTGACACCATTGCGTGTCCATGTTCCTTGGACGGCTGGGGCTCTTGGGCGTTGAATTAACAAGATTTCAGAAACACAGTCTGAGGTGCCTGCAGTGAAGGGTTTAATTAGTCTGAGAAACACGAGGAGCGTATCTCTACTGCTAAGAAAATTTTGCTGTTCTCAAACATAGACTTACTGTCATTTGCTTTCCATTGGGTGGTACCATTTCTTTTTTTTTTTTTTTTTGGCCGTTTGTGAAAGCAGCAGCCATTCCAACGACCCTTGTTTCACGGTTTTGTGTGTTTATTTTGCGATGATGAACTGCGGTGTGCAAGGAATTATCTTCAGCTATGTGACGATGATTTCTTTCTCTTGCTGTCTTGTCTCATCTCTTGTTTTTCTTGCAGTTTGTTATTTTTTATCTCTTCTTTTTAGCATCACTGCTGCTTAATTTCAGCCTGCCAAAAGCGACGTAAACAGATTGAAAGGGCTCCTGGCGTTGGTTCTCCATCCGCTATTGTCTTTGCTGTTTCTTCTCCTGTTTTTACCACACTGGTTACCTCCCTCGGGCCGCTACGCATGCGTAACGGACCGAAGGAGGTAACCAGTGTGATTTTTTTCCCCCTATGTGTGTTTGTTTATCCAGATCTTGTGTGGTTTGTCAGGCTCTGTCTTCGTCCATCATCCTGTGTTGTGTTGCAGTCTTTCATGTTTGTTCAGGAGATGAGATTGGCCCGGTATGTGTTTGCTGAGTATAGTATACGTGTAGAGATGGAAGGAGGAGGAACAATGGGATACGGCACGCTGATTGTATCCTCGATTCGCTACTGCTGTAGCGGTAGCGAATCGAGGGAGACAACCAGTGTGAGTGATAGATTTGGGGCCATGTATATTTGTAATAGCTGTTTAACCTGATTGCTTGTTCGACGATGTATTGATGTGTGGGCTATTTTTGTTAGAACCCGGAAATCAATAGCTCCACGGGCCGAATGCGGTCGACTTCATCCTGAAGACCTACGCTTACTTGCTTCCTGTCCAAGATTTTGCACTACTTCCACTTTTCTATAACAAAGTCAATAAAGACTAGACAGTGGGAGAAACAGAAAGCCTCTCAAATAGTAAGTCAGTCTGTCACACTCAAAATGACGTCGGAGCTAGTTGAAATCTCGCCTACGCCGGAATATATCGACACTGAGTTTCTGCACGGCAACATTTGGTGAGAATATAGACATTTGACCCTTGAAGGCCTAACATCTGGAACTGCTGCAGGAGGGCGGAAAGCTCGGGTGCGAATGGCTGGAACCAATTTTTCCTCCCACGCCGGCAGACCTCCTGTGAGGACCCAAACCGTTATTCCCGTTTTGACAGGTTGATATTTTCTTTCATCTGACAACAGTTGCTGATCTCTGAACTGTCCGGCGTCAAGATGCATTACGCCCCAGTGCAAGAGGCATAGATTCCTATGCCTCTGGTCCATTTACCAGGCGGGGGCCCATGAGAGTCTATGCGTCTTACTGGTTATAATTATTTTGTTTTGACTGGTTGATATTTCTCTCTCGGTTTGACGCAACAGTTGTTTGGTCTCTGATCTGCCCACCTTGAAATTACATTATTAAAGAAAACAAAAGGCATCTGCACTACTGAGGAACAAAAAAATAATCTCACGAGTCGCCGCCGCTTGCGATGGCCTTTGCTTCTTCTGTGCAGAATTAAAAAAATGAAAATAAAATAAAAAGGCCCAACCACAACTTTCAGATATGTTCCTGAGGTCAGCAAATAGAAGGTTGGCGTTTATTTCAAATTAACACACTTGAAAGGACATGAAAAGGCGTGGGGGAGATTTGAAAGAACATGCGAGATCTACAGTCAACGAGAGCAATATAAGTAGGATATCGAAAGAAAGTCTGGGAAGACTTATGATGGGTGGGGGTTGATCGGGTATGGGCGTTTCCGATCGCAGTGAGATCCTACCTTGACCAAACAAAACTTGTCTGAACTGACGCGCTTCTATATGATGATCATTTCCCCTAAAATGTCCATCTGGAAACTGATAAAATCATGCTTCTAAGACAATCTTGTGACATACAGGCATAACTGCTCGTGCGGGAGACAGAGGGCTCAGAACCTAACAGGGGTCCACCATTGATTGACATCCGTGGTCTTTGTGCAGAGCGTTTTCTTGAGCTTGGACGGTATGGGCTAGCTCTATGTGTCTATCCAAAGACTCATTAGATGGTCTTAGATGCATTGAATTGTCCAGAGCTGACCACACTAATGTGAGCTAGTAAATTTATTTTGGACCTGAAAGCTTAGGCTTGTGTTTGGATCTTTGATTTTGGACCTTACGGTTGTAGTCGCAATGTCCAAATCAAAGACCAGCGCACATTCTTCATGTATAAGTACTTGGTTTTGGGACATCTTTATTTCAGAATGAAATTTAAAGAAGGTTTGAATGCCAGCACTTATATTCCAGGTAAAAAGGTAGGTAAGAAGTGGGGAAAAAATACCAGTAAGAAAGATTACTGTGCATTATAGACCAATGATATAACCTACAAATTATCTTTATTTCAGTATGTTTGAAATAAGACATGCAAATTACATTACAATATGCCGGGCCAGTAGCTAGCTGCAACTCATGCTCTGTAAACAGGAGGAAGACATCAACACCTTCCTCATGCGGATACCATCAGTGCCGGCAAGGTGTTGAGCCCTCAAAAACAAGCAGGACGTTTTCTTTGGACGGAATTATTTCCCGAGTTGGCGGGGGACACCAAACAGTAAACAACTAAAGGCTAAACATCTTGGTGATTGCCACCAGCACAATGCCTTGCCACCCTGGCCTTTCTGAAATCTTATTCTTTGCAGTCAGTCAGTCTAGCAACGACAAATTCTATCTTCAATAGGCGTAGATATTGATTAGTCTCTGCGGGTTTTGGTGGATTCACAGCTGTTTGCTGGGTGGGTTCAATTCATGTACATTAATGATTCTCAGAGAAAAAAAAAGGTCGCCTGGGTTTCTATCCTAGTCTGTCCAGATTTTGCATTAGTGTCCAGTTATGAAAGAAGGGACTCGTGATAATCTATGCCTCTTGTGGAAAAGAAACGACACCTCAGCTCCTCAAACAGAAGGAATCATCACCCAGGGTTTCAACGATGGACTGACCAGATCTCTCCTTTTTGCAATTGTGTTGTCGTCAGTTTGTGGTGCCGGGGTCGCGTGCTTCCTTATGTCAGCAAACCATAAGAGCAACACATGGGGCAGACAGGAACACGGAAAAACAGATTCAGGTTCTGGTTTTGTGGCAGCCTGCAGTTGGCAGCCACATTTCTCGCATCCGAGCCTATGCATGTTGCGGTTAGAATTTTTTCGATATATAAGCAGTCGTAATTGGGCACAACCCTCGATGCTCTACACCGGCCTGAGGGACAGCAGCGGTCACGTTTTGACAAGCAAGAGACACCGATTTCCATGCACACCTGCGTCTGCAAGGCTTTATAAAAATCACTGTCAAGTAGATAAATTCCAAGTCAGAACCAACCAAGAACTGTCAGAATACCCTGCAACTATGGCGATTAATCCGGCATGTTCCGCTGCGTCTGACTGCAAACAGCAACCAGATCTTTTAGCACTATACAATGATTTTCATGAGGCCGGCCTGTGGCCGCAGGGCCTCGTGAAAATCAATGTATCCTGCAAACTGACGATCGGATTTTTTTTTTTCTTCTGACCCGTGTACGCAGTCGTACGCTTAAATCAAGACTACTTACACCGTCCGAGAAATCATAGTACTTAACAAAACAACAACAACCAGATTCTAACCAGAAGAATGTTTGATTTTTATGATTTCCCTGCAACTGCACTGGCTAATGAAGTTCAATGTATATTGCAGGTGGGAGGGGAAACAAAAGAATTTCCTCCTGTACCGACTGAACAATGTACGGAACTAACACAAAGGTACGTGTCAGTTCAGCGACAAAATGGTCCTGACATCAGCGTACACACAAACCAGCTCCGATCCTTTAACAATGCAATAGACCTCAGAACGTGCAAACATAAACGCAGTGGCTTAGTAGCCTGGCATTTGGGGGTAGAGGGCTTGGGGGGAAGGGGCGTGGGGAGGGGGGGGGGAGCGAAGAGGGGAAAGAGAGGGAGAGGGGGAGGGGAGAGGGCAGTCATACCTCCTCCAATCTGCACATTGTGTTAACGCTGTATCTTTTGCCATAATTCCTTGTTTCGACTGTGTGCCATGGATCCCTTTGGTCCTCTGCTGCTCGGCGTTAAAACCAACTAACTAACTAACCCTTGGTCCTCTGTACCTACTATATAATTATACGTGCTGCATAAAGCCGCATATCCAGATGCAGCACTTCTCGAGTGAGTTAATTTTGCAAGGTAACGCAGTGTACACTGAAACGTATCACATAGTTTATGTATATGGCGCGACAAGTAAACAGAAACCAACGAAAACTTAAAGATAAACGTTGTGTGGTGACAAATTCGATCCAACTCTGATTTCTAATTTGTACCGAAGACTTTTCATTCACAGTAACGTCGGGTCTTTGCGCACTGGGATACCCCCCGACGATCTTGATCAGCTATGAAACACAGACGTAAGTTTGGCTGGCAAAATGACACAAGCCCTCACACACGCACACAGGATGGGGCCAGTCAGAAATGTAATAACTTGTCGTGGACAGAATGCGCGAAGCATTTCTTCTTCGTCGTAGCATTCATTGCGCTGGCACGACTGTTGTGTGTGCCTGATTTAACATACACGGGCGGTCTCTCTCTATTCAGCTGATGTCCATGCACGAAAATCTTTTCAATTAACCAGTAGTATAATGGGTGATGCTTTTGAATAACGCCGGTTTCTGGAATATACGTCGACAGAACGTCGTTAAAATATGTCCCTCTCGGCTGAAACATTAACACGATTTCTTTTGCTACCATGATACGGGGCACCAAAAAGGTATAAAGAAGGC
The DNA here is from genome assembly GCA_036245525.1 of Semisulcospira habei. NCBI lineage: Eukaryota > Metazoa > Mollusca > Gastropoda > Semisulcospiridae > Semisulcospira > Semisulcospira habei. The sequence continues at coordinate 133,673,481 of BTPG01000008.1, forward strand.
CTGAAAAGGTCTGATGTCCTCGGGGTTAACCCAATCACTGGGAGTGTACGTCCACAGCCACCAAAGCAGCATTGATACAAAGTGTTTCAGCAAGAGATGTAGATACTCATGGGCTCCCACAATTGCGGGGGCTCAAGAGGATCTATATACGTATATGCCTTTTGCACTTAGGTGATTTTCAAATTTTCTCGTCAGAGAACGGGTTAAAGCGAGCAACCGTTCTGACCAACCTCTCAGTTGAGGACGGGGGAATGGACTGTCAGAGAAACCAGCGCTTCGGTGCGTTCATGCAGTAACTCTGTGTGCTGCGTGTGATGGATGCTCTCCGCTGAGCGCTTGAAGCTGTGGTGAAGGCACGCTTCCTGTCACATGACAGCTGCCGCCAACATGGCGACACTCGAGCCGGAAGCCGCGCGCGCCAGTGACGATAGTTTGAACGGTGTATTGATCATCCATCTCTCTCAATCACCTCGATCGGCCGCAGTCTTTGCTCGCAATCCTCGCTGCACAGTCGTAAACGTTACCCGGCCGACTGTCTCTCTTTCTGGGAATGCACATGACGCAAGACGTCTGTCGGCAAGAAGCGTAGATTCTCGTGAGACCCTGCATTCTGCAGGGGCTCACGAGAATCTATACCTCTTGCAGATGGGATGAAACTGCTGAATTGACTGTCTCTGCCGGCAATTTGCATTTCAGTGGATTCCCCGCCGCTAGCTTGCTTCCTCCCATTATGCCTCGCGCTGACTCGCACGAGATGCTCGTTTCCGGTTCCGCCGCGCATACACTCTGTGCAATTTCAAGTTTTCTTCTCCACTTCCGGCGAGGATATCAGTCATGTCTCCCGAACAGGAGAGCTTGTGGTGGGAGAGTTGCCGCATCGGTTCCCTTCTGCTAATATGGCCAAGACGGCAAGGAGTTGCGGAAAATAACTGGAAATGTAATCCTAAACGTTTCTGGTTTCTGTGCCAGCAAGTTTTATCTGCAAGAGGCATATATATTAGTTGTTTTTTTTTTTAGTCCCTGAGTCGTAGGCAAGAGATGGCCAACGTCAATTTGAAACTATGTTTACGTAGCTTTCTTCTATCTTCTATATGTTGTGCGTCCGCCTTGTATGCTGTGGATGATAAAACTATGCCTCTGGTCCATATACCAAGGGGAATTACTCAGCGCTGGACAGACAAACAGTTAGATCCCCTGCCCCCGCCTGTCAGGCACCCAATCGCCAGCCCACAGAAAAATGTGAGTATGCCTCTTGTCGACATGAAATGGTCACATCTATACAATTATTGCATCGTCTTGTTTTTAGCATACGTAGGAAGCAATCAAGGCTGGTATAGAATACGTGTGAACACAAACTAGAAACTATTCCAGCCTCGGTGCGAATAAGGGTTCTCAGTAAGCAGTGGTCCTCGGACCGTCGTCGTCCACAATGGGCCTGCGCACGGTTGTGCGCTGGCCCACTGCGGCCGACGTCGTCCCCAGGATCCTTTGATTGTTGGATTGTCCCTTCATCAGGAATATGTCAAACATTGTACGGATTTCACACATTCCGTAGATTCACCAAGCCCGCTCCATCTCAGTGCAACCTCAGGGGCTCATGAACTGAAATACTCTTGCTCGCAAGAGCTGCTTCACTGACATCCACAGGTTGAGGTGTGTATTTATCTGGTTCAGTTACAAAGACGTACGCCGCTGAGCCATACCGCGCATGAAACGGTCCCTTTAGTCCGTAATATGAAGGAATGCAACTTATTCTCTTTCCTTACTATAAAGGGGGTCAACCTGACCTGTTTCTAGTTAAGGAATAACTCGTATCACTGTGACTGAAAGTGGACGGACGATAGCCCGCATCATCGTCCTTCAGTCTAGGAACGTCAGAGTCTGAAGAGCAAAGTACCAGTGACCTTCTCTGACTGAGCGTCAGAAATAAAATTAAAAAAACAACTGTGTTCACTATGCCAGCAGAGTACTCATGAGGATCTATCAGATTATTCATCTTGTGGATATGCTGTAAAGAAATATCATTCAGAACCTCATACGAATACGTGAACAGAATCGATTTTATGCCCCGAGTTCTTACTGTGTGAAATTGTGTCTGTCTTCACCCATCCCCAGCCATTGCCAGAGGCATAAATTTTCATGAGCCCAAATGCCTCTTGATAGCAATGATCAATCTGCTTACTCCCTCCGACTGAGGTAAGTCTCGGATTATGCAACCATCTTGGTCTGGAGTCTGAGTGTCTCTCTTCAACCATCCCCAGATTTATGCAAGAGGAATAGATTTTCATGAACAAATGCAGTCGCATGGGCTCATGAAAATCTATGCCTCTTGCCAGCAGTAATCCAGCTTGCACCGAGGAGGTCTACAATTAATGTGCAAGCAGCCTGGTCTGGAGTCTCCCCCATGGGGCTTCTCCCTTCATAAACGGGTCCGTGGGGTTAATGCAAAGAAGCCATCGTGCGCGTAGAAAATGATTGACACTTTTATTCGTCAGCGATTATTAGTGGCCGCAGCGTGCCTTCGCCGTCACACAAATGACATAAGAAGCGTTACAAAGATGACAGCTCGAAATGCGGCGGAGAACTGAGGGGAGACGACTCAGCGAAGGAGAAAAAATACACACGCGAGTTAAGCATCGTTGATGAAATGCCGGTTCATTCTCATCCGCTGTGAGTAGCACGGGTGTAAATTTGAACGTTCGAATAACAATGATAGACGAAGATCTACATGATTTTTTGCAAGATTATGGGGGGCACATGAATATATATGCCTTTTGCAGATGTAGCCTGATCTCGGTAGAAATGTTAATAAGAAATTTCTAGGGGGTCAGGGTTTTTGATGAGATGCCTGACAACGATGAAATTGTATTACAGTGCCAGGATTGTTCGCTGACAATAACTGGAAATGGCCTCCCGGACACAATTTAACTGCCTTGACGGCCTGTGGACGTAGATTGTGTTTTTGGACTCATCGTAGATTCAACGTCGAAGATCTTCTGCCATCAAAGGAACATGGACAGAAAGTGGTTTCAGCAAGATACATAGATCCTCACGAACCCCCGCAACTGCGGGGGCTCATGAGGATCTATACCTCTTGCCTTTGGGTGGTGTTAATTCTTTTCTGGGCAGTCAGCAGGTTAATCAGTCCATTTCACTTGCAAGTCCACTGTCAGTTGCGGGAACTCATGATGATCGATGTCTCTTGCAAGTTGGCTCGTGATGGCTATTTCTTGGAAGTGAAGAGGTTAAATGCTTTGATGGAGAGAAGAATGACTGCTTGAGGGGGGGGGGGAGGTGGGAGGGAAGGAGGGGATGCGAGGACGTGATAAACAGTGAAAACTTCTTGATAGACAAGGCGGGAGGAGGGCAGAAGGGGTAAGGAGGTGTCTGGTCTGATCAGTTGTCGTCTTCAGAACTTGAACTAGACGCTGCAGCCCAGAGAGGAGGAGGGGATGGAAAAGAGGATTGGGCATTCACATACACTTTGCTGAAGGTTGAACAAGGAGACGATCACACACTTATACGCGCACTCGTGCCTGCAAGCCTGCGTAAACTGGGAAAGATTTTTTTTTTTAAATATCAGTATCCTAAGTGGCGTTCCCTTGCCGTCGCCTCAAGCACCAGACGGCGCAGAGAGGACTGAATGAATGAATGAACTGTGCGTCCGCTGGCTGACGTTAGTTTCATTTCAGTTCAGTTTAGTTCGGTCAAGATGGGTTCTCTGCGCTCCAAAAGGCCCATTCGCGCTCCACCCCACCCATCAGACGGCGTCTTCCCAGACGTTCATTGCAGAGTAGCAAACGATCAAAGCTCAAATAAAACCTATCAACGAACGAACAAAGGCCCAGTCGCATACTCTCGTTCAAGCCAAACAGTAAGATAGATAGCCTCAGTCGCCTCCTCGGCGTTAACCCTTTTAGCGCCAACACCCTACAGCAGGAGATTGCCGATTGACCATGATAATTCAAGGGTAGTGCCAGATTAGCTTGGCGCCTGAATTATCATGGTCAATCCACCTCCTGCAAGTGGTACGTAGTCGTTAAGTAATACTTCCAAATTTCGGGAAATGCGCTCATGGCGCTAAAAGGGTTAAAACCAAATAACTAACTCAAGCCAAACACATGTCTCTGTTTTACTCACTTACGAGAAGTGCCGCAACCAGATAAGCGGCGGCATTATGCCGGGGCGAAGCGTCTCGAATGAATGTCAGTGTACACTTTAAAAAGTACCGAAACGGCACCTGCTGCCACAAATTAAAATTCAGTTTTGCAATACAGCGGCACAGCCACATTGTATTAGTATTACAACAATAGAAACTTGTTTTACGAACTTTTCAATTCCAAACCCTTATCTTTGTATATTTTACTGACCAAAAGAATAACGCACGACCCTGGCTATCAAATTACACAAGCTTGTAATCAATGTATACGGCAACTCATTTCCTGTTCATTGCCAGTGAGTAGAAGAGTCGCGGGCCGATGTGGGGCTTTCAGTTGGCCGCGGGTGAGTGTGGAGTCGGCCCGAAGACCTATTCCTTATCTGGTGGCGACGATAGTCTATAAAACGATACAAAATATACATGTTTGTAGGACATACCGAAACAAGCACGACCTTGAACGAAAAAAGAAGAAGAATGTAAGTCAAGCTGATTTAGCAACAACAATGCGACAGTGAAAACTGAGCAAATGGTATGTGTTGTGCGTAAAAAAATAGTTTTTAGTGTTTTGTTTACTTGGTAGCCAACATGTGTCAGACAAAACATGACAGCATTTAAACAGTTCATGTCTGGGGTGTAAGTGACGATAAACTAAAGTGTTGACTGATCGGTTGACGCTGGAGCCGCTAAACCTTTTCACTGCGAAACGCCGCGGGGAAACACAAGAGGCATATATTCTCATGAGCCCCCGCAAGTGCGGGGGCTCATGAGGACCAATGCCTCTTGCTCACTTGACGTCATTCAGTTCATATCTCCATGTCTTAACAAGCGTATTATGATGTGAATAATTAGCCAGTTTCAGAAATCAGACATGTCGTGTGAACGTAAACGCACGCAACGGGGCGTCTCTCATCAGTCAGGCGTGTGGTTTGTATACTGACGAGCAAAAGAAATGCAACATCATTCGAGTCATCGGAAACACGCATGACTCGAGTGATGTCGCGTTTCTTTTGCTCGTCAGTATAGTTTTGAGCCCTACATCTAGGTAGTAATGTCTAAAAATCACAAACCAGGACATATTTTGGGCTAATTCCAATTGATTGCATATAAGTTATCTCCCTCGCTTAAGGGAATGACTTATATTATGCAGTCGAAAATATCGAACAACAGGGGTTGTAGCTTACATGGTAGAGAGCACGCTTAGCATGCGAGAGGTACGAGATCGATACCCGCATCGCCATTAATTTTGTTCTTAATTCTCTTTTCAAGCTTTTTATTTATTTATTTATTTATTTTGGTCCATTTTGTCTGTCTGTAATAAAACAAAACAACGAGGATAACAAGAAACGTTCATCAAAAGTACTTGCGTACATACAAAATTGTTGAAAAGAAAAGAAAAAAAAATTGCCCGATAAGGGACTCGAACCCTTGACCCTCAGATTAAAAGTCTGATGCTCTACCGACTGAGCTAACCGGGCGCTCGTGTAACATGACTATTAAATGCTCTACCGACTGAGCTAACCGGGTAAATCCAGGAAATGTGTGAAATCCGTACAATGTTTGACTGTGGCCGACGACGGTCCGATGACCTCTGCTTACTGGGAACCCTTATTCGTACCGAGGCTGGAAAAAAAAAATCGCCCGATAATGGACTCGAACTCTGATGCCGCTCAATGGGTGAATCCAGGGAATGTGTGAAATCAGTACAATGTTTGACATTATAATTATTCCTGATGTAGGGATAACCCAACAAGCAAAGTATCCTGGCGTCGACGTCGGCCGCAGTGGGCCCACTGTGGTTGACGACGGTCCGAGGACCTCTGCTTACTGGGAACCCCTATTCGTACCTAGGCTGAAAAAAAATAAAATCGCCCGATAATGGACTCGAACCCTTGAACCTCAGATTAAAAGTCTGATTCTCTACCGACTGAGCTAACCGGGCAATCGTGTAATGTGACTATTAAATGGAAAGCTAGTAGTTGCTCTGAACATGTATGTGTTTTTAGTAATATGTACATATATCGAATTCGAAAATTTACTGCAGGTTCTTTTCTTTTCTTGTTAAGTCCCTTCTGTTTATAGCAGGGACTTTTTAGCGGAACGGGTCGCTGTGGGGCGAATTTAATAGCATGTAAATGATGTCAAAGGCGGGCAGGCTAAACCTCTAACAATTAAAGTAACAAGATAAAAATTATGTCATGTCTAGTTACGCTAACCTCGCTACTGAACGTACATTTGGGGCAAAGTGCCGTATGTGTGTATGTATGTATGTATGTATGTATGTATGTATGTATGTATGTATGTATGTATGTATGTATGTATGTATATATACATGTGCGTATGTATGTATGTGTGTGCGTATGTATGTAAACAAGAGAATCTCCGATATTTCTGTACACACAAGCTTGAAACTTGGCGAAATACTTTCTTAAGTGGGTGGCTAAGAGGGGCTCCGAGGATATTGTAATTGAATCATAGGGGTCCGATGATAGTAGCTTTGACTAATGCAAATCCACTGCGCCACCGCCATCTATTTTGTCTTGAGCTTAGTATACGCGCTGGCGCGCACGCGGTGGCGCAGTGGATTTGCATTAGTCAAAGCTACTATCATCGGACCCCTATGAATTGAATGTCTCACTGAAGACATAAACGACCGTTTATAGGAAGTCGGTTGACCCAGATTACAGTCCGTAATTTTCGTCGTATTTACTTGAACTTTTGCATATAGATAGTTTGTAGAAAGACATTGGATGAGTTCGTTAGCCAGCTTTGTATCCTTTCAACTTCTTTAGTAAAAATTAATTCTTTTCAGAAAAGAATTAAAACACTAAAAAATCTTTACTTCTAGACAAAGTCAGACAGTGGCGGTGACGTAAAAGAGGCAACTCCCTCACCACGCAGACACAGACATCTAAATATGACGTCATTTTCTCTCTCTCGCGCGCGGCTCTCTCTCTCTCTCTCTCTCTCTCTCTCTCTCTCTCTCTCTCTCTCTCTCACACACACACACACACACACACACACACACACACACACACACACACACACAAACATGCACGCATCTCCAGGAGAAATAGATCCTCATGCGCCCTCTAGGCGCATGACGATCTATGCCTCTTGGCGATGTTAGGAAAGCCGCGCGCGCACGCACGCACTAACACGCACACACACACACATCGACGTGCTTTCAGAAGAGCATGCAGGTGACCCGTGCGTAGCTAGGTAAAGTCAACCTGCTTTCACACAAATTATAGCAATACTGAAATTGTACCGTGAAGTTCTAGTTTTGTCACCATTTTCCAAAAACTAAAACTTACGTCATGACAAATGACGTTTGACAAATCAGGACGGGTATATCCGGCGCCCCTTATAGAACGCACTGACGCACTGGCAGATCTGCGAGACTTTTTCAATAGGAGATAATTCAACATCAGAATCAGGTCAAATTCAAAAGGTACAGACCATTCTCAGCGAGGACAGCTCTCATAATATATGAGAAGGGACTTTGTGGGTTATGGTTCATCCTATCTTTTTTTTTCCTTTTCTTTTCTTTTCTTTTTGTGTTTCCGATGACTCGAATGATGTCGCATTTCTTTTGCTCGTCAGTATAGTTTTGAGCCTTACATTGAGGTATTCATGTCCCAAACCACAAACCAGCACACATTTTGGGTACAAACAGGTTATCTCCCTCGCTTGAACATATGACTTATCTCATGCGGTCGCATTGTATAACCCAACAGGGGATGTAGCTCACATGGTAGAGCGCTCGCTTAGCATGCGAGAGGTACGGGGATCGATACCCCGCATCTCCAATATTTTTTTGTATTATTTTTTTTCTCAATCTTTATTTAAATTTTTTTAAAACATTTTGTCTCTGTTATAATAACAAAACAAAAGAACTAGAATAACAAGAAACGTTCATCAAAAGTACTCGCGTGCATACAAAATTGTTGAAAAGAAAAGAAAATCGCCCGATAAGGGACTCGAACCCTTGACCCTCAGATTAAAAGTCTGATGCTCTACCACTGAGCTAACCGGGCTCTCGTGCAACGTGACTATTAAATCGAAAGCTAGTAGCTGCTCTGAACATGTATGTGTTTTTAGTTTTATGCGGTATCAGTATATCGTATTGGAAAATTTACTGCAAGGTCTTTTCTTTCTTTCTTTCTTTCTTCTTTTCTTTTTTTCTTCTTCTTCTCGTTGCTTTGATGTTCATTTCATTTTTTTTTCCTTTATTGTTATTAATTTTGTCTTTTGGGTGATGTAGCTAAATACTTATCAGCATACCGATCATTCACGCGTAAGTCAAGTTAAGTTTGTCTTTCCCAAGACCCTCTTTCTTAAGGTCTTTGATAGTGCGATATGGAGAAACACATTAAACGTCAACATATCCACCGTGAGCCAATCCATCTTTTTCATACCGTCAATCTGCGTAGGCCCTACTAGTAATTATCGTCCACAAAGTATCCATCCATCACAGCACCAGTCCCTCAATCCTTAGTCCATCAAACTATCAAGCTATCAGTCCCTTTGTCTATCTCTCTATCTTTCCGTCCAGCAACCGGCCATCTGCAAGAGGCGTAGATTTTCATGATCCCCTGCATACAAGGGCTCATGACAATCTATGCCTTTTGCTGGTGGAAAAATTGCCTTCAGCTGTTGTTTCTCTCAAACTGAGATTGTGATCTGTATTATGTTTGGACCTCGTTAGTCCATCCATCCATCCATCCGTCCGTCCGTTCGTCCGTCCGTCCGTCCGTCTGTCCGTCCATCCATCCAACCGTCCGTCCATCCATCCATCCATCCATCCATATTTTAATACGGTGAAAATCTTGCTTTTTACTACACACAAAAATTACTTACTCTCGTTTAACTTCACCAGGGAGCGGTGTTACTCAAATTAAGGTCGTCATCTGGGGTTAAGGTACAACCTAGCTAGTCCATCAAACCATCAGTCCACCTGTCCGTCCATCCATCAAACTGTCTTGTCATCAGATGACGTGCAGTCAGGCATCTTCATGTCCCCCAGGGCCTCTTCTCGTCTCTTAACCTATTTCATACTGAGGCTAAAAGCTTCAAATTTGTATACGCTGCCATATGCAAGCCACGTTATAGTACTTGCAGATAATGATATAGACCAATGGCTTTAGTTCAAGGGTAGTGCCAGAATAGTTTGGCGCCTAGCTATTATGGCACTACCCTAGAACTATTTTTTGTCAAACTTATTTTACCCACTGGTGTATTCCGAATGATAAGGGTTAAGTCTGCTTTTTGAAACCTCTACCACCTGAAACCTCTACCACCTGAAACCTCTCATCTCTCAGCAGCCGTGTCCCTTTTATTAAAAACTATTCCTAGTGTGGTCATCTATTACGTGAGGTTAGTTGCAACATTCGAACAATCAGCCGTAATGTTCAAAATGAGAGACCACCATTTAAGTGGTCACAACCACCTAAATGATGGTCTCTAATGTCAATTGCCGACCTCTCTTAATGTGATCACTCGAAACGGGCTGTATGATATTGTTCACACGCCAATCCTAACGTTTGTTATCTGTAATCTTACGAAATGTAGACACATCTCGTGATAAAAAGGTCGTGGTTTATGCTTATATACACGAACGTAGGGCATTATAACAGCAATGAAGAATGCAAAATGAAAGGATGATGCTTAGGCTAACTTGCCCAGTCGCCTGTACTGGACCAAACGCATCTTTCTTTCTCTTGTCGGAGCCAAACAGATCAGATAAACGCCTGAGTTCCTAAGCTGCCTCTCTGGAAGTTCCTCATCCCGTCACCTATACCCTTCCAACTGCATGAGGCATAGATTCTCATGAGTCCCTGCATACAAGGGCTCATGAGAATCTATGCCTCCTGCTGACAAACAATTGTTCCATTTAAAGAACACACTGAGGAAGTCGGATCATCACCAGAGTTCTTCAGATGCTTCCTTCAAGGCGATTTTGAGCTTCCATCAACTATCTTCAAACGCTAATTCTTTCAAGACACCGACAGCCCCAAAACATATACTTGAGGGGGAGGGAAATCGCGCCTGACAGTTTCCTTTGTCTTCCCGCCCGCTGTCTGTCATCGCTGCGATTGCTGCTTTCAGTTGTAGACTTTAATCCTGAAGAAATTCTTCCTCTGAGGAGGAGAATCCAAGTGTCAGAGGCACCGCCTGCAAGAGGCATAGGCAGTCGCAGGGGCCCATGAGAATCTATGCCTTTTGCAGAAATGATAGTTTGTCTACCCCGGTACGGATCGCGAGCAACGTTTGGCATGTGCTTTGATCTCGGGTCAGTCTTGCGCACAACTTGACTAACTGATTCCGTCGTTCCTTTGACCCTCAGACTATTTCTTGTCAAATGGATCTCTCCAGGAATCCCACAGCGACAAGAAATGCACGCACAGCGACATTCAGGAGTCGAGATGATGATAAACATTTCCTCGACTTTCCGCCGAAATCAGGAAGAAACGAGAAACATACAAACAGCCATGTACAACATGCATTCTTCCAAACAAATAGCATCGTCTTCTGAACGGTAACATTACACGTATTTTAAAATTATCAACGTGAGGCACGGCTAGCAACTCACATTGCCTGTACTAACAATGTGAGCTTCTTGCTAGTCATTTATATCTGTAGTCATCGGCAGGAGGAGAGGATCAAACGGTAAAAATTCAAAGTTGGGATGGGGATAATCCCTTGCCACATAAAATTCCACACTGGTTGTCTCCATCGATTCGCTACCGCTGATCAGCAGTAGTAAATCGAGGGAGTCGACCAGTGTGATTAGATCCATGTCTCGAAACTTTTCTTGTGCCTTGAATCCAAAGAACGATGGATCCATCTTACGCGGCGGAGTGAAACGCCCCACTGACATTTTGGAAAGGCATCGTGTATCCATCGACAAAATCTGCCCTGTAAAGGCAAACGACACTAAGTCCGTGTTAGTGAAGAGCAAGGTTTTAATTGTAGTACAATGAAAATCTTGCTTTTCACACACACACACACACACACACACACACACACACACACACACACACACACACACACACACACACACACACACACACATACACACACAAATGGATTTACTGCCTTTTTCCTTCACAGGGCAGAACTCAGTCGACAATAGTGCAAGGGTGACCTCAGGGCTTCTGTGCATGAAATAATGCATGCTCTTCAGTCACATTTTCACGGCCTTCTTCTGAAGAGTAGATGTACGTGTGAATGGGAACGATATGTAACCAGCAAGAGTCGTAGTTTCACATGAGTCCCTGCACCTACATTTCCAGTTGGAGGTCCATAAGGATCTATGTCAACGTGGAAAAGAAAAAAAAAACTAGGAAGGGTATGGCTACAAATACAGAGTACATAGGCTGCTGTACGTTTGGTTGAAAGTCTTTACCGTAGATCTATGACAAGCAAGCGTCTTGCACAAAGAATCCTAGTCGAGGATATGCTGCAGGAATTATGTCACTTTTGACGTTCTGATGCCTTTTCAAGGAACGAAAGTCGTGAGTCTTCCTACGGCAATGAAAAAGCTGACAGAATGGCAAAATTGGATGCGGAGGAAGAACAAGATGAAAATGGAGTCAGCTTCACATAGATGAAGACCATCATTAAGTAAATGTACAGATCACCACAACGGCCCCAAGACAGTTACCATCAGCTGTCCAGACAGGAGCAGGTGACCATCTTCCGTCTGATGACCGGGCACAACCGACTCAATTTCCACATGCACAGACGCTTCCACCTCGTGTCATCTCCCCTGTGCCCTTGTGGAGAAGCAGAGCAGACCACAGAGCACATCCTCCAGGACTGTGGGAACCACCAGCTGCTGAGGGAGAGATATGGCCGAAGCCCGCCACTCTACAAGAGAAACTGTACGGGCCTGTGGAGGCGCTACAGAAGACCACATATTTCATTTTGAGAGCCAAACTCCAGGTGTGACGGCGTTCGAGAAGAAGAAGAAGTGAGTCGTCCTGACCCCCTGAATAGGGCCTGGCTGAGAATCTATGCCTCTGGCAGATGGAATTTCTGGCTCTACTGCTAGTGTCTGAGGGTCTGGCCTAACAGCCGTGTAGACGCCTTGCGACGTCAGCGGCCAAGAACATCACAGGCGGCTCGACAACCCTGTCGACAGCACCCAGGGCAGCAGTGTGTAGCGGATGACAGACAAGCGAATGGGAGTGGTCCAGTTAGTCTAAGCATCAGTGCTGACACCCATAGAGATAACCTTTTTGGTCCAAGTCAACAGGTTTCAATCCCTGTAACTTTCTCCGTGAGTGGAGCAGAGATTTTCAAGAGCAGAGAAGTTGATTTCCGACTGCATGTGCACCGGTCGCAGCTAAGGCCTTCGCTAGCGACCGGTGCACAGGCAGTGAACCGATGACCTTTTGCTGCTACCTAGCAGTCGGTAGCGCTGTTTGTCGAGTTGATTCCTTCGCAGAAATCATCTCGAACAAAAGCACCATCGACAGTCACAAGACACAACAACAACTACAAACTTTCAACTTGTTCGCGTCCGATGGGACTGTAGCGTCCCAGGTTTATGATGCTCGAGTGATTCATCACCCTCTTTCGTCCTTCTCGTTAAATGTCGTGGATGAGAAGGCTGCATCGCGGATCAGACGACTAACCTGTTCAGGAAGTCTGATTGAGGTTTGATGGAACTGCTGCCTGTATCAATTGACCACTTGACTGATGAATGCAGCAAAGGGACGAACATGTTTCAGCAAATCCTTTCCAACAGCAAGACTCATAGATCCTCATGACCCTCTGCTAGTTGCAGGGGGTTCATGACGATCTGTGTATAACTCTTGCAATGGAATTTGAGCAGCGTGATAAAACATGAGCGTTTTGCAACTGAAACATGTCGTATTTTCACATTTACCACATACATATTAAACTACACAGAGTACAGTCTGAATTCAGTAACAGTCGAGATGTGCCGCATCACGTCTGGCAATGTTTTAGGGCTTGCCTTCTAGAGCTCACAAATATTTTATTATTTGTGTGCTGTTCTGTGATTTTAGATCTTAATGGCTTCATCCAGCAATGCCCGAAATCACTTCCCAACACACGCTCGTCTAGTCCAAAGGTTTGCGCATGTGTTGGAGGACGAAAGAAGGGTACGGGGTGTTCGCTGTTCACGTGTCAGTCTGAGCGCTAATGCAATTCGGCAACCATAATCTAATCTCGCGTTATTGATCACCCGCTAATCACCTGTCCTCATTAACACCTGTGATTAATTAGTGGCTGGGACGGCGGAGGTTCTGATTAATGCATGTCAAAGTTCACACATGCACGCTCGCAGTAAACGATCAGTAACTGATTGACAGGCGGAGCGGCTTCCTGGCACGGGAGCGAAGAAGGCAAGTTCAACAATTTAATTCAGTCAATTCCCACGCCGCGATTTGGCAGGAGTCTATGATAGTTGGGGTGTAGGGGGCTCTGGATAGAGGTAGCACCTTTGCTGTTCGGCAGCTGCGTCCTACATAGGACGGACGGGCATCACTGGTCCTCATCCATCTCCTTAATCTCTCACGTGCTGGCTCCAAGCGCCACACCCTGGCAAACCACCTCAGCTGGTGGGCTAAACCACGTGATGGGGTGGTGTTCACATTGCACCACTAGGCGGATGAGCTGTTTCTGACAGCCAACGGCTAGAGGACGGAGGAGATCAGGTTGGATCCAACGGCCAAATGTGGGGGAGTAAACCTTTCAAATCAGGAGTGGAGCCCCGAAGGCAGACAGCTGCCTGTATTCACGCACTGTTCTGGCAGCTCCTGCAGCCAAACTGGTGCCAAACGTACTGCTTTGCATTCCTTTGGATACATCAGCGAGGCCGAGAGGGGGATCTTGACGACTGGGCACCCCAGGATCTCCATACATTTCGCCCAGGCTTGCGCCCTGGAGAGGTCACTCCAGTGACAGACCCAGCAAGCGCATATACCCATTGTCTTCCGAGACAGGATGCCAAACATGATAGTTCAAGGATGGTGCAAGAATGTCTTGGCTCCCTTAAGGATTTAAAGACAGAAGTTTTAACTCTTTCGAGACGTGCCGCATCCGGATTCGCGGCTTAACGCCGCGAATCCGGATGCGGCACGTTTCGAACGAGTTAACCCGTTCAGTGTCATTTGACGCAGACTGTGTTCCTGCAATCTTTGTTAACTCATTCAGCCCGACGCACGTATTTCCCAAATTTTGGAGGCGTCATCTAACGACTATGTACCTGTTGCAGGAGATGGATCGACCATGATAATTAAAGAGCAGTGCCAGATTAGCTTGCACTACCCTTGAATTATCATGGTCGACCAATCTCCTGCTGCAGTGCGTCAGGGCTGAATGGGTTAATTCAACAGCCACAAAACCCTAGGAGTCCCAGAAACATGGTTTCAAAGTGGTGCGAGCAAGAAGCATAGATCCTCATGAGCCCCCGCAACTGCGGGGACTCAATAGGGATTCACAACTCTTGCAGCTGCGTGGTGTTCAATTTTTTTCTCGGCACTGAACGGGTTAAAATTCCAAAATTGTACTCGTGCACGATCCAGCAACCCTATTTTCCTAATTAGCCTAAGTAGGACGACAACAGCATATGTTTTAATCTTGAACTATTTAACCCATTTACTCCCAGAATAGTCTGAACACCATCCAACTGCAAGAGATAAAGAATCTCATGAGCCCCCGCAGATGCGTTATATCCGTCTTCCTGGGATCGATGGGATTATTCGGTGTTGAATTTGTCCATACTTTCAAAGACATAATTTTGCGTTCACCGGCGCTAAAGGGGTTAACTTAAAATTAGAATGTGACGAACATGACCCATTCTGCAACGCCTACATAATTTTGATCACTTGTTGATTGATACTCAGCTCTGATCACTATGACATTTGACTTCTTGGAAAGATGAGAAGCACCTTGGTATCTGTCTCTTTAATTAATGACGTGTCAGGCTGTTTTAAGATGGTTTAAAGGTTTCATGCTCAACCCAAAACAACACCCTTTATGGGAGAAAGCATCTGAAACTGATCATGGTCAGCAAGAAACATAGATTCTCATGAGGCCCTGCGAATGCAGGGGCTCATGAGAATCTATGTATCTTACTCATGGGTAGAGATTTTTTTTAGTTAATTTGAGAGGTGAATGAAAATGATCGTCAAGAATTTTGTGTTTATCTATCATCAGTAAAAGTTTATGTATCGTGGACATTTTCTTCCTGGATAATAACGAGTCGTGATCTTTCCCTCCTTAATCCTAACCTTAAGCAGCCTTGGCACACTATACGAAAGAACATGATAGTTCTTGGGTGGTGCCAGAATAGCAATTCTGGCACTGCCCTTGTACTATCACGGTCGATCTACCGTCAGTGTCTGGTTTATACGCCTGTAAAGTATACGTAGTGTGACAGCACGCTCACCTTTATTGCGTGAATAAGGCGACGGGCGTAATGGTCATGTATCTTATTTTACCCCTGTTGGTTAGTTCGAGGTTTAACGTCCACAGCACTGAAGTGATAATGGACGGCCCTGACGGGAGCGTTATTAGGTACAGAGAAATTTATTGCCTATGGAGTACGACCTGAACACTGATCAATTCAGGCGCACTGCAACTGTGACATTTTGATTTACCAGGACCTTTTAACGGATATGCTATGGAACAAGCCCGTCTTTTTTCCCTGGATTGCGAGCCCAGCGGCTACCCGGGCCAAGACGGGAACTCGAACCCACGACCCGGCGATACCCGTTTGATCTACCATATACTCTTAGTTTTAAAGGATGGCTCCCAACTGGTCAGTTTTATTGACGGGGTTAAATGCACTAGTCTCCCCACTCCCTGCCTCCCCCCCCCCCCCTTCCCTTTCCCGTGCCATACACACACACACCTTCTCCCTACCCCTAACCCTTGTGTATGTATTGACATCTAAGCACGCAAAACCGACTTGCACCTGAATGACTATGTTCCTCGCTGCGAAGACTCGTTCAGTAATGCTACTACGTATGGCTGCGTCGGAGAGTAACGCGTTATCAATAGACCGTGACCCGAGACCTACATAGGCCGCACCCCGATACAAGGGAAGAATACTAGGCAAAACCTAAATGAGTCAACAGGGGATGTAGCTCACATGGTAGAGCGCTCGCTTAGCATGCGAGAGGTACGGGGATCGATACCCCGCATCTCCAAACTTTTTTTCCTTTTACTGTTCACGAAAAGGACCTTGCGTTATTTGTGATTTTATTATATTAAGTGAATTGTTTTGTGACTGTATTTAATAGAATACTTTTTCATTATTTACATTTTGACGTACTGAGTTTGAGATTAATCTGAAACATCATACGGTTACTTCCCCTGTCAATGTCAACTAAAGCATAAATCTTGTTCACCAGGTCAGTATTTCCACCAGGGGATGTAGCTCACATGGTAGAGCGCTCGCTTAGCATGCGAGAGGTACGGGGATCGATACCCCGCATCTCCAAATTTTTTACATTCTTTATTCTTTTATCCATGATCATAGTATTTGTTGACTTTACTTGTTTGATTGTCTTTCCTTCTTTATTTTGTGATAGCAACAACACCGATAAAGTGACTGTAAAAAAGGTAGGGGGGGGGGGGGGTTGTGTACTGAGGAGGGGGTGAATTGGGGGGGGGGGGTGAGAAAGAGAGAAAAATATCAACAACAACAACAAAACCAAAACACCAGACATTTGTGTATACATTTGTACACATTTGTGTATATATAAACGGAAGCATTCTATTAATGTTTTCTTAACCCATATCATACTGAGGCTAAAAGCTTCAAATTTGTACATTGTCATTATTATGCAAGCTAGATTATAGTACTTACAGATAAGGATATAGACCAATGGCTTTAGTTCAAGAGTGGTGCCGGAATATCTTGCCGAGAGGCGCCAAGCTATTCTAGCACTATCTTGAACTATTTAAGTCAAACTTATTTCACACACTGGTGTATTCCGAATGATAAGGGTTAATTGATTTATCTTTCGTTTATTGAAATCTTAGCTCATGGATCGAGCATGATAGTTCAATAGGCGCCATGCTATTCTGGCACCAACCTTGAACTATCATGCTCGATCTGTCTCTAGAATTATAATACAGTCTTTCAGAGGGAAACTTCAAAATTGGAGGATTTTGGTTCTGGGGTGGAATGTGTTAAAGCAAATGAGTAAAGCACATAAATAAATAAATAAATAAATAAATAATAAATAAATAAATTTCCCACAAAGTGTATTGAGACACAGCATACGTATATATGCATTGTTTTACTGTTTGAGCTAAGTCACTGAAAGTTTGACAGGCGGTTAATGACATAAACTTCAATAAAGTAGTGTCCTCGACTATTGCCTCCAGCAACAGTCCAGCCGTCATAAACCCACAGGTGAGATACGGTCTGTAAGATTGTCATCTGCCGGTCACTTAGTCACTGTCTGTGGCTGGTATAGCGTTTGTCTGCTGTTTTGCGATTTTGGACCTTACGGCGACAGTCGTAATGTTCAAAATCACAGATCAGCACACCTGTATATATATCAGTAGCCCCAAGGGTCCTCCGGCAACCCCACCTACACAACACTTACCGGTTGTAAAGTTACCGCGCCCGACTTCACCAGTTCTCTCATTCTGACGATGTTAATTGTTACGCTATCGGCTACAGGCAAGAGGCGTAGATTCTTATGAGCCCCTGCATCTTGCAGGGGCGCATGAGAATGTATGCCTCTTGCAGACGTCGAAAGTTGGGTGGATGACGGACAGATCAATAGTGCGATAATACAATACCTAGTATAGCAAGGGCCGTTTGCGACTGACAACAGCTCATAGCTGGAAGGTATACTTCACATCGCTTCATTCAACAAATTAAGATTAAAATCACCTGTCAAGTGTGATGGATGGTAATAGGTTTAGTTGTCCTCAGGTTGTTTTCTGTTCGGTTAACCCCTTCATTGACTAATGGAATTATTCGTTGTTTAATTTACTGTGCCTTCAAAGACATACATGTACTTACATCTGCGTCCAGAGTCCGAAATAGTTCAGGCGGTTAAGCGTCGGAGCAAGAGAGCGAAGGGAATCGCCGGGTCGTGGGCTTGAGTCCCCGTCCCGGCCCCGGTAACTGGACTCGCAATCCAGGGAAAAAAGACGGGCTTGTTCCATAGCATGTCCGTTGAAAGGTCCTGGTAAATCAAAGTGTCACAGTTGCAGTGCGCCTAAATTAATCAGTGTTCAGGTCGCCCCATAACCCGCCAGCCATTACCACTTCGGTGCCGTGGAATTTAAACCGCGAGCTAACCAAAATCTGCGTACACTGCGAGTGGACAGACAATTAGGTATATATTTGTTTTTAAAAGCACAGCCAGCTGAACACCAAATAATCCCATAAATAAGGCCAACAAGAGGCAACCAACCTCACGAGCCCCGCATGTACACGGAGCCCATGAAGTTCTTTGCCTCTTAAAGTTGGATATTCTTCGTATTTTTCCGGCAGCAAATGGAATAATGTCAAATGTATAATGCTCTCGGCGTAAGAACAGTTGTATCTGCATTGACATGGATATAGTTTCATTAACGCGTACATGTTTAGAGAGCAGCGATTGGAATACAACTGTCAAATCACAGACCAGCACACAAATGAAGCTATAGGCCCACATTTGCTTGAGAATGCTTGGGAAAACCACTTGCCGTGGGCCCAGATGTTACGTCTGTCCTGTGAAGGCAACAGGCAGTAATTCCATTTCTGTGAAAATGACAATGTCATTGTATTACAATGTATTTTCAATGTATTGCAATGAAATCTCGCTCTTCATAAATGAACTTACTGTCATTTGTATTCACACAGGGCAGAAGTCAGGTCAAGTTTGTATTAGTGTTATGTGGAATCAAAGTTAAGTTCTGTGCGCCATTTGGCCACACACTCATGGTGTACAACGAAACACAGCTATTGTAGTTACAGCAGTTTCGTTGCCCCTTTGACTGTCAACGGAAATATAAAATCACCCATCTACAAGAGTATAGATCCTCATGAGCCCCCGCGGAAGCGGGGGCTCATGTGCATCTATGCCTCTCGCTGGGACCAATTTGTAACCATTTTCCTTTGACGGTTGTGGGAGGGTTTTGGTAATTCAAAGAACACATATTTAAGAAACAAATGCGTCCAGTGTTAGGCAAGGGGTTAAAGAATGTGGGGTATTTTTTAACCTGCGACAAAGTCTTTGATGTTATTTTACCAAAACTAGGTTTACGTGTCCATTTTCTGTACAGGTACAGTTTACTGTACAGGTATATGTCCGAGAGTGGCAGATGTTTCTCCAGTTAATCTTACATAGATTCACTTTCTCTGTTTCTGCGTCAGGACACATGAAGACTAAGGTCACTGTGGCATCTCCCTTTGCCACGCCTGCCACAGCGTGCAGGTCTCTGCCGGCGTTACTTGGGTGACGGATTTATGGCATTTGTGTGTTTCAGACAGGTCCCAGCTGCAGGAGACACAGATCTTCAATACTCATGAGCATGCAGGGGCAAGTCAGGTTCGTCCCACAAACTGCTCTGTCCTTTACGAGATTAATTAACCTACAGTGCATGGGCCGCATCTCCTTTCTCAGGCTAAGTTAATAATAATAATAATAATAATAAAAATAATAATAATAATAATAATAATAATAATAATAATAATAATAATAATAATAAGCATAATAATAATAATAATAATAATAATAATAATAATAATAATAATAATAATAATAATACCGTTATTATATAGGCGCTTTTTCTCAAATTTTGGGCGAATCGACTCAAAGCGCCGCGAACTGAAACCCAACACGCACACTCACGTAACAGATACGGATTTACGCCATTTAAGACAAACAAAAGTACAAGACAGACGAAGGGCCAGTTCAGCTACTGAAGTTACAGAGATTTTGGATCGCTTGTATTTAAAATTTGTAAAGTGGCCTGAAACCGGTACCAAAGGGTGGGGGGGGGGGGGGGGAAGAACCGGAGTACCCGGAGAAAGAACCCCCGACGGTCCGCCCGAATTAACGGTGACACTTACCAGAGGAGAAAAGTCCGACGCCGGAACCCGTTTTCGAATCTAGCACCTTTGGCATTGGTGGCAGGCGCCTTAACCACTGCGTCACGGACCGCCCCAGTTGTCATGAAACGACACCTTTATGGTGTTTTATACGGGCCCCCGTGGTCATTTGTCCTCTATCAACGTTGTCATCCCGCCATGTTACGACGTGTTCCTGACAAAGCCAAAACCAGAGGACATGACGTACTATGACTGCGGAACAGATCATCTCCATCATGTTGGCCACGAGGAAGCACTCCTGAAACCAAAACGGGGAAAATCTGCAAAGGGCATAAAATTATATACTCATGAGCAGGGGGCTTTTGAGAATCTATAATATGAAATATAATATAATAATATACAAACTGTATGTTCATTTGGAATAATTCATCGGATATTATGTCTCATAAAGAAAGAGTTCTACAGGCACTTTCCTTACGTTTCAGATCGCTCAGAACTTTGGGTTAAGATTAAGCGCTAAAAAAAATAACCTGATATTATTATGTTTTGAAAAGACACATTTTTGTAACTGCAAGAGGCATACAATCTCATAGACCTACTACAACCTGTAGAAGGAACATAATAGAGCATGCATATAGCTTTTGCACGAGTCATATCTAGCTGCGTACGTGAGCGGCAGCTATTCAGCTGCTACAGTATGTGTGCTGGGCTCAGTCACGCGCGTGAATGAGCCGCGTAGAGCTAGCTGCGCAAGACACTAAGCAAGGTGCTCCGCGATAGCAGATGAGGTCTGATCTGCATATGCCACCGTAAGTCTTCGGGCGGGCAAGGGTCACCACTCGTTGGACTGAGTCAAATGCGACGGGCGTCTTAAGGCGCAGATACACGGTCCCGGCGTTCGTGTCGTGCGACTGTGCACGATCTGATGGGTTTCCAGGGCAACCATCAGATTTCTGACGTCACCATTGGATCGCGCGGGCTGCGGGACGAGTAGAGGCTGGCGCTACTTTCATCCCGCAGAGTCTGACGGCTGGCACCGGATGACTGACCAATCACATTGCGAGTTTCGCGCACACCCCTCTCTTTTGAAAAAATGGCGCTCCTGCCGTGTGAATCCGCCATTGTTTACCGAAGCAGAGACCTTGACCTCGTCTGGAATTTCTGCGGGTCGGGCTATGCGGGAACGTGGAGCGCTCCACCCCGTCAGACTTCCGATCAGGCGGCCGACCGACCCGCACAACACGAACGGACCGTGTATCTGCGCCTTTAGCACCGAGGGTGTCAAGAGCCCAGCTAGACGCGTTAAAGAAACAAGAGCACAAAAGACGTATCCCCAATTACAGAATACGCCCCTGAGGTCAGTTGCATGAGCGAGCTTAGTCCTGCACCAGCCACTAAGCAAAATGCCGTGCATTGTAGCTGACGCAGGACTAAACTCGCTCATGCAACTGGCTCCTGTACTTTACTTCCTCCTAGGGACGTCTGAACTGGATGAGCCCACAGTTATGTGTGCTGGTCTGTGACTTTGGAACTTATGGCTCCAAAGACCAGCACACAACCTCTGGGCCGCTAAGGTCCAAAGCCGCAAGACCCGAACACACATCACACGGAAACGTCAGTAGAATGAGATAAAGACAGAGCAACTTTTAAGTCTCGATTTGCACCTTGGTGAACACGTGAAGGATTGCGTGTGCCGTGAGTCGCAACATTTTAACGTAAAAGTCGTCACGGACGAGTAAGACTAATTACGGCCTTGTGGCGTCCTCTTGCTCTGGTTAAGCTCTTCTAATGCTTATGTCAGATTGTGGTCATGAATCACACAGGAAAGATATATAAAACAAAGAAAAAAACCAAAATAAGCTGAAAAAAGTGAAGTGTGCATATATTTTAGATCTGTGGAGGCAAAATACAGAATCAGTATCCAATTTTGTCGAAAAGGACAATTTTCTTTGTAACACAATGAAAGTCTTTCTTTTCATTAAACCGGACTTTCACAGTGATACGGGCCACATTTGGTCTACAACCGTGACTGACACAATAAAATATGTGGTGGTATCTTCATCTGTCATACTTTATCCTGCCAGTTGTAAAGTCTGCCTGACAGTACAGGTTCATCCAAGATACTTAGACTGTGTGATTTTGGGACTAATGTTTTCCAATATAAGGACCGACACACATTTAGACAAAAAGGACAAGACAATAAGAATTAATTGTAAAACGTCGGAACAGCTCACTTACAATGCTGTCAGGTTATGCAACAAGACCTGAACATCTGAGTCACTGAGTCATTTCTACAACTCTGAGTCGAAATTCTAAGATGCGTGAAAAGAAGACGAAGAACAAAAAGAAGAACAAGAACAAGAAGAAGCAATTACAACACACATTAACTCATTCTACCCCAACACCGAAATCCCCAAATTTTGCCGTTGTTCTCTGAAGACTGCATTGCAGTGCAGGACACAGATCGACCATGATAGTTCAAGGGTGATGCCAGAATAGCCATTCTGGCATCACCCTTGAACTATCATGGTCGATCCTTATCTTGCTGTGGTGTGTCTGGGGTAGAATGAGTTAAGAGAACGGAACGGTATCAAAATTAAACCAGGCAAAGCCGAATGCTTCAGAGAAGGTTTCCAACGGAGAAAGAAACACGCTTATAAAACAATTACAACACGCTTACAACACAATTTATCAGTATATTAAAATTTATGGTTTTTCAAACTAGACAAACAAACATGTATTCAAATCAGTCGCTTTAGACAAAGGCTTCAGGCTTCTTGTTGTTTTCATCTTTGTCACAATGTGTCTGTTGTGACGAGAAACGTGGAACCCTTCGTGGGTGATATGAAGCTGCCAGGTGATGAAGTTTCAAGTGATGGTTTTAGTGTTGAACTGGATAAACGTTCTGTCGGCTCGCAACCATTCACGCCCTTCTCTAGGAGTGAACACGATAATGGCCATCAGGAAATCTTTGTTAATTTAACGTCCCAGAAACAAAGACAGAAGGCAGCATCAACAATTCAGCTTCAAGAGGCATAGATCCTCATGAGCCCCCGCGATTGTGTTCAGTTTTTCCTCGTCTGTGAAACCAAGTGATCAATAAATCATTCAACCCGATGAAGAGTGACCACTATGAAGTGACCTTCCGTGACCAAAGGCAGTCTGTCCGGGACATTACAATTATCCAGAGAGAGCCCTCAGCCCTCCCACCAGCTATGGTAACAGACTCAACGTAATACCCAATGTTTCTTTCTGGAAGGTGACCCTAATACGCCGTGAGAAACACAGACGAAAAGTAGTACAAACATCTCTACGAGAGTGATATATTCTGATGAGTGCCAGCAGCTTTCGCCGGCATAATTATAAGAATGTGAATCCCTGTAGTTGTCCACCACCACCTCCCCCCACCCAACCACAAGTATTCGCCAAGACCATTAAGTCCCGCGTGAATCATTACGAGTCTCCACAGCATGCGCGGGAACATATGGATCTATGCCATCAACATTCAGGTGCCTCTAACAACCGATCCGGACCGGCCCTAAGTGCCCACCTCCGTTGCACTCGTCCACAGCGAGAGGTGTCATTAGAGAAGGCTCCTTTACAAGGCCCGCGACCCGCCGAGCTGTCGAAACAGCTGATTTACGCGACAGGCGACTGACGCAACCATGTCCACTTGTCACTTTGGACAAACGGCCGTCTCACCGCGGGTCCCTATTTACGACCTGTCGGAGGTGGGTGTCCGGCACATTATAAACCTCCAGTCAGGCGTTGGGAGCACTCTCCGCCGGTCGTGGTCATTTCCCAGTGCGTCAAAAGTCACCGGACCGATGTCGGCCAACGCTGGCTCGCGTACGTCAGTGCACGCGCCAGCGGCGGCCGACAGTCGGTCCCAAGACCACTGCTTGAATCTGGCTTACTGTCCCTACTTACTACGAGAGCATGAGGGACTAGCATTTTTGACATGATTTGGGGGGGATCAGGGGGGGGGGGAGGGCCAGGATAAAATTAGCTAAATGGGCCGGTGGTCAAAGCCACATGACCAGTAAAAGTTTCTTGGATCACTCATAGTTCACATGCCATCTATGTTTAATTTTGGGTTTTGGCGGCCAAGGGCCGTCTCGTTTCTCTACCCAAAGACAACGGTCCTTCTCAATTTGGACAAGATAAAATACTTTAATGTCTACTTCAATAAAATTCTATAAAATTCTTAAAACGAGAGATCTATTTACAGTCCGGGGGCTACTGTCCGGTGTTAAAATGTCGCGTCAGGTTAATCTGGTTAAGATTATGTTTAAGAGATAGAACAGAACCGCCACTACGCATGGTCAGTCTGTTGCTTACGTTTAGTAGGTTTAGGTGCCGGCTGGCGTGCTTTTTCCAGGGCACACGAGTCACGATTTTGAACGGCTATACGGTACAGGTCTGCGAGTGTCTCGTTAAAGACACTCAGGGCCGGAATAATCTCTTCTAGGCTGTTAGTGTGCATGGCTTTCACCAGGGAATCCATGTGTTTAGCAATACCCTCGATAATTTTGGCGTTTCTTGGGCTAAGTTTTGGAGGACTTTTTTCCATTGCCACGTCACAGTGGATGGCAGTTTCCTGTGAAAGGCTTAGCTCAGTATGAATGGCAGTCAGTGGAAGACTGTTAGTTTGCTGGGCGGTAGGTGCCGCCGTTTTAGTCTGCAGTGGTTTAGGGGGACGTGCCCTAGCAATTGGTGGAAGGCTATCGGATTGCTGTTTAGCTGGTGTGTTTATTGTTTCCACCTCAGATACAGGTTTTTGAACAGTTTTTTTTTAATCCATGGGTTTTGGGCCCGCTTGGGTGGAGTGGGGGGGGGGGGTTAACCCAGGCGGTCTTGTCTACGTTTAGAGAGTCAGCCTTTGAGATTTTGCTTTCCCTGGCAGCCTCTCTTTGGTTAATGTTGGTTTGAGCCCTGTAGAGTGCTACTCTATAGGGTATATAATTCTGGTTTCTAATTTAGTTTGCCTCTCGGAAGAGGATTATTTTGGGGCACTTCTGGTAGGCCGCACTATGTGGGCCGCCGCAGTTAGTGCACTTTGGTACCGCCGTGTCGGGACAGTCCGCACGGCGGTGTTCCTTGCTTCCGCAGCGGACGCAAGTGGCATACTTTGCTCTGCAAGCTTTTGCCGTATGTCCCAGCCGGCAACAGTTGGCACAATGTGCCGCCGTGGGTGCATACGGTTCCAGCGGGCAGAGCAGGGTTCCTATTTTAATTTTAGTTGGTAGGCTGGTTAGGCCATGCAGCTCTATTTTAACGGCCCTAGAGGCAGTGCCGTCTCGGTTGGTAAGTCTAGTAGTGGTGGCATTGAAGCCCTGAGTTTTGAGTGTTTGGGCGATTTTCCATTGCGTCCTCCGTATGAGGGACGCCGTGAATCACGCCCACCACTTTAGGAACTGGGACGGAGCACTCAACGTGTGCCCCCCCCCCCCCCCCCCCCCAATATTAGTTTTTGCACAAAGTTTTTGTTGCGCCCTGGCATTAGGACAGGAGACTATTATGTTAGGGCCTATAGGTTTAAGTGAGATTTCGGACGGTGAAGCCCCAGCAGCCTCGCAAACATGCGGTTGCTGCATTCCCTGATTGCGGATGAGGGTGGGGCCGGTCCCCAGATCCCGAAGTCGGGAACCCGCACCACTCCTCCGCAACCGGTGCGGCTAAGGGACCGTTGGTACTCTCTCCGGTTAAATAGTTGTTGTGGTTTTTCCTGCGTCTATTTCTAGTTACCGTTTGAAACTGGTGGTCGTTCCTCTCCTCGTCCCCAGTCAGACCCTCCTCCACGCAGTGGACGAGCGGGCTGACAGGGGGGTTGGTGGGGCCGTTATCCTGACTGTTGTTAACAGAAGAAGGCTGAGTTATCTGGTTAATTTGAGGGGCTAATGTTTGTAGGTGGTCACTGAGCAGCGACTCTGCCTGTGAGTCATAGCTTTTAGGGGTATCCACAGGGGAGGAAGATAACCTATGCTCCCCCGGCCGATGTCGGCGGGGTAGAATGAGCGGAAGAAGATTCCGCTTAGTTTTCTTAGTTTTTTGTTTTTTCGTGGGGGGGGCACTTTTATTGGGTTTTTTGTCCCCATCAGAAATATTCTGGTCAATAGAGGATAACGATGATAGTGACCCAATGACATCATGTTATCGCTATAAGATGTTAGGTCTTGCTATGTTGTTGCACCTAGACAGCGTGACCGGGAATTGGTCGCGCTGCCGGGCAAGCTATTACAGTTATCTAGTAGGCTAGGCTATAGTTATACTTCGCTAGGTATTGTTGCAAACTAGTGGGCTAAGCCCCGTGCTCTAGGCCGCGCCGACTGGGTGAGCGATGCTGACCCAGTTACGGCGCCAGCGGTTATTCTACTGCGTGGCCAACAAGGTGGCGCGGCAGGCGATTTTGTCTATCTGGTTATCTTTTAAAAATTAGTTTTTAAAACTATGGTCTATGCTAGTAAGCCAGATTCAATCAGGTTATATCACCTTCTCTAATTTCGCTTTCTTTTTTGAAATTTAGAGGCCGACCCGAAGTGAGACGCAGGCGACTGACGATAGGCGTTGGCGTTGTTGGTGGCTGTGGTGGTAGTGGTGCTGGCACTGGCGTTGTGGTTTAGCGTAGTAGGGCAGCAAAGCGTAGGAAGCGTAGGTAGCTGAGGCTGCAGGTGGCTGAGGAGTAGTGGTGGATGGCGCCGAGGCAGACTGGCATGTAGCTGGTGAGCGAAGTTCAGCAAGCAGGCGTGGCTGTGACCAAGACCCCAAAACCAACCCAAAGGCTCTGAGGTCGAAGTGAGTGATGACCCAAGAACATGTAAATTCCCGCTGGTTATCGTTCAACGGCTAAACACTCCAACGATCGCCCTCCTCAAGGAAGCAAAAGTAATTTTAACGAACACGAGATAGGTATGCCGGCCTGTGATTGCGAACATTAGGCTGTAGGTTGTGAGAACATTGATCACAGATCAACAAGTAGATTCATGGGAAGCCTCACACCGCGGGTGGGGCGAACGAAAACCGTCGCCACTCGCAATCGAATGACCCGCTTTGTTGGTGTCCAGACCAAATGTTACTATCATTCGTAAACTGTGACGTTCTGCAACGATTACCTTTTCTTGCTGTGAAACAGAACTGTACATTTTCTAACGTAAGTAATTGATCTTAGGCATTCCCATAATTCGGGAGCTCGTGAAGACTGATCTACGCCTGTTGCAGAAGAATGGTTGGAAGGCTACTGGACTTAAGAAAAGTCCGGCAGGCAAAGCAGCGCTTTATTACAACTGAGATCACAGGACTGACGCCGGGTCGGAGAGACCATACAAAACTTAGTGGTCAGGTTCACCCCAAGGCCAAAGTCTAGGCCATCTGCAAGAGGCATAGATTCTCATGAGCTCCTGCAGTTGCAGGAGCTCATTAGAATCTATGCCTCTTGCAGGCTGACGTCATCCACATATGATTAACTTCTGAAGAAAGGCATCGGGGGTTAAGCCTATGATTTCACGGTCCACCCACCGTGTCTGATTCAACACGAGATGACAGGGGCTATGGAAGGAGCTTCACAGCAAAATGACAGGGGTCCGAGCCGGATCCTCACCACGAAATCATAAGGTGCGAGTATTACCGCTGAGATAAAGATCCTGTTGAGGCCCATCTATAATGGTGTTTTCACGAACTGAGTGCGGTTATGGCGTAACCATACCGCCTACCTCCCTAGTGGAAGGCATTACAGGTCGCAGGAAGCCG
Source organism: Semisulcospira habei (assembly GCA_036245525.1). Lineage (NCBI taxonomy): Eukaryota > Metazoa > Mollusca > Gastropoda > Semisulcospiridae > Semisulcospira > Semisulcospira habei. The sequence continues at coordinate 133,701,428 of BTPG01000008.1, forward strand.
ACTGTAAAAGTTATGGTCCCCTCAGGGGTCTGAGTGTCAACAGGAAAGAATTAATATAGTATTACGGTATGGTACGGTATGGTATGGTATGGTTTGGTATGGTATGGTATGGTATGGTATGGTATGGTGTGGTATGGTATGGTATTGTATTGTACTGTATTGTATTGTCTTGTATTGTATTGTACTGTATTGTATTGCATTGGATTGCATTGTATTGCACTGAACTAAACTGTGCTGTATTGTACTGTACTGTACTATATTGTACTTTTGTGTTTTGTTGTGTTGTGTTGTGTTGTGTTGACTGTATTGTATTATGTCCCGTAATGTAGGGGACATAATTCTTACAGTCGGTTTCCTGGGACCTGTGAAGTGATGAAATTATATGAAATCAGTGGTAGTCGGAAACCTTCATGTTCACACGTTGGAAGCCAACTCATTTTTCAAATTTATTCAAACAAAGATCAAGAGCTATAATGAACTCTGAGCACTGTTCGTGCATTAAAAAAAGTGTTCCTCTGTTTCTCGTTATGAGATGTAAATGACCTGCAAGCGGAGAGTGGAAGCAGGACACAGTAGATCACACACTGGTTGACTCCCTCGAGTCGCTGCGGCTATATGTAGCGGTAGCGACTCGAAGGAGACAACCACTGGGAGCAGATCAAGGTGAATGGATACAGCTCCCTGTAAAGTGTCGTGGCTTAGTTTGCATTACGTGTGAGCCGGTTCCTCACGCAGCGCAGCTGTCTTTGTACGTAGATTCACCGACGAGGATCTATATTTAAGCTGGTCTGTCATTTTGAAGCCTAGTTCCTTAGTTACATAAGCTCACTCACAGAATAGAAAACAGTTATCTATTTCTGTTTGAAATAGTTCAGATGCTACATTATTATAGTACGGATTGCACCAAGAAACAAGTACTGCAACGTACAACAGCTGCGTATAGAACCCGATGTTTAGGCTTGTGCAAAGACTTCATTTTCTATGTAGCTGTTGTAGACCTACAAGTTTTTTTCCCTTGCATTGCAGTACGACGTGTACATACTTAATGAAGCAGTTTTGCCATTTCAAACAGAAAGAGATAAATGTTTACTAATCTGTGATAGTGACGCAAATCTGCCAGTCAGCAAAAAGGCTCATGAATAACTTCACCTCTTGCTGATTTTTTCATTATCACGTGTAACGATCTGCTCATGAGGATCTATGCCTCTTGCAGGTGTTGGGCATATTCGCTGCGTGATTGCGCGGCATATACAGATCGTAGCTGCCTCCTGGAACCTGACGTCCAATCAGTCTTGCATCAGGACCACACGTGAGCACGAGTTTCTGTGCCACTATCTTGCTGACGGTATCTCACGCATCTATCGCTTCATCCACATCAATAGGCGAGCACCGCACCTCACAGCAACGCACCAAACTATAGGATTCTGTTGCTGTCTCGGATCAGATCTAAACTGCCTGAGATTGAGGTGCTTGGTCTGAACGCACGCTGTTAACGACAAAAACAAGGGGCACTTAAAAACTGGATACTGGTTTGAAGTTAGTAGTTTAAAAAACACTTAAATGATCTTTGTATGATTTACGCAGTACTGTCCTGAGAAGACAAAAAGGCAGTTAGCCCACTTTACGAAAAGCGGCATCATGTTTTCGTTGCAACACCGGCACTGAAAATCTAGCTTTTCAGAAAGATGGACTTACTGTCTTTTGCCTTTATAGGGCAGAATAGAGAAGACACCTTTAGGCCAAGGCCTTACTGCCATATTGCACAAGCATTTTATTTAAAAATCTCCCCCCCCCCCCCCCCCCCCCCCAAGAAGAAGAAGAAGAAGAAGAAAGAAAGAAAGAAAGAAAGAAAGAAAGAAAGAAAGAAGGAAAGAAAGAAAGAAAGAAAAAATAAAGAATACAATGCCTTGATCTTGGGCTGACCTATTTAAAATCAGAACAGACTGAATTTGGACGCATGTGATGAAGACCAGAGACAAATTAAACTTTTAGAGTAAGATTAATCTGGGCCCTAAAGATGTTTTACGTCGCTAAATTCAGCTTGAAAACTCGCGTTTGGTGCTGGCATGACTCGAGTCAGTGTCTTTCGATCCATTCGCCCTTCTAAACCTCCGCCAAGGCTTGTGTCCTCTCCATCTTATCAAGCTCGGCAGGTGAGGCGCGGAAAACGCTAATAAACGCAACAGCTGTGCTGCTGGAAGACGCACGATTGGCGGCAGTAAAAAGGGCAATAAATTCTACAAAAATAAATGAAACCCCGCTCTCGCTGGGTGCAAACCAACATTACTCCTAGGTGGTAAGGTGTACGTGAAGGTGATTCTTTACACCTGTAAGAGGCATAGAATCTCATAAGCCCCTGCGAAGCAGGGGCTTATGAGATTCTATGTCTCTTGAAGGATTATTGCAACCTCATTCAGTACTTCTGTACTTTTTACCGACGGAGGGATGATTAGCTACATTTCTGGTAAGGTACGTCAGAAAGATACATCTGCGAGAGGAATACATGTGCCTCTGCTTCGCAGGGGCTCATGAGAATCTATGCCTCTTGCTGACATATATTTACTTCTATGTGTTTTATGATGGAGAGGGTGGGAGGTAAAGTTTTGAGTCCAACACAGGAGGCATGGAGTGAAATGCTGTACATCATTCAGCCACAGAGCAGGAAGATTAGTCTTCTCGAGCCTCATCGCGTGTGATTAGAGTGCTGATAGCACTTTGGGCGGGTGCGATCGCACAAGTGTTAATAGTCCGTCACTGAGCAAGCCAAAAACTCTATTTCGACGAGGAAGAGTCGGCCCTATATTCCGCCATGAGTTGGTCTTCGTCACTGGGTTTTTGATAAACTCAATCCGTCAGTCAGCATCCTGCGTCTCTCGATCCGCCTCTGCCGAGATAAAATGGCTGTCTAAGTGCTTAGAACAACACTATTTTCGAGAACTTGAGTCAAAGCTCAGAAGAATTGCTCAAAGAACTGCAACATGCACAATTATGCTCTCACCGGATGGACCACAGGCATTTAGTGACTAAAAGAAATGATAAAGGACGAGGAGAATTTTCTTTTTTTTTTTTTCTCTCAACCTGATCCTCCTCCTCAAGCACCATGCAAGATAGCTAACCTTGGTCGGTCTGGTCCACGTAATAACTGAAATGAAGTTATACTAACCCTTTGGCTCCGTGCTACTGATGTTACCACTCGAGCAGCATCGTCATTAGCAGTCAAAGGGTTATGAACCGATTAATCCCTTCGCTTCCAGTGGACGCAAACTCTGTTCTGAAATCTTCGTTAATTCAACGCCAAAGGGCCACAGCCGTCCCAGAAACATTAATTCAAGATGGTGTCATCATGAGGAATAGATCTTCATGAGACCCCGCAGTTGCGGGGGCTCATGATGATCAATGTCGCTTGCAGTTTTGTATTGTATTCACTTTTTCCGCTGCAGTGAACTGAATAGATTCAATGGCATATTGCTTGCTCTTTTTGTAGTTAGTGTCAGTGGAGGCCGGCTTTTGGTTTCTGGCGGTAGTGTTCAATGGGAGTTGGGGTAGGGTAAATGAGGTACAGGGGGAACGCGTTTGCGGTGTCAGAATGAAACTCTTGTGACAAGAAATGATCGGGAAGTTGTATGTGTTGCTACATTTATTTGCTGCACGTGGCTTGATACGATCCAAATGTGGACCGATTCCCCTCAGTGTTTTTGCACTGCACGTCGGCCGCCGCACCCCCCCCCCCCCCCCTCTCCCGCCCCCCACTCACCCCCTTTATTTCTCCCTCTATACTTCTCTTCACCCGATCCAACTCTTCTAACCAAATGGGACCCGTCATGCAACGCGCAACATTTAAAACTTCCGGTGCAGTCAACCTGTCTTTTTTTAAAGCCCCGATGCTCAACCACGCGAGATGGATCAACCGTGATAGTTCAAGGGTAGCGCCAGATTAGTTTGGCGCCTTTCAAGGCGCCAAGCTAATCTGGCACTACCGTTGAACTATCATGTGCGACCTATTTCCAGAATCTGATAGCGGAGTGGTCCTTTTTCAGGACACGCTGTCTTCCGCGTTGGCAGTCTACACATATAAATAGACATACAGTTATGTTCTAATGTTCATGCCTTTTGCAGTTTTAGACTTTGAGGTTTGAACGATGAGTATTTGACCCTTTCACTGCCTGGGAACACAATAACCACCACGAATATGGAAACGGCATAGATCTTCATGAGCCCAGGCAGCCCCGGGGCAGGGGGGGGGGAGTGTCAATGAGCGTCTACGATACACCTCCACCTGGTTCCATTAATTTATGTTTATAACAATAGGAATTTGTTTACGGCCTTTAACTTATTCTACCCCTGACGCACCACAGCAAGATACGGATAGACCATGATAGCTTGGCGCCTAAGAGCAATCACAAAATTTGAGAATTTCAGCCTTAGGGTACAATCAGTTAAGTCGGCTTTGGGTTTTAAAATGCAATTCATGTCCGCTTCAAGTAAAGAGATTAAAAAGGTGTCAACACTTGACAGGCGCTTTATTTATTGTCATAACAGGTGACGCCAGAAAATGAAAAACTTTCGATCTGTTCTTCATCATACAAGTTTAACTGTTTTGCGGATTTTTCCTGGAGAGATGGTGTGTTCTCACTTCTATTTATTTATTTTCTTTAGATAGGTGCCAGTTTTATCTTGGCACAATCTACTTATATTGCGCTTTTATTGAGAAGATCACTATCGTTAGTAATTCAGTCGAAACGTGCCTCATTCGGACACGCGAAAGAGGCAGTGTTACCGAGTGCTGATCGTCGCGGATGTGTTAAACAGATTAGCATAACTGTGGACTTTTTATTGATTTGACACTGCATTCTTAATTTTCTTTATTATTTTCAAATACTGGATATTCTTCTGTCAGCACGTTATTAATATGACACACAATAAATAATATAATATATATATACACAATATAATATATATACACACAATAAATAAATAAATAAATAATATATATATATATATATATATATATATATATATATATATATATATATATATATATATATATATATATATAATATATATATATATATATATATATATATATATATATATATATATATATATATATATATATATATATATATATATATATATATATATATATATATGGGGATGCTTTCATATCATCATTCCGTCAAATAGTTTGGTGTTCAAAATGTTTAGGCATTCAAATCTCCATCTGTTGAACTGGAAAATACAAATACGAATACCTTTATTGTCCCAAGCTGGAAAATTTGTTTGCAGCGGATTTTTTGGTAAAACAGTTGTAAAAACAACAAATGTGAACATAAAACAAATAAATACATTTGACTGACTAGAACACATCGACCGATTACAGTGAATATCTGCACGTATATAACATCACAACCATCTGTAATGTTAATATCCACCTAGAAAGAAAACTTTCTTAAACAATAACGGAGACGACACTACCTTATACCACGCGCAGAACACTGACACACGCACGCACACACGCAAACAACCCAAACACACACACACTTGCGTATCAGATGACATTGCAAATGCATAGACCTGATTTATAATTCACAAATACGTGAAAGATAAAAAAAAATAGCATGCGTGTAAACTGAACAGAGGAGATAAATTTTTTTTAATCATAGAAAACTGGCGAAAAGGCAAGTTTTATTGGTAGTCCGGTAAGACTTGTAAATAGATTTCATTTTTTTAAACCTGATAGGCCGACATCGGCCACCGTTGGACCACGCACAGACGTGCGCGAGCCATCGGCGGCTGACGTGGGCTTGATGGCCTCAGTGCACTGGGTACATTGCAGGCCACGGAACACAGTGCCGTTTCCGTACTGTACAGTCTCTTAGCCATAGTCAGTCCCAGGCATCCCCTAATATTTCAATCCCCTAAAAAACACTACTGCCCACCAGCTGCACATTTGCCATGCACAAAATAACAATAAAAACAGCACATTGACAATCTCATTTCTTGGCTATGAACGCGATTCCTTACCAACCCCACACCCAAGCACAGCTGAAATCAGCGTGCCCCTCAAATCACTACGTCAACGGCAACTCAACATAGGCCCACAATTGTCCACTGGATAAGCTCAGGATGGTAGGAATCAAAGCACCAAACATGTCTCCTCTCATCTAACCAGAAATTGCCAGCAAATTCTAACATTCAGCCCTACTACAAATTTTCAAACAAGGCAAAAATTATTTTTTAAATCACCGGTCCTCTTACTGCCTGAACTGGACAAATTTGACTATGTAATGTGACCTGAAAGAGGAACTTACTGCCTGAACACCATTCAATCTGCCATCAGTGAAACCCTTAGACACTAGCTAAGTCAAACCCAAAGTGACACCATTGAATGTTGCTACATCTTTAAGTTATGGCCCATTATGTGAAGTGCCTTGGTGTGGCGTTCAATATGCTGTTGATGTTTTGCATCATGCATATCTGATGCCATGAAAAACAGACTAGATACGGTCAGAATGCCTCCAAAATTGGCATGTACATCAAGTAATATATCTGATCTTCAGACATGTTGCATTTGAAACACAGGCACATGAAAATTATTTTTTTCATATTTTTCCACTACCCACCCCCCCCCCCCCCCCTACTTTTTCTGTTTTTCCATGTTTACAAACACATGCAATACAGTCAAACTGACTTCTGGTGGGCTGGACAACTAAAACAGCTTACCATGACACTGACATTGATGAAAAATGAGCTTTCAGACCCAAGGCCATTTCCTTGTGTATCTCAGGGCAGCCAAAAAGACAATGCCCCGGCATCCTCATTGCCATGTTGTCTGGTGCCAACAAGCAGGAAGAGACCTGTAAACAGCTGCCATGCCCTATATGCTGCTGGCAATCTTTTCCACAGGCAAAAGGGGTCATGAAACACCTGTGCAATTTAAACATTAAGTCTACTGATCTAACCCACAGAAAAAAGACTATACAAAACAGCCAAAACTATGCTACGCGGGACACACCGCATACCCAAACAAGTGTCTGGAGTGCTGATTTAGGAGATAGCAGGGGAAAATGGTTATGTACTGTTCATTTTTATATAAAACACACCTGTCAGAGTCTCAAAAGACCTAAACTCATGTTGCAAATGCAGCAGGCATGTGTATGCCAAACCTGTGAACACTCCTGTAAAAGCCTGTACTGGTGGCCGCACCTGCTGGTCCCATAACAATGCACTCAAATGAGCTTTACGCAGAGTAAAAGTGCTTGTGTTTGGCTCAGAATAGACACCAGAGACATCCTTAATGACAATTACAGCAGAATGACACCTCAGACGCAGCCAGTGTAGCTGGATCATGCAAAATAACTCTTCTGCATGTCACACTATTTTGGCGGATGATTTCACTCTGAGGTCAGCTGTCTAATGAAATGAACATGCTGACACTGTTTCATTGTAGTTTTGATATTAACCTTTGACCTTAAGCCCCCCACCCCCCTCCAACCCTCCCCCCCCCCCACCCACCCCACCCCACCTCACCCCACAACTTCAATAACTGAAAAGTGCCTCTTTTTTACGCATTTATCAAATTAAACGCCCTAAACCCCACCCTTTCAAGGTCAAGGTCACAGCTCAAGGTCGAAGGTCAGACTCATGACTACTTGTAAGAACAAAAAAAAATGAACAAACACACTAATCATAGCTCACAGTGCAGGTAAACAGGGTGTTGCAACGCAAAACATGCAAAAACGCCTATAAAAGTGCAATCGCAGCGATTTTTTGGCAAAATTTGAAATTTTTCATGATTTTCTCAGTTTTCCAAATGCAAAAGTCCAAACTCAATGATATGGTTACATTAAACCAGTTTCTGATCTATGTCACATATGGCATGCGGTGCCCTGACAGGTCACGGAACACAGTGCCGTTTCCGTACTGTACAGTCTCTTAGCCATAGTCAGTCCCAGGCATCCCCTAATATTTCAATCCCCTAAAAAACACTACTGCCCACCAGCTGCACATTTGCCATGCACAAAATAACAATAAAAACAGCACATTGACAGTCTCATTTCTTGGCTATGAACGCGATTCCTTACCAACCCCACACCCAAGCACAGCTGAAATCAGCGTGCCCCTCAAATCACTACGTCAACGGCAACTCAACATAGGCCCACAATTGTCCACTGGATAAGCTCAGGATGGTAGGAATCAAAAAAAAAAAAATAATAATAATACATAGTTTTTATATAGCGCCCTTCCCCACGAACAGCAAGCACGGAGCGCTTTACAGCACACAAAAAAATATTAAAAAGGAGAAAAATTAGAACGCACTCACTCTTTAAATAAACATCTGCTCGCACCATGTAGGCGCATTCCTAACACGAAACACACACACACACACACACACACACACACACACACACACACACACACACACACACACACACACACACACACACTCACACTCACACACACATACACACACACACACACACACACAAACACACACACACACACACACACACACACACAGCCTATCAACATGAGGAAGCGTATTGTCATAGTGTTTGTATGCCAAAGTGGCCAGCTTGTACTCTATTCTCTGTTTGACAGGTAGCCAGTGGAGATGCTTTAGCAGTGGTGTGACATGATCAGTACGTTTGTTGCGAAGGACTAACCGGGCTGCATTATTCTGGATACGCTGAATGCGAGTGAGTTGATCAGATGAGATACCAGCAAGGAGGGAATTACAGTAATCTAGACGGGACAGAATGCGAGAGCATACGAGCTGGGCAGGAGCCTTTTCTGTCAAAAAGCATCTGATCATGCCTATTCTGCGGAGCTTCAGGTAGGCAGTGCGGCAAAGATGGCTAACCTGTTTTTCCATCGATAAACTTGAATCCAGGAATACACCCAGATTTTTTACATCGGATTTGAAAGAAATGTCTTGGCCACCTATGGAAATATGATCACTGCTGGAGGCGGATGTTCTAGCTCGAGTACCAACAAGTATGCTCTCTGTTTTATCATCATTTAACTTGAGTCTGTTGCAAGTCATCCAAACACGTCTCCTCTCATCTAACCAGAAATTGCCAGCAAATTCTAACATTCAGCCCTACTACAAATTTTCAAACAAGGCAAAAATTATTTTTAAAAACACCGGTCCTCTTACTGCCTGAACTGGACAAATTTGACTATGTAATGTGACCTGCAGCAGAAGTCGTGTTCATTGAGATGATGTTTCCGGACGGAACTGATCGTTCCTAAGGCAGTACGCAAAAGGCGATGACGTCAGTACGAAAACGGTCGGTCCTACGAAAAGCATTTCGATAAAGCTGCCTATAGATTAGCTGGATGTCACCACTCTGGTTGTTTCTCTCGATTCGCTACCGCCGTTCAGCGATAGCGAATTGGGGGAGACCACCAGTGTGCGATTTGATTTACACCGAAGTGACACTTGTCACTCTGCTCAAGACTTGCATGTCTGTCTCTAATCACATTTTTCAAGTCGGCAATAAACCCATCAACCTATACACACTTGCTTTCTCCCTGATGTCAACTTTTCCATTTCAGTAACAACCACCTGCATGCAAGAGGCATAGTTCTTCATGAGCACACGCATCTGCGGGGGCTTATGATGATCTACGCCTCTTCAGTGGTGACCAGTGAAGATTTTTTTTCTTCTGAAACTCAGGCGGCAATGCAATCTTCCGCAGGTGATGTCATTCTTTCTGTCCTGATGCCCCTCCATTGTGAGCGACTCAAAGGAGCTGTCAGAGAGGACTTAGCCAAAGTGTTGTTTATGACGTCGGGGGAACAAGTCAGTACTTGTCCCTGTGACAGCCATGACATCTCACTGATCTGCCTCGGACACGGGCCAAAGGCACTGACGAACAAGCGGATTAGTGCACACTATCTCACCTTGAACCCGTACAATGCCAGCTGGTGCAGACTGTGCTTCTGCATTCTTTGTTAGTTCAACACCAAAAGTCCTAGCTTTTCCTGAACACGGATTCAAAGTGATGTCTGCAAGTGGCATAGATCCTCTTGATCCCCGGCAACTGCGGGGGCTCATGAGGATCTATACCACTTGCATGTTAACACGTGCATTATGCTCCGGATGACGCATTACATCAAAACGTGGATTGCCAGTGACCATGACTGTTCAAGGGGAGTGTCAGAAGAGAGTGACTGGCACCCCTCGAGGCTTCATGTGCATTGAATCGACCATTTTAGTTCAAGGGTCGTGCCAGAACCTGCAGCACAACAAGACGTGGACTGACCACGGTTGTTCAAGGGTGGTTTTAAAATAGCTTTGCCACCGCTGAAGGCTCCATGTGCCACCAATCGACCATTTTTGTTTAGGGTGATGCGGGACGTCACGCATTACAAGAAGAAATGGACTGAGCGTGATTGTTCATGGGTGGTGTCAGAAGAGTTTCGTGCCCTAATGATCCATGTGCCATGAATCGAGCAAAGTTCTAGAATGGAACTAGAATAGCTCGGTGCATAGGCCAGTTTAGTTCAAGGGTGGTACTAGAAAAGATTGGATCCTGTATGCTGGCGACAATGGTTTGGCACCTGCGACCGTTTCAAAGTTAGTTCAGGGGTGGTACCTGAACAGCTTGGATCCTGTAAGCCGGTGTCAGAACAGCATGGCGCCTAAGACCATTATAGATTGGAGCCTTGAACTAAAAATGAACATACAGTCACCAAGCTGTTCTGACACCACCTTTGAACTATAATGGCCAGTCTGTCTTATGAATGGTACTTTTTTTTTTTCAGAGTGATTAAACTCTACCCTTGAACTATAATGTAGTCAGTCTTCGGAGGACAAGCAACTCCTCATTTTTGGGATTTTGGCCTGAGGACACAACATTTTCAGTCGAAACTCCACATTATGCAAAGAAGGCTATAGGTACTCATGTTCACCTGCACTTTTCGGGAACTCATTCAGTTGGAGTCTACGTTCCTCGAGGCGTTGAGGCAAGCACCATAGATACTGTCTCATACCAACTCCATCTAAACATTTCACATACATACAAAGACATATATCTTCATGGATTCCGACATCTTTGATCCCTCTTCGGGTCATTTGCATTCTGATTTGTCTTAATCAAAGCAGCTAACCCTGCGTTCAATCTACATATCCACCATCGGTATGCAAAAAACACAGACGTCCATGAGGTCCAGAGCTTTGCAGGCTGCATTACCTCCTTTCGGATTCCGTGGGATCTACGTGTCATGAGAGCAGGTTTTACATCTGCCTTTCTCAAATGTAGGAGCCGAGCTGGCGTTTTAATCTACCATGATATTCAACCGTAAATATCTCATCCGGAATTGTCCGTGAGGTGGCCTAATCTAGACGTCAGAACTAACCACCTCAGGGAAATAAATATTTATCAAGCATTGTTGGACAAATGGAAAGGCAAATCTGGTTGTAAATTTCCTCCCCGTGAATTAATTTCTTTGCTGTGGAAGTCCCTTAAACAACTCAGTGATCTGCAAAAAGCATAGATTCTCATGAAACCCTGCAGTCGCAGGGTCTCATGGAAATCTATGCCTCTTGCGTTGTGAGCTTGTCAACATTTACATCCTCCAAATGTGGAGGTACGTCGACCTGAGAATTAATTTTTTTTCAGTCTTGACACGACAAGAGGATAAAGCGCTGTAAGGAAAAGGAGGTCTTAATTTGGATTTACAACTTCGTACCTAGGGGGAAGAATGAAGTGCTACGCAATTCGTTGTCAGGTAGTTTGTCTTGTGTAGAAAAGCTAACCTATTCAGGCACTATTTGGGGGCTGTCGTGATTCGTCTGTCTCCTGCAGCTTGTGTCTACAACTTTGTACCTAGGGGGAAGAATGAAGTGCAACGCAATTTGTCAAGTACATTGAAAATAACGATCGCAAGAGAAATAAAAACCAATTAAATCTAGAAATGAACATGCGTGGCGAAAATGTATCTTTAATGATGATATTGTCAGAGCATCAAGTGTTTTCACGTTGATGTGAATTTACAACTTGGGGTGCTAGTATTATGAATGAATGAATGAACTTTATTCTTCCAAATACATGTTGCCACGTACAGGAAAATTTGTTTTCACCACCTTATGATGACTCATTTACAATTATTTTAATTGTCTAAAATTGTACTGTGACGAGTTATGTCCCCTGGAGACTCCGAGCGTGGGTGGGGCCTGTGAGGCCACAGAAATAACTGAGAAAAGTTATATCAGGCTGTAGGCTTACGCAAGACTCACATGCCTCTAGAGAGGTGTACTGCACAACACCTATGAAAACACAGGCGGGGCGCGGAAGACTACCATACGAGCTATCATTATTCCACTGACAACGGCTTTGAGCAAGAAACTGAATCACAGTACAGATGCCGCATTTCTATTGACCATCGGAACCGTTTTCATGGGCAATTAACTCGTGTTGTAGGCTTTTTCGACCTGTGTTTTATCAGTGTGACTAAAACAAGGATGTAGTTCACGTGCTTAGCACACGAGAAAACGGGGACCGATACTCTGCATCTCCAAACATTTTTACTGATCTCAGTTGAAAACTTAACTAAAAATAAAAAATAAAAAACTGTATTACTTTGTGATTGTATTTATCATTATAAAAACTGTATAAGATAAATCACGAATTTGGTTTAAATAGAGATTCCGGCTTTTTTTTTTTAACCGACTACTGTGACTAGTTGCGTGCTTACAAACCAGATAGGTGAGGCTTGTTATATCTAGGTCTGGTTGAGATTAGGATAAAACTATGTAATACGGTTATGTTCCTTGCCAAAGCAACGGATGGCTCTTTGTCAATAGTTATACAATTTCAGCCGGGGATGTAGCTCACATGGTAGAGCGCTCGCTTAGCATGCGAGAGGTACGGGGAGGTACCCTGCATCTCCAACGTTTTTTTTTTTTTCTCTATTTTTCTTATTTGGTGTGATCGTATACATTTTTTTTTCAAATAGTTTACATTCTTTTTTTTCATTCATGCATGTACATAATCTTTATTTATTTATTTCTCTCTTTTTATCTGTATTGATTCAATCATGCATTTGTTTACATTTATCTCGTTAGTTATGTCACAAATGGAAAGACTATAGTGCTAGCGTGTACTTTTCCTTGATTCTGGACCTAACGACTGTATATCCTAAAGTCAAAATCACGCATCTGCTAATGCTATAGTTTAATTGCACGTTCTTTTTCCACGACAACGCCGTGATTATATTATGATGACTAAGCAAGGTTGCAAGGTCTCTGCGTCACAGGGTCACGCCAGTGTCCAGCTGTCGGCATCAGTCTCAGATGTCATCCCCACAGTAATGAAAACCCGCTTGCAAGAGGCATAGATTCTCATGAGCCCCGCAAATGCTGGGGCTCACGAGGATCTGTGCCTCTTGCCGTCTTTATTAGCGTAGCAATTGTTCACACATAAAGAAAGGTCATGATGGTGCGTGTTTTCAACGATGCATTTGTCAGAATTATGATACAATATTTGCGTGAGGCATAGATCCTGAAAAGCCGCTGCAGTTGCGGGGGCTCATGATGATCCATGCCTCTTGCTGTCACTGCAAATACAATGTACTTCAGGAGGACAAGGGTCATCCTGTGTTTAGTCTCAATGTACATGCATGTATGTCAGAATATTTTTATGACCACATAAAGTGTCACATAGTTTTCGACCAAGGCCGAGAGACTCCTCGTGATTTCTCGTGACCTCAGTTAGGGACACGGGCGATGTGACTGTGTCTTGAGGTCACGACATTTACTTACTTCTGACAACACTACAGTGCTGTCGTGTGGCCGAGGTCAGGCCAGGCAGTCATTCTCAGACAAAGGTGACGTGAGATGCAAGCGTATTGCTCAGACTGCGAGAATCAACGTGTTTTTAATAAATACTCGTTGGCACGTTATGACTGACTGGACTAAATTAACTGGAATTGGAAAGTGTTGCAGCATAACAACCGAAAGCGCTTAACTTGTTTGTAAATCACACCAAAATTCAACGGCGTTTAACACATTTTATCCCAGGACCGAAATCCCCAAATTTTGAAGTTCCCCTCTGAACGACTGTATTGCAACTCTAAAGACGGATTGAGCATGATAGTTCAAGGATGGTGCCAGAATAGCTTGGCGCCTATGGGCGCCAAGCTATTCTGGCACCATCCTTGAACTATCATGCTCGATCCAAGACTAGCTGTGGTCTGTCAGGCCGGGCTGAATGAGTTAACTAATTCGAGACGTGCCGCCCACGGATACGCGGCGGTTCGCCGCGTATCCGTAGTCGGCACGTCTCAAATGAGTTAACGAGAATACGCTATGACAGTATGAACGTCACAGTAATCAGTTGACCTATCTTGAGAGGCCGACCTGCGCCGCTTGGATATATAATACAAAATCCAGAGAAAAAAAGATGACTGCCAAACGTGTAAAACGCAAAGAAAATCACAACCAAAAAAGAAAACTGCTTAGAGAAGACAAGTATTCACAATTCATTACATTTTCATGTAAAAAAAAAAAAAAAAAAAAAATTGTTCGAAATGGACATGCAGACAGAAATCCAATGCATTACATATCCTTTCATAGGTGATAAGAATAATTGCTAGATCTCATAATTTTGATTGCATGCAAACATCCACGATGAGATGCTCATTGTGTAATTGTTGTCAGAACTTAAATTACAGCGGTACGGCACTGAACGTGCGGTCGAACGTGAAAGTCAGCAGTCGCAGACGGAAGAGTCCGATATATTGAGCAAGTTTCAGAGGCATAGATCCTCACGGGTCCCTGCAAGGGTTCGTGACGATCTATGCATCATGCTGGTGACTTGGGCTTAAGAACGACTGTCAATGTGGTTCTATTATCATAACACTCTAAATACTCTAGGAATTTTCAGCGGAGGCTCATGAGGACCTATATGAGGCTCATGAGGACCTATACCTCTTGCTGAGACCAACTTGTATGCATGTTTTTTGGACGGTGTCGGCTTTTGGTCGTTGAATGAAACACGATTTCAAGAAACAAAAATGTACTTGAAGTGTACGTAAGAAGGAGAGAAGGAGTTAAACTCAGCCCAATTTATTATTAGTATTATGCGGAATTTTCGCGTCTTTCATTCCAGTCACACTTTCGTGTTTAACAAATTACATACCCCAAATCCTAAAACTTATTTCCTTGTCCTCGAAGACAGGGCAATTACCATACAAGACGGAAATGCCTTGAGGTCGGATTTACAGAGCGGATAGTTCTCTTGACGTGACACAAGGTGATGATTCATGTGTTTTTTGGACAGAGCATTTTGTTTCGTTACTGATGTCTGATAATGGAATGAATTAGCTTGTTCAGTTGCAATCTCAAAATTTTCAACGACTTCTTTCATTTGGGTAACAGAGATATAAACAGTAGTGATGCTGAGTCTAGCTGCAAGAAGCATAGATTGGCATGAGCCTCTGCGGCTGCCGAGGCTCATAAGAATCGGTGTCTCCTGCGGTTGACAGGACCTTGCTACTGTCTAAACTGCAGAGCAGATATGTGAGTAAATTGGATCGCTGCTCTACTATCAAGATGTATAGATTCATATGGTCCCTTGCATCTGCAGGAGTCCATGAGAATCTGTTCCTAAATCTCTCTAGTCTTTCAACGTTTAACTTCTTCCCATGCTGCTCCACGCATATTATATTTCTCAAATGATTCAACGACCAAAAACTGAAACCTGCCCAAAGAACGCTGATACAAATTGGTCTCAGCAAGAGGCATAGACCCTCACGAGCCCTCGCAACTGCGAGGGCTCATGAGGATCTATACCTCTTGCACAGTCGGGAGGTGTTCAATTTTTCTCGGCAGTAAAGGGGGTTAACATAGGCACACCGGCCACCCTTTCCGCCTAAACATAAGGAGTAACTTGTGGTCGCTCCGTGATGCGTGGAAAGGTTTCGGGTGCACTTCCATCAGAATGGTTTATGAGCATGCACACAACGAACCCACTTTTCTCTTGTCTCTACAAGCCTGTTTCAGTGTCTTGTAATCGGATTTACACACTGCTCCTGGCATTCCACGCGTCCAAACCATCTACGTAGCCAGTATATCACTCCGATCCGCAGAAAAACACAGCAGTTACTTCCGTATCAGCGTTTGAGGCCCGATGACGGACGGTAAATTCGTTAATTTTTGTTCAAGAACAGTTAACCACAGTTTGTGACTGACAAAACAGCAACAATGACAACAACAACAACAAAAATCAAACTCGTAACACATGTAGTAAATGAGTTTTCCGAGGGTATTGCGTACATAGGCAGTCAGTCAGTTCATGCTCTACGTCCGACTGCTCCATTGATGGAGGGTTTTATGACTAAACTTCGCCGATACAGCGCGTGGCGGTTTCTCATTGTTTTGCCTCGAATAAGAATGTTCTGCCCTTCCTTTTGAATAGGCATACACAACAGAGGCTTTCCTACTGCCCCCTATGCGCAACGGTCGATCTCTTCTATGCCGTGCAGAGAAGACGAGCAGAAAAGCCTTTTATTTTAAACTTAAGTAAAGTTAGCCCTCTTGACTAGCATTATTGTAAGACATACGAAGAACATTAATAAAAGTGTTATTGCGAGCTAGTAACATGTTTTTTGCCTTATGCAGGCCCCTACATTACGTGGTTTAACTCGTTCAACTCCGACACGCTACGCGACATGGATCGAGCTTGATAGTTCAAGGATGGTGCCAGAATAGCTTGGCGCCTATGGGCGTATTCTTATTACGTGGTGGGGTCGTAGTCGTAGTATGATAAACACACCAGGCGCACGCACGTAAGGTTCTTTTAAATAAACTTCACTCAGCTGCAACCCGTCACACGTGGCTTAAGGATGTAGGCTACACTGGCGTAACAGTTCCAACAATATTTTAATTCAGCGATGCGATCTCCACACGATGCATTCCCAAATGCACCAACACTGATAGAATGTCTCTTCTGCAAATGTCAACACTGGCGACACAAAGTTTCTCACACAACGTACACCACCGTTACGCTGCGTCTCTCACAATGTACACCCTATACGGGCCACGTACCTACGATAAACTGACAATGCATGACAATGTACACACGTGCTTCCTAGCACCAACTTTTATAGTAAAACAACTTTCCAGAAAAATCTAATGAATTTACACAACGCACCCAATCAGAACGGAACACGTAACTGAAACTCATAAATATTAATTAAAAAAGGAACTTTCTAGGATAACTACAATAGTCTACAAAAATTTGACTGCTCATTTCAGCCCTAAATCCTAGTGTGTAGTAACGTCACACATCAGTATGGTAGACCGTTCACGACCTTTCATAACACGCAAAGAACGGCCGCTAATTTCAACGGCGTTCGAGATGAAATAAACTGATAACGCATTCGAGACATGCCGTATGCAGACATGCGGCACGAAGCCACGAATCCGTATAAAGCGCGTCTTAACTCATTCAGCCCGACGGTCGTATTTCCCAAATTTTGGAGGCGTCATCTAATGACTATGCACTAGTTGCAGGAGATGGATCGACCATGATAATTCAAGGGCAGTGCCAGATTAGCTTGGCGCTGACAGGCGTCAAGCTAAACTGGCACTACCCTTGAATCATCGTGGTCAACCCATCTCCTGCTGTAGTGCGTCAGGGCTGAATGGGTAAAATGAGTCCAAACTATTGCATTTTAGAACGCCTTTATTACACTCTTCAATAAAAGGGCAGCTTACAAAGAACAACTACAATATTCAATGAGCCCTTGGATCGAATTCGGAAGCTGTCATCTGCGGACTATCAGGAGACAGATCGACCATGATTGTTCATGGGTGATGAAAAAAAATAGCTTAACACCCACAGGCGCCAAGCTATTCTTTCACAACCCGTGAACTATCATGGTCGATTAACATCTTGTTGATGCGTGTCAGGGTTAAATGAGGGTAGAATGGTGATTTTCGCTGCTGGAGCGCAGATAAAGATTAAATTATTAATTCCCGTATTCCGTGCGTGCAGCACATGCTTCAATGCCTCAAAGTTAACCATAAAGGTCTGGGACAAGCCTGGCAATTCATTTGTGTCGGCTGATAATTCGCAAAGTGCATAACCCTCTGTGTGTTATCTCGTTTAACTCATTCTACACCAGACACACCACAGGAAGATAAGGATCGACCATGATAGTTCAAGGGTGATGCCAGAATAGCTTGGCGCCTATGGGCGCCAAGCTATTCTGGCATCACCCTTGAACTATCATGGTCGATCTGTGTCCTGCACTGCAATGCAGTCTTCACTGCTTGAATCTTGCTTACTGTCCCTAACTCACTATTTCTAGTATGAGGGACTATCAATTTTGACTTATGTTCAAGGGGGGAAAGAGAGGGAAGGGACCAGTAAAAGGTTAGCCAAAAAGGTCGGTGGCAAGGCCAAACGACCATTATAAGATTTTAATCTCACTCAATTTCTATTTGGTTTAAAATTTTGACTTGGTCTCTAAGGCAAGCTCAAGACTGTCTCTTCACGTTACAACAACGGTCCTTTTCATGTTAAAAATATACTTTAATTGAAAAAGGAGATAAAACTATATACAACACCGGGGATTACTGCCCAGTTATGAGTTAAGACCTGGTTAAGAATAGTCTTTAAAATAATAAGAATAATTTTTAAAATCTAGTTTTAAGTTACTAGGCTATTAGTCTACTAATACTACATAGAGTAAGGGCTGTGTTGGTTTGGCGGCGCAACAAAGGCGCACGCGCAGAAAATTCCTTGTTACGTTGTGCCGAACATAGTAATTATGTCCGTAATTAACTTGTATAGGCTGATCAGTGCCTGACTAAGATCTTTCTGAGTGTCTGTACTCATAGCTTTAATAAGAGCATCTGTGGTAGTTTTCATATCGTTTATGATTCTTTCTCTGCGAGGAGTTAGTGGAACAGGGTAGACCTTTGTCCTCCCTGCCTCATAGTTAGGTTCCCTCCTACTTCGGGAACCAGATCCCGGCGTAGGGGGGTGGGGTATGGTGATTGAGAGAGGTAAGGGTAAAAGATTATCAGTTTGAGATCCATAATTGAGTCTCTTCCTGCAACTGGAATCAAGTCCCGATGCAGGGGAAAGCTCATCTGGATGAGAAGTCAACAGAAAGGATACTACATTATCAGTTGAGGGCACACTCAACTCAGTTTGAGGTTTGCGGTTAATAATACTTAATCTCGGTTTTGGCTTAGGAACAGTCCTAGTCTGAGGTTTTAGGGACCGCCTAGGCGGTATGGGGGGGGGGGGGGGGGGGGTTTGACCCAAGCTGTTTTGTCTAGTTTTGGGGAAGCAGTACTGTGGATTTCGTTTTCCTGGGCTGTTCCACGTTGGTTGATGTTTAATTGGGCTCTACGGAGGGCCTCTTGGTACGGGATATAGGTTTTATTTCTGATTTTATTAGCTTCACGGTACAGCAGAATTTTGGGGCATTTTTGATATGCGGCACTGTGTGGCCCACCACAGTTGACGCATTTGGCCACCGCCGAGCCAGGACAGTTCGCCCGGCGGTGGTCCCTGCTTCCGCAACGGATACAAGTGGAGGTTTTGGATTTGCATACTCTTGTCGCGTGCCCCAGTCGGCAGCAATTGGCACAGGGTGCCAGCGACGGGGCATATGGTTCGAGTGGGCAAAACATAGAACCAATCTTAATTTTAGTAGGTGCAGTCTTCAGAGGACAAGGGCAAAATTTAAAGAATTCGGTGTTGGGGTAGAATGAGTTAAGCAGCGAACACCTACTAACTGCCAAAGGCATAGATCCTGAAGAGTCTGCAGCCACGCAAAGCCTCCTACTGATTGTCGGATATTTTTAGCTGCATGTTTGTTTTTTGTGTTGTTTTGCGTATGGCCGGTTGTGCCGTTTTCAGTAAGGTTGTGTTGTTTTGTTCAGTGTAGACTAAAATCATCCGCCTAATGCCGCAGCACCGTAGCCATGCATACACATAAATATGCAAGAGGCATAGATTTACATGAGACCCTGAAGCCGCAGGGTCACATGTGAATCAATCTATCTCGAGCTTGTGCTGATTTTGCGCCATATATTTACACGCGCTCCGTTTTTCCTTTTTTTAACCCTAGTTTTTCTTTTCTTTTTACATCTTTTACCCTCAGACGAAAAGAAGACAACGCTTTTTTGAACCTGTGACTGTCAAGGTAGTATTTTCCTTGATTTACAGCTTGTCGGACATCGCTAAGCGGCGCTAGTGTCGAGCACAGAAGGGTTTGTTGTGACAAGGGTTCGCGACAAGGTCGTGTATTTATATGACAGATGCCCGTAAACGGACAAAGTCTGTTGTGACATGGTGGCGAGACATGGGTCACGTCACAGTTGCAGCAGGAACGTTTTTCGTGTACATGCACATGTTTTGCGTTCTGCTCACTGCGTTTTGCTCATAAATTGAATCCAGACAAACAAAGATGATTGTCAAGCAAAACATTAAAATGCCAACAAAAAAAGAAACACTCTCAGAAAGGACAAGTACAACACAATACATTGCATTGGGCTAAATTATGGTAGAATGGTTCTTTTCGCTGCTGGAGCTTCAGATAAAGATTAATTTATTAATTCCTGTATTCCATG
Organism: Semisulcospira habei; assembly: GCA_036245525.1. Lineage (NCBI taxonomy): Eukaryota > Metazoa > Mollusca > Gastropoda > Semisulcospiridae > Semisulcospira > Semisulcospira habei. The sequence goes on from BTPG01000008.1 coordinate 133,722,030, forward strand.
CGTGCAGCACATGTTTCAGAGCCTCAAAGTTAACCCTAAAGATTGAGACAAGCCTGGGAAGTCAACTGTATTGTACTCAAGTTGTCCTTTCTAAGTACGTTTCCTTTTTTCTTACGAATTTGTCGAAAAATTAAGAACGGATGCATCGCTACATATTAAGTGGAAAATGCCTGGACTGCCTTTGACCACTGCCTCTGATCAACTGGTATGATGTAAACATGATCAATGAGGCAAAGATTCTATTGCCTGTGCAATGACGTTGTAGGGCATCTTGGATGCAGAGAACCATGGCAATCTATGCTTCTTGCAGATTTGCCGAGTTTAATATTTGAGTGCTTGTTTTGTTTCTTTAAGACATTCTCCCCAGGACCGAAATCCCAAAATTTTGAAGTTTTTCTCCGAAGGACTGTTTTACAATTCTAGAGACAGATCGAGCATGACAGTTCAAGGGTGGTGCCATAATAGCATGGCCCCTATGGGCGCGACGCTATTTTGACACCACCCTTGAACTATCATGCTAGATCCATGTCTTGATGTGGTGTCGGGGCTGAATGAGTTAAACTATAAACGTTTCATAGTCAATAAGATAGTCCGTAAGAAATAATCCAACATTGAACTGTTCATCCAAGATCATCGCAACTATACAAGTATTGACCATGAGATCAGATCCACGTGACCGTTTTCAATGGTTAGCTTTCTTTATCTGGCAAGCATAGGCAAGAGTCCATTGTGGTGACTGACGTGACTTTCTTTCAAGTCATATAACGAGTTTGCTGACGTCTTTTGACGAAGCTAGCCATGTCCGCACTGATTCAACGTGCACAACAATTGCATTCTTCTCTCCCTCATTACGTGGGCGCACTGTATTATTAGGGTATTGTTCATTTCTACGTTACGAGGCGACCCGTCTCATTTGCAAGTGTCTCTTTTGACGAAATTATTGTACCGGAAATGCTAAGCAGGGGATGATTTGACGTGTTTTATGGAGAGGATCGTTGCAGTTGCCACGTTCAACCACTTCGGCCGCACATTGCGTTTCTGAAAGTTTCGTTAACTCAGCGCCAGAAAACCTCATCCGCCCAACATCCGTGGACATGGAGTCAAAATAGAGAGGGCAAGAGGCATAGAATCTCATGAGCCCCCCGCAGATGCGGGGGCTCATGAGGTTCTATGCCTCTTGCATTTGGGTGGTTTTCATATTTTTCCGGGATTAGCCTGAACAATTACACCCTTTACTTAACTCATTCTACCCCAACACCGAAATCCCCAAATTTTGCCGTTGTCCTCTGAAGACTGCACTCTAGTGCAGGACACAGATCGACCATGATAGTTCAAGGGTGATGCCAGAATAGCTTGGCGCCCATAGGCGCCAAGCTATTCTGGCATCACCCTTGAACTATCATGGTCGATCCTTATCTTGCTGTGGTGTGTCTGGGGTAGAATGAGTTAAAAGACACTGAGTAAGAGCCAATATAGATGAGCCCAAAACAACAATTTCTATGAGTGAATGTTTCTTGCTGATGGTACGGTCTTGGCGAGGGACGTATCCATGAATCAGATTACGTAACGTTCTCATTATGTGACTATACGTTTCGATGAAAAACAGTCTGTCAAGTGTTCGTGAATTTAACCCTTTCGCTGCCGAAAAAAATGAAAACACCGATTTTTTTTTTTTTTGGGTTCATCAGTTTATTAAAGCATACGTAAATAGCCTTTTGACAACGCATTATTGTTTTTTTGCAAACGGAAGAGCACATCCGAAACACTAAATTGGATTTTTAAAAAAAATTCTGCTACCCAGGGGCCAGTTGCATGAGCCAGCTTAGTCCTGTACCAGCCACTAAGCAAGGTGCGCTGCTATAGCGGCGCACATTGCTTAGTGGCTGGTGCAGGACTAAGCTCGCTCGTGCAACTGGCCCCAGATCCTGTCCATAGCGTCAAGGATTTTGTTTTTGCACATCGCATGACGCCCCTGTGAAAGGAAATAGCCTCAGCGGTCAGTCGTTAATTAAATCAGCACCTCTGTCAGGGGATGCACGACCTTCTTCGCCCTTCCTCAATAATAAATGCGTCTATCAATGTTTCCACCCCTGGATGTATTACGTAATCAGTCTGTGACTCTAACCTCTCCCCTCTTTTGTGTGCAGAGACAGCTATATTTGGGAGTCAACGCAAATGGGTTTTGTTTGCTACGGTGGTATGCTAATCTGACATTACCCTTAAACTATCATGTTCGATTACAGTCAGGCATAATAAGCTTTAAAATATGAACAACTCTGAATGTTCCTAAAAGATAAACGCATCTGAGCTCCAAACAATACGGTAGACATTGGGATGAAATCCTCATCTTGTTACTTTATTGCATCTTTAGTGCTCCCTTACTGAATTCCTGCAATGCCGAGAGAGAACAACAACAACAAAACGTACTCAACCCGACACCAAGAGGCACAGATCCTCATGAGCACCCGCACCTGCGGGGGTTCATGAGGATATATGCCTGTTGCTGAAACCACATTGTATCCACGTTCCTTTGACGGTTGTGGATCTTCAATGACGTTCAGTATAGAAATATTTTTTAAAATGCAATCTGCGTCCACTGGCTGTTGAAGACCTAGAGGTTTAAAGGCGTTTGGGTTGAGTAAGGAATTTGTCAGAGACACTGTACAGATGAGATCGATGGCCGGGTGTACATTGATATTATTCGTAAAAACGTGTTTTTCGCCCAAAGCCTCATCCATGTGTCAGCTACAGTCTTCAGCATCTCCCGGTGTGCAGGCAGTGATGGGCAGTCATTGAAAGACAAGTGCCTGGCGCTGACAGGTCTACCCTCCAACAGCCAATGGACCGCTCGCTGTGCATTCACCTCGGGTCACTTTCTTGTGCGGCCTTGCGGTAATTAGTGCCGCGGATGAATACATCGAGGGCAGCATCCGGCCGAGAACCTTCCTGCGCCGGAACAATGCGCGCACATTGTCTGTGTCAGATGCAAACACGGCCGGGGACAGAGGACCGCTGAGCCTGTCTGTTAGAGTCTAACGGAAAAGTGAAGTCATCACCAGCTGCAAGGGGCATAGACCCTCATAAGCCCCTGTGTATATGCCTCTTACACGCCAGTTTTACATTTGTGTTTGTCATGCTGACGGGATTTTTGTTCAATCAGCGACCCTTTGAGACTAACCCATCTACAAGAAGCCTATATGTCTCTGACCTCCACGCAGGTCAAAAAACTCCACACACTGTCTGCCTCAGGAAAGACTATGCCGCGGCCTTTTCAGGTACTATTAGGTTCAGTGCACATTTTAAATCTGCGTGCGTCTTCGATGGAAGAAGCCTAAGGGGTCCGCCGTGTGCGAGTGCGATTCCAAGGAACTGTTGTCGCTCCAGGACGATGTCCCTGCTTCCTTCCGCCTCCAATTGTGTGCAGCAGGCCACGTCCTGGCCGATTAATGATCACAGAGTCACGTGCAGGGAGCAGAAAGAACGAACCAAGCGGCAGACGTCGTGACATCCTCTGTCTGAGGTGCTCAGATGCAAACTTCGGCGACTCGTGACACTAATTTAAACCGTTCTGTGCGGAGAAAATCTGAACACCACCCAACTACAAGAGGTGTAGTTCCTCATGAGCCCCCGCTGGGGCTCATGTGAATCTATGCCTCTTACTGACACCACTTTGAATCCATTTTCTTGGAAAGCTAGGACATTAACAGTTGTGGGTGTTGGATTGACAACTCAAGAATGTTGAGATACAATCTGCGTCAACTGGCACTGAACGGGTTAATGTGACCGTGACCTTAGATTCATGGGTCATTTTAAATCCTGCTCAAGCCTCAACACCAGCATCTTGCTTGGTAGCTGGAACAGGATTTAAGTTCACTCGTGCAGAGACCTGACTCTTGCTTCCAAAGGCTCTTGAGGACGCAAGAAACCTGCCTTCAGGCCTTCGTCGCCCAAACGTATGGTCGTACACCATACACCCACTCCCAAAATTTATCCAGACCTTTGAAATGTATTGGGAAAAATTCGGGTATGTTAGGTTTCAGATGAAACAGACATTAGTGAAGGGAAAGAAAGCTCTTTCAGTTGTGAAAGTCATCGCCGAGAGGCCGCACTAAAAAATGAAGAGTTGAAGTCGAGATGAAGTACATGACATGGAGAGATGCCAGACCTCTCTCTCTCTCTCTCTTTCTAAAAGTTCATTGTTCATTGTTCATTCTTCTCTCTCTCTCTCTCTCTCTCTCTCTCTCTCTCTCTCTCTCTCTCTCTCTCTCTCTCTCTCTCTCTCTCTCTCTCTCTCTCTCTCTCTCTCTCTCTCTCTCTCTCTTGTCTTGTAGTATTGTTTAACTTGTTCTTGTTTGCGCTGAGTTAAACATCACCCTTGTGTAATAAAGTCTCATCATCACCATCGTCATCTCTCGCCTAGATGATCCAAGCTATTCTGACAGATTCTGGTACCAAACTCGAACTATCATTGTCTGTCAGTTTCCTGTTGTAATTTTTCAGAGATAAATGGGTGAAATTTCATTTTTCACTCTAAGAGTTCAGAAGAACATGTCCTCGTATATATTAGTTATTCTGAACAAACTGATCAGTTCAGAATACCATTTTCAAATGAACAGCGGAACTCTGCCTTCCCTGGATCCGGATACAGATCTAGACACATCTTGCCGATGCGCAGGAGCAGCACGTTGTCCTGCTCACGTCCTTCCGGTCCAAGGGAGACGACTGGGACATGAGGGCAGACAACCGGGCGTAAGAGAGGCGCCTGAGCGCGCGTTGGGGGGAAATGAGGCAGGAAATTGCCAATAAGTTTCCGTGCTTCTCCGGACTACACTGTCACCTATGAGATCTGTAACATCTGCAAGAGACATAGATTTTCATGCGCCGCAGCGAAAGCAGGGGCTTATGATAATCTATACCTCTTGCTGACAAAGATTTGCGTCTGGCTGACCCTCGGATTGATGGTGTCTCTTTAGGTTGTGCCTGCAGGTCTGTTCCGGCTTTGTCTTGTCCGCCGTGATCAAGTATTGTTGGGTCTTGATGCGGACACTAGTTTCCATGTCCTAGCCAGTCACGTACCTTAAGACAATAACTTTCTCTTCCGTCAGAAGGTGTTAATGAGCCTGATGTTTGCCTGTACCAGACAGAGTTTTATAAGCCCTTGCAAGCTGCAAGTGCCCACGAAGATCTATATCTCTTGGCTGCTTGGATGCATTTGCAGTGTCGATGTATGTCCACAGACTGAGTCTATGGTGTATCATGTCCTAGCAGCAGGAAGCATTGTCCATGATATGTCTTCGAGAAACGTAGATGTAAGTTTATTTGTGACGGTCATCTTGGCCAGCAAAACGCACGGAACTTTATTTGCATGTACTCTGTAAGCAATGCTCTCCTGCGTACTAGGGACATTCTGAGCACGATTCTTGACGGGAGGGTCTGTAACTATTGGTGATGGAAGGAATTCACAGCCAGTGTACACTATGACATTACTGTTGTAATCAAACGCTTGTGAAGGAGCATCGGATAAATTTACGGCTCTAGGCACGCAGTTTTCTCATTCAAAACCTCCCCCACCTTCCCTGCCTCCCTCATCAACCTTAGAAACCTTTGACAAGAAATGTGTGTTGGTTGTGATTTATGACATTACGGTTTTACTCCCTTCACTGACGGAAAAAATAAATACCACCCGACAGCAAGAGGCAAAGAACCTCATGCGTCCCCGCAAATGCGGGGGCTCATGATGTTCTTTGCCTCTTGTTGATCTCACTGTATACCCATGTTCCTTGGCTGGATGAAGTTATTTGGTTTGGATCTATAACCGGTGGGGTTAAAGCCATAGGTTCAAATTACAGAAGAACACAATTCTAGCTGTAATTAAATTGCTTGTTGAGTTGCGATAGGCGACTTTGTTTCCTTCGTTCTATCATTCGTTCGTTCGTTTGTTTGTGTCTTTTTTGTATGTGAAAGAAACTGTCTTTATTTGATTTTTGTTTCATTTAACAATTCACTGACATGCTTACTGTAATGCCATAGCGCAATCCAGTGCTTGTCTATCACGTACCACTGACGTCCACCTTTCAACAGCTCAGTATTTCTCATGCTGACATCTACCTCATGCTGAATTATACAGGGTCACACTGAACAACACAAAACACAGCACGACGCGACACATTATATGTATTCAGACAACAAACTCTTCCATATGAAAGATACATAGATGTTCATGCGTCACTGCAGGTTACTCGTAACGACACACTCGCATTAATATGAGCCATTGCAAGCAAGTTGAGCCAAAGCAGGTGCCCATGATAACTTATGCCTATTTCGTGCACTAATATCGGTCATGTTATCTATTTTGAGTTTGTTATATAGGATGAAGTTTCGTGGTTTAATCTACGGATGACGACAAACTCCTGAAAGGGACATAGATCCTCATGGGTCCCTTGCAACTTGCAGGGCTTCATGAGGATCAATGCCTCTTACTTGCAAGGAGAGGAACCATGTGAATTTGAGTTTGTCAGTAGGATGAGATTTCAAGGTGTTAATGTACAGCTGCAGACAAGGGTATGGGTTTCTGCGTGTCACTGCTGTCATCGATATGTCATCAAACACAATGCCCTCCCTGACAGTAATGTATTAACCGATTTGCCCCCAGGGTGTCCTTAACTCAACAGAACATTCACGACTACAAAAAATTCGAACAGGCCCAACTCTATTATGGGAAATTTCAGTCATCAGGTTTTTGAGGTTGCGCACTTTCCATGAATTAACTCATTCGCGGCCAGCCGCATCCGGATGAGCGGCTTATGCCGCGCATCCGGATGCGGCTAGCCGCGAATGAGTTTAAAACATCCAAAACATCCGCTCTCTTGATTTTCTGACTTTCTAGAATGCTGTAAATAGAAGAAATGGATGAAATATGGTTTATATGCAATAGAGGAAAATAATGGATCATATGAATCATTATAAAGGATATTGCCGCTGACTGATCAGCTGTAATGCTTTGCAGGCACTAGTCTTGAGCTGCTAAGATAGATCTATTTCCAACTGCCTGCACTCCTCGACTTCTGAGAAAAAGTGAAAACGATCCAACAGGAAGAGAGATCTTCATGATCTCCGCACCTGCCTCTATGCTTCTTGCTGCGCCAACTTTGTGTCCACCTACTACGGACAGATTGGGTTCTTTGTGTTGAATTAACACAGATTTCAAAAACACGAACTGCAACCACTTGTCATACAGTTGCACTGGATGCACTCGAGTTACAAATCAACTCTGTCTATGAATGCTTTCAACCTGTCATGTTCCTTGTTGAAATAATATCGCAATCGCTTTGAGCTGACATGGTCGACCTATCTTCTGGTGCCTGTTGGAAGCCGTTTTGGTTTTGTTTTGAAATTACTCACTTCACTGCTTAGTGGACACAGATCGTGGTTTTTTCATCGTCAAAGAATAACTCTAACTAGAATTAACACGCTTAGAAAAGACAGCTACAACACAATTCATAAAAAGGCCCAAAATAGATTTTTTAAAAGTATACAAATCGCTACTTATCTTGTCAGTGTGAAGAAGATAATTGAGCCCAGCCGTCAAAGGGGAATGATTTTAGCAAGAGGCATAGATCCTCATGAGCCCCCGCAACTGCGGGGGTCATGAGGATGTATGCCTCTTGCAGTTGGGCAGCGGTTAATATTTCTCGGCAGTGAACGAGTGAACAAGGGCATAATGCAGGTGCACTAGGTGCAGCTTTGTAACAAAACCCTACAGAGATTGCTCGGCGTGTCGTGTTCATTGTTGAAATCCCCTAACCCTTGATGATCTCCGTACCCCCTAACAGCTTCTATCATCCGGCGTCGATTACCTCTGTCAGTACCCTAACAATGACGTCACGCAAGCTAACTACGCACTCCGCTCTGCTGCCACAGTATTTCATGTTAACATGTGCATCCTATATGAATCATGCAAGTTCATGCAATCGTTGAGTCAATCCCCGATTAGTAACTAGGTAAATAAGGCAGAAACGTGCTGAGCAAGAGCATAAATTATCGTGAACCCATGCAGTTGCATGGGCTCATGAGAATTTACGTCTCTTGCAGATGGAAGAGGCATTAGGAGCAATGACGGCCGGCATAGTAAAATCGTATACAGTGCTAGTAGAATAGGAACTACGTTCACAAGAAGTTTTCTAACAACTAACTCGTAAACTGTTTGTATGTCAATGCACTGTCGTTGAAAGATGGCGTTAGTCGTGTTAGCGTAATTGGAACTGATTCGCACTCGTGGTTCTGTGATGACGGACTTACAAGTGTGTTCATCATTCGTTGCTAATTACGTAGACCTGACTTCAGTAATTGATATCTGTACTAGGTTACCTCAGAAAGAGTGGGTAGGCCTACGTTCGGCTTTTCGTGCAATGCGTAATACAGACCAGAAAGGTGAACACCAAGCGTGTAAGATGTAAAGAAATTCCCCAAACAGAAAGAAACACGCTTAGAAAGGACAAGTACAAGACGATTCGTTTTTACAAAAACTGGTAAAAATTGGTAACTAATGCTGAATATCTTCAATAGCATTTTTTTTTTACCAGTTTGCCTGCATTTTCTTGTTGAAAAGTGGTTTTAAATTCCTCGAAAATTACTAACTTCTGCTATAATTTGTAGTTTTAATGTGACAAAGTCATCTTTTGAAACAAGATTGTGTAATTTGGGTGTGACTCGAAAAGTCAATTTCAGAGCACTGTTAGTCGCCTCGCCGCCCTCCCCCCCCCCCCCCCACACCCCCCCCCCACACCCCCCCCCTCCCCCAACCAAATCCCAATCCGCACCAACCCTCACCAAGTCTCTAGACGCAATACAGGCAGCTATAAAACACATGAGTGTAAGCCTCTGACATCAAAGTCGGTTCTAACCATCACCCCGCTGGGTTCTGTCAAACAACGGCGCCATCTCAGAGGCCTGACATAAAACTCCCAATGATGTCGCGATTACGACTTTTCATCAAAAAATGACGGCACCTTATCAACGCCGTCAAGCTGCTCCTTGTCCTAACCATCTACAACAGGCCCAGATTGTCATGAACCTTTGCGACACTCGGATCGGAGGCACTTGCTGCCTTTGGTCGCCATATTTATCCTCTGAAATTTTTGCTTTTCATGACTTAGTGGACGATGTTCGATTCAAACACTTTCAGATTTTGCAAGAGGCATAGATTCTCACGAGTCCCTGGGAAGCAGGGACATGAGAATCTATGCCTTTTGCTTGGTTTAAACATCGTCTAAAGTTAATGTCATTTTTTTTCAGTTCGAAATCCACGATGTTTGAGTCATTGAGTGTCTCAAGCAGTGTGAATGGCGACCACGGGGCCCATAAAACCAGACGGTCTGATTTGCCATCAAAACTTGGCACCGCGGGATGTCCAACACGACATGCCATCTAATTTATGAAAATGCACCGGCGTTATGTTTTGTAACGCACGCAGACTTGCCCACAGTCGTACGCACAGACTCTCACGCAACAGACGCATACACCGCCACTGACTCAGACGGGCGCATTCATGCGGTAAAACACAACACACGGGCTCCCTTTCTAAAGTAACCTTTATACACTATGAATGAAAAAGAACGACTTAAATGATTATCAACTATGTACACTGTTCTATTATCACACACACACGTATCACAATATCTTTGCCAGGCTAGGTCTTAGTCTCACATTGCCTCCAACCTGTTTGATGTTGCCTGGTTACGTTGGTCCTTCTCACGTCTAGGCGTGAAAGTCCTTCGTCGTACGCTTATTGCCGTCCTGTCTCTTTGGCACAGACGTCCTCGTTCTCGTACGGTACTCATTTCTCGTTTTGACTTGGGTGTCTTGGTCCCAGTCAGACTCACTCTCAGAAGAGCTGGAGGGATGACCTCACGTAGGTCCCACCTGTGGCGTCCGTCTTTTCCACTCTTTACAAGAACTCTGAATAGACAACAAAAGTCCCAACGTAACACTTGCTAAACACACAACATATTGGATCAATGAGAAACGTCACGTAACCTGGCTGATACAAATAACTCACACGTTCATTCACACACACACACGTGCTTCATAAACTGTCTATTTCCGTAACACCCCTATATCTCTGTCACTATCTTGAAACAGACTATAGCCTAACATTCTTGCTATACATTACTCTATACACTGGAAAAGACTATGCTTACCCAACCACGTACTATCTTCATAGCGGCTTAGACATACACACTTCATATTCCTTTAGTCATCTAACTCGGTAAACAACAGTATACAAAAACACCGGTTACTTCACCGAATTCTAAACATACTATACTAAACCAAACCGGAACACCGCTATACAACCACATTACTCTTACCAACGCATACTGTCTTTAACTAAACAACTATCAATACTACATTTATAGAAACATACCTGAAATCTAGGCTTCAGAGTCTTGGAATGCGGGCTAGGTAACTCAAACACAACCGTTCCATACGACAAAACAGCCCGCACTCCCGATCTAGACCTCTGACAGTCACAGCTTCCGCCTAGAACTCACTAAACAGAACTCACTAAAAATCCCGTGCTAACCATGTCTTACAGATTTCCCGTGCGTCTAGTGCCACACGGACTATTGGCACCAACAAACCGTTAACAGAAACCGTACCGTACTAATCCTACTCGTTAACAAAAACCGTACCGTATTTACCCTAATGAATGAGCACTATGCACGAGCATAGAGCTTCATCACATGTTTACGTCACCTTTTTTAACGTTCGATTTTTAGTGGGTGGCTGTGCCGGAGACACCCGTCTAATTTATGAATAATACGCCGTGGTAATGTTCACGTCACCTGTTTATCGTTCGATTCCTTGCGGAGTGCTGCGCAGGAGAGGAGATGGCAATAGGCTAAATAGATATGACAGAGAGTTATGTACAGAGTCGGCCAGAAAGTTATACATGCTTATTGGGCAAGGGAAGGGATTTCACAGAGTCGTTCTGTCACCGCAGACCCGCATGGGGGCGCACTAAAAGCCCACGGGGAGGCAGTTCTTTGAAATGTAAGTTGCAGAGGATGTTGACAGCAGTTACGATCTTTATAGCATACCTGGAACAATGACTCATATCACCTACCACATTTGAATATCGAGGTACGTAAATACGCATGACTCTGATCCTTGTTAGCAAAAGGCATAGATCCTCATGAGCCCCTGCAATTGCAGGGGTTAATGAGGGTCTGTGCCTCCTGCAGATGGCAGGAATTCGTCAGAAATGTGTGTGCTGATGACTCAGGTTACGCTCCTTGACTCTAATTAAAAAAGTAATAACCATCCGTCTTTGACAACAGCTTCATTTTTTATGCGAAGTCCTTCAGTGACTTTTACCACTGACGGAAACAGTTTGTCATTCACTGTCCCTCACATGTCTAGATGAAACCAGTTCCGTCAGAGTGCTTCTACTACAAGCCTGTGTCACATAAATATTTGTGCAGAACGCACTGTATTTCATCGACTGTGCAGATAAATATTTGTACAAAACACGCCTCACTGTAGTTGTGTGTGTGTGTGTGTGTGTGGTGTGTGTGTGTGTGTGTGTGTGTGTGTGTGTGTGTGTGTGTGTGTGTGTGTGTGTTTCAGTTCAACTGTGTAGACGACAGCATGGAAAAATACGGAAATGTAGACATAACAAGTTTCATCATAAAGGGGACACCCACTGCGTATTATTTCACTACATAAATACATAGAAATGAGAGTGTTTAGACATCCTGTACGGCCACCTCTGTGTTTTATGAATAGATAAATCTATTGCTCATAGAAACACACGATGCTTTGTGATTTACTCATATCCAGCCACAGGCCACACAGGTTATCTTCCCGGTACACGCATCTCATTTAATTACAAGATTCAGAAGACGTTATAAAGATTTGGTTATGTCTCCTGATTGTCAAGGGCTCCAAACGTCAATAGGTATAGGCCTATTGATACTCGTAACCGGTCAGGGGACAGAACTCTTAGTGCACAAATCTTCTTTTTCCTCCCCATGAGATTTTATTGAGTGATCGGCCTAAAAGAACTGTGTGGCTACCCTGGTTACCTCCCTCGATGCGCTACGCTAGCTTAGCGCATCGAGGGGGGTAACCAGGGTGGCCACATGCGTGATTTAGGTTCCGGACCACTCGGCAAAAACTGCAGAGAGCAATTAGTTTTTTTCGTCCTAAATCAGCCTGTGAGATCTAAAAAGATATTTTTAAAAGATGATACTACTGCTGGCAGCGTATTGTGATGAATAGCTACACTACCATTTATAGAAGGAAATAATCATATTTTTTTCCCAAAAGCAGCATGTCAGCGGCCGACATAGCTATGACGTTTGTAAGGGCAGAAGGGCGCCACCAAGCGGCCAGTGTATTGCAAAGAACGATGAGTTATGGGCAAACAAGGAACGACACAGGCACTCGCAACAATTACACTAAAAGGCTATATTTCACAAGTTGGCCGTTTCCTATTTTATACGCTAGAGGCATAGACCTTCATGCAACAAAACCGACAGAAAGGACTTATGAGGATACCCGCTTCTCGCCAGCAAGAATCAGTCAAATTTATATCTTTGTGTTTTGAACAGAGGACAACGTATGGGGTACAGCTAAACAGAAACTCAAAGCAAGTTCGCACTATCTTAAGAGACACAGAGTTTCAAAAGCTCCTATTGCCAATATTGTTCGGCCCAATTTCCAAAAGCAAACTTTTTTTTAGGCCAGACTTGGCCTTTTTTGGCCTGCGCACTGCATAACCATAGGCTCCATGCATCCAACGAAGGCTGACGTCAGCCTGGAGACTTTCTGGACGATGCCACCTTGGCTTATCCGGTGACTTTTTCACCTCTGGTGCTCAAACGGACGACGTCGTTAGGGTTTGTGCCTGTGATTATAAAAAAAGGGCCGGCAATATTTCACACTGCTGCCCACCCTTCGCCCCTGCGTCATCCTCATGCAAATAACGAGAACGCCTGAATCATGAGGACTCCCTCATATTGAGAAACAGGGATGCGAGAAGGTATATCATTGGAACCGGTCACTTCTAGCAAGAAGAGTAGACTCTCATGGCCGCTACAATGCAGGGACTCATAAATATCTATATTTTTTGCATACGTTAATTTAATGTCTGGTGAGCAAGGTTACTAGGATTCAGATAATTGGAACGTTTGACTTTTAGCAAGAGGCATTATATTCTCAGGAGCCCCTGCAAGGCAGGGGCTTCTGAGAATCTGTGCCTCTTGCAGATGGAATTGAACAAGGCTTGTGGACCACCAGGCTTCATGCAAATAACGAGAATGCAAAGGGAACACGCTACATTACATTAATTGTCCACTGGGCGACATTTTTCAAATGTCACCGCGAAAACAAGGCGCCCGGCTCCTTTGATGCGGGATGAAATACTAGCACAACAATGAAAGGTTAGCAATGTCGCCACCGCGGGGGACATGGCGGGATCCCTGCTGTGGAAATGGTTTTGGGTGGAGTCCTCACAAGAGAAGGTGGGGAAGAAGTCAATTTGGAAATCAGCGTGGAAGATATGTTTGTTAAGTGGTGGTTGTGGTGATGGTGGTGGGAGGAAGGGGGCAGGGGTACGAGTTTTGGTACGATAACAAATTTGAACGCTTTTCAAGGGAAAAAACCTACGGAAGTGGTAATAAATCGTTCACGCAGCTTGACACATACATGTATTCACTGTAAGTTATATAGTTTCCCTGCTGCCCACAATGTCGGTCACTCTAACTGCGTTTGTAAAACTGTGGTTGTCTTGTTTTTCTTCAGCCTTCTCCTTTCTTTGTGCGTGTCCAAAAAGTTCTCATATGCATAGAAAAAACAAATTGTTCTATGTACATAATTATGGTTTCAAATTTCCACATATTGATACTTCACGACAAGATAAACGGCCAGAAACATTTTATTTGCAAAGTCCTTTGCCCAGATACTTTTTTTGTCATCCGCGAAGGGCAACGACCTTAATTAAATACTGCAGGTTTCATGAAAATGGTTGTTTCTGGCTGGGCCAGTTTTGCATGTCCATGTCGATGAATTCCACACGCTATATCTCAATAATGAGCCGATCGTTTTTGTTGTTGTTGTTTTTTTATTTTATTTTGGTCCTCACTCTGTATGTAACATTTTCATTACTCCGGAGTTCATTTAATTGAATGTTAACTATAATTACTTTCATTAATAAACAGCCCGACTGATTTGCGTATAACGTGTGTTACGTATGGGAGGCCCGTGGATTGCGGATTTGTGTATTGCGTGCATATGGGATCCATCAACACAGGGATCCATCGAGCTGATCCCCAATTTTGCCATATACCCTTGCATGTTTATTTATTCCTCAGACGGATGAAGTATTTGACATTTGACCCCTTTCTGCCATAGTACATATATTTTTGTTTCTGAAATTTTTGTTCCTTCAACGTCCTAGTCTCAACAAGAGGCATAGATCCTTATGAGACCCCGCAAGTGCGGGGGCTCATGTGGAACTATGTCTAGTGCAGTCGGGTTCTGTTCAATTTTCTCAGCAGATAAGGGGTTAGAGAAGGGGTTAAACCTACGTAGGTGCAGACAGATGTAAGACTGACTCTAGAGATTAACTGTCAAAGCCCGCGTACATGAATCCCTTCTTCAGCAATAAGACTTGTTAACAGAAAAGGGTTTCAATTTCAAGATGTTCTGAATAATTTTGTGTGCCCTTTGGGGGCCATTTTGTCAAAACAATCACCGATTCAAACCCTGAAGACATGTACCAACCAGCGTCAGAGAAGAGGCAGAGAGGTAAGAAGCGAGACTGGATTTCTCACAGCAAGATGCATATATTCGCATGAACCCTTGCTTTAAACGCATGGCTCATGAGAATCTGTGCCTCCGGCAGACGTAAGAAACCTTTACGTCATAGTCAGGGAAGAGGGGCTTGATGGATAGCGGTGTTAACACGTAGGACGTGGTTGCATCTGCGAACAGAGCTAATTCGCAATGAATCAACAATGACTGAGTACACGGGGCGCAACCCCAGCCGTCCCTCTCTCGCCAGCCCGCCCTACCTGACACGGCTGCTCATTATACGCCAGGGTCTGGCTCCGCGAGAGATCGTGAATCCTGCGCAAGCCACTGCGCGAGGTGCTCCGCTGTCGCGGAGCCCCTCGCGCAATAGCTTGCGCAGGATTCACGATCTAGTGGAACTCTCGCCAGGCACTGAAACCGGGGTCCGGGAAACTGATGGGCCGAGCAGACGATCTCTCCGCTCGGGGGCAGCAGCAAAAGAGTGAACCTTCCACGATCTCCTACATAAGAATTAGTAGACATATGAGAAGAGTTCGCGCCACTAAGGCAAGATCTATAGCAATGAATTATTGTTTTGCGCATGGAAGGGCTGCAAAGACGCTCTTGTTTAAATCTATGCTTATTTCACACGAAGTGCAATATGCAGGACATTGACTCAACCTCCCCAATGTGAAAACGTAGACGTAAATGAAGACCATCATTTCATAAAGGCGGTGAGGTCTATGCCTTTTGCAAATGACACAGATGCAATGTGAGGAGGTCTTCATATCTATGCTTCTTGTAGTCGAAGTGCTTTCACAGTCTACATTCGTAACACTGGATTTGAAAATCCAACGACGAATCTTCGTCTAAAAAAAATTACTACGGACAATTAAAGATGACTCAGTCCTGCCAGCAAGAAGTATAAAACCTCATATGTTCATACAGCCTGCTGGGGCTGATGAGATTCTATGCCACTTGCACATGGTATGGCCGGGCCTGCTGAATGAGATGCAGGCGGCGGGCAGAAGGTCCTGGTCGCTCCATCACCGCCAAGACCACCACGTCCAGGGGACCGACCCTGCTCCGGAGGCATCCATCCTCAGCTAGGGGTAGGAACAGCAGCCATCGGTCTTATCGACATTCTCTTTGGGACTTACCCTGTCCCGATTATTTTTAACTTCTCGTGAACGCCACTCGTCTGCAGAGATCCTCGTGAGCTCCTGCTCCGAAGTCATTCATCCTCAGCAAGGGCTCGGAGTAGCAGCCATCGGTCTCACAGACATACTCTTTGCTTTCTTCGCTTCTTCTCTTCTCAGCGCCACCCATTTTGCATAGATCCTCGTGAGCCCTTTCAGAGCTTTTTCTTTCTTTTTTACGTATTGTGAATGCAAACCTATCTGCTTATATCCTCGTGAGCACCTATCTCCAAATCAATCTATTTTTCTGCAAGAGCTTGGAACAGGGCATTATTCCTGGTGCTGCCCAAAATGCACAATATCATCGAGCCAACGCTGGTCGCTAAGCCGTTAGCCGTTTTTGAGCGCCGCCAATTTTCGAAAAGGAAAAGATCCTTGCGAGCCCCAAAAATAAACAATCTTTGGCATGAGCTGGTGGAAGACATCAACCACCATTCGTGAAGACATTCTCTCCAAACTCGTAGACGTATCTCTATCAAGCCTGGGACCGGGTTTACCCACATGGGACTGAGGCGTCTTCTGGCGTGCGGGAGAAGGAGGGACCATGAGAGTTCAAGGGTACTGCCAGAATAGCTTGGCGCCTATGAGGCGCCAAGCTAATCTGGCACTGCCCTTGAACTACCGTCTCCCGTTGTAGGATTTCAGTGCTTAATGCCTTAATTCGGACTGTTAACATTGTCTCGGTAGTGAGGAAAATGTATGTATCTCTGCATCCTTCGTCAATGATGTCTGAAACCTTTGCTGCCAGTGAACGCAAAATTATGGCCTTTGAAAGCAAAGCAAATTCAACACCGAATAATCCCACCAATCTGTGAAACAAGGATGTGATTAGGGTCAGCAAGAGGCAAAGACACTTATGAGCCCCCGCATATGCGTGAGGGCATGACGTTCTTTGCCTCATGTAGTTGGTTGTGCTCACGTGTTTCAGACAGTAACGGGGTTGACAATCAGTCTTCCTGGTTTTATTCCACCCGCTGTCTTTTCTGTCTGACACTCAATGCATCTATCGTGCTTGGGGTGCATTTGACCCTGAGAACATTGCTTTTAGGTGTTCTGCGGCACTGTCTTTCTTCATTGATGTTCTGTGCATCCATTAATTCTCCAGGATGTAGCATAAATCAGTCAAGTTCACTTTCTTTTCGGGACTTGCTCAACGCAGCCATCAGTCTTGATGACAGTTCCTGTGGGACTTTCCCGTTCTTGCCTATCTGTCTTTTACGCAGACGTTCGCTAGTTTTTTTTTCTACAGCAAAATTAGTTGTACCAGACTTGTAGACGTAGTGCGTTTCTCTTTCTGACTTGCATAAAATGTGGCTTAATAGACAATTCTGTTGCCTCTTACTCTATGTTTTTTTTTTTAGCCGCGACGCCCTACAACAAGAGTTGGATTGACCATGAAAATTCGAAGGTAGAGCTATATTAGCAAAGCCCTTGAATTATCATGGCCAATCCATCTATTGTAACTGGTACATAGTGGTTAGGTAACACCTCCAAAACTTTCCATCAAACACTTTATCTTTTTGTTAGCTGGAACCGATTGTTGGAAGTGTTTTGACTGCTTACTACAAATGCCTCGACATGTTTACTGGCTTACGCGGAGCATATTCCAGTTCCTCTTGGTACATTGTGGAGTTGTCGACTGGAGGCTGCATTTCAAGATTGCGAAGATGAAATGACCAAATTTCGGAGTTGTCAGATTATGTAGATAGTTCAGTACATAGATCGATCATAATAGTTCAAGCCGCTAGTCTGGCAACATCCTTGAACTTTCATGGTCGCTACATGTCTTGTGGAGTGTCAAGGGTGAGCGGATTAATTTGACACCATCTAGATCTATCTTGGTCCACGTACTTTAAAGACCCTCCTAGATCACTCACCCAAGATGATGTTCCATGCGCTGCTCGCGGCCGGAGGCCCCAACCAGGATCCAATTTGTGATCTCCAGGCATTCGTGAAGTATGGTTCGGTAAGAATTGATACCCATCCTATCAGGCTTTACGCAAGATTAACATCGTTTAGGAGCCAGTAAATGTTTGACTACGCTGACACTGACAGGAGAAATATTGCATCCGGCAATAACAAGCGAGAGTATCGCACCATTTAAAAATAAAAACACACACACACACGATCTGATCCAACATTTTGAGAGCCGGACGACAGACTGTCATCCGCCTCCGAGGGCATGCTGATTAGCCTTCAGGGCCATCAGGACGGTTTTACACTTTTAGAATTTATCCCTGTGATCTTCCCCTTATGAGGGGCAGAAATGTGAGAACATTGGACAGATTTCTGTCGGCAAGAGGTGTAAATTCTCATGAGCACCAGCTGTCGCTGGGGCTTATGAGAATCTACGCCTCTTGCAGACATAAAAGAATGGGTAAAAAGACTGGCTGGGCAGACTAATATTGTAGCGCACACGCCACTTGAGGGAACGAGCCTAATATGTTTCGGCAGAAAATTGCCTGACCTTTGTCCAAGTTGCTTCATATTTCTCTCCCTTTCCCCGCGAGCTCTTCAATCTATTTCGCGGAGGTCGCGGCCCTGGGCCCCATCTTGCTCTCCCACGCCGTCCTTCTCTGTCAGCACCCGACGTCCCATCGCCTGGCTTTTGTTTTACGACGGCCGCACGAGATTTCTCAGGCCCACAACCCCTCCGACTTCTCAATAAGCAAGATCAATAAAGGAAGCGATGGCTCATCCATCTCGTGTCTCAGCAGAGACCAACGGATTCGGATATAGTCGACGCGTCAGGGAAACCTTTCGGCTCAAACCCTGACCATTTGCGTCATAAGGAGCAGAGATGTAAACGCAAGATCGATGAGAAAACGCACACACCAAAAGGAATTACTGAACGTTGGACAAAGGCGTAAACAAACAATACGATTCTTTTATATTTTCCATATGACACAAGAGCACATGTCCAAGACAAGGACAAGGACACGGG
Source organism: Semisulcospira habei (assembly GCA_036245525.1). NCBI lineage: Eukaryota > Metazoa > Mollusca > Gastropoda > Semisulcospiridae > Semisulcospira > Semisulcospira habei. The sequence goes on from BTPG01000008.1 coordinate 133,740,969, forward strand.
CAAAGCAAGAAGAACGTGACGGTAAGCTCTATATCCATCGATGAAAATGACAAGATGGGACTTGTGGGATTCTCATGAGCTCCTGCAGGATCCATGGCCTCACGAAGATCTGTGTCTTTTGCAGATAGTGGAGGCTGGCGGAGGGAGAGACGATGGACTGGCCAGCGAGAGGCTATCGTACGGTACAAAAGAAACACTTCCGTACCCCCTCATTGCAAACTTTACTTGAGAGACGCCAATAAAACTGATCCGTCAAGAGGCATGGATCTTCATGAGCCCCCGCAAATGCGGGGGCTCATGAGGATCTATGCCTCCCGCACTGAACTGAAATTCAACCCTAAACCATCTCCCTCTCCCACAGACATGATCGCTCAGTCAGTTATCCAGATTGTGTTTGCTAGACCTGCAGATCAGTCACACACACCGACGTGACTGACGTGACTGTCTGCCTCTTCGGTCACAAAACGTTCGTTGACGTGACTGTCTACGTCAACGTGATACACTATAGCCTCTCTCAGCTTTCGTGCCTTGATTAATCGCATTCATTGTGTGGCGCAAGAGATGAATGGTACCTTGCGCAGATCAGAATCAAATCAGTCTGGTTGTTTGTGATACGATTCTGTTCCGTCGTCTCATCTCGTTCGAGATGAAATCTTTTTCGTTTGTTTGAAGCCCAAGAACAGAAATTATTAATCGATCTGCAAGTCTGTTCCCTCGCTCGTGTGGTCTGGTGAGTGTAAGCAGCATTGTGGAAAGTAGGCACCTCTCAGACAGTAAGGTCACAGAAACACGAGTACCTTCCCCTGGTATTTGGTTTTAGTGAGTGCCCTCCCTTGGACTTCGTAACTGACTTCATTAGGGTGGAAGTGCGCGCAATTTACAGCAGCCAGCAACTACCTGTCATAGTCTTAGCGGCTTTATTCGAGGTATTTTAGCCCAACGCCAAAATTTTGCTGCAGTGCTGAAGGAAAGCTGGTTGGCAGTCACTGGCGTTTACAATTTTCCCGCACTTACTTAGCAGCAGGTTGTTCCGAGCCCGCAAGCTAATCAACATGACTACACATGAGCTGCAGTGGTCAGTCAATGCATCTTGGCGCTGAAGTTAACAACACCATTTGTCGTCGATTGTGGCGCGTTTGCTTCAGTCCTGGCATACTTCACCATCTAATTATCCCTCTTTGTTGACGTTATGAAACAAGCTCGACATTTCATCCAAAAAGGTGTTTTCCATCTGCAAGAGGCATAGATTCTCATGAGCCCTTGCTGTCGCAGGGGTTCATGATAATCTATACCTCAAGCTGAAAGTGAACAACCTCTTTCACTCACACCTCTTCTCCTCCCGAGGATGAGTTCCACGGGGTCCAAGCATTGTTATCAGTCTCGAGAAATTAAAAAAGTCAGGGCAGGACGTCAACAGCAAGACAGAGCAGGGGCACCAGACGTGACACGTTTACATGTCTTTTGATCCTTTTGATCACACCCTATTTGTCGTGTCTCGGCGACGGGGCTAGCAGGACTTATGACTAGCAGATTATGTTCACGTCAAAGCCTGGCATAACGCGTACGGAGATGACCCGTATTCAGACAACGCGAATAGCCAAGACCGAATCCAGGTTCTTAGTTCGGGTTTAACGTCCACAGTACCGAGGTGATCATTGACGGCCCTGACGGGCGGGTTATGGGGGACAGGGAAATCTATTGCCTATGGAGTACGACCTGAACACTGATCAACTCAGGCCCCACTCCAACTGTGCCACTTTGATTTACCAGGACCTTTCAACGGACATGCTATTGAACAAATCCGTTTTTCCCCCTGGATTGTGAGTCCAGCTACCGGGGCCGGGACGGGATTCGAACCCACGACCCGGCGAGTCTCTTCCCTCTCCTGCTCCGACGTTTAACCGCCTGAGCTATTTAGGACTCTGACCGAATCCAGACGACTGTAAGAGACATATATTGCTGCAGGGTTCATGAGAATCTATACTTCTTACTGGTTTGAGTAGGATCGGCGCAATTAAGATCTGCATTTTTCCTCTGGAGATTACATCTCCTGGGCCACAAGACAGATGACAAGCAGACGCAATCCATCAGCGCAAGTCGTTCACCAGACCTTTCAAAGCGCCTCTGCAAGCTGTAGAGTGACAATGACTAATGTCTCTCGTGAGCTAGCACCAGCTCGATTTACGTCTGTTGCTTCTGAGACGGAGAAGACGGATCATCAGATGCTGCCGGTGCACACAAGACAGATGCAAAGCCGGTGCGGCACATGATCGCTCATACCCCACCGACGGCTACTGCTTTCTACCTGTCAACGGTACGTCGCGTTACGGCACGGAACGGGCGTTTTCACACCTGTACATGCGCGCTGTCTCTTCTCGGCATCCGTCTGTGTCATGTCATGAAAGTTGTGGAGGAAGGGCTGTCCGGTCGTGGGAAGAAGGGAGGAGTGAGGCGGTGGGGGGGGGGGGGGTGAGGGGCTAGCTGTGGTGGTGATGGTGGGGGTTGGGTATGTGTGTGTGTGTGTGAGATGGGTGGGGGGGGGGGGGAGGGGTTAGGTCCCAGAGTCGTCGAATCCTTCTAGTTTCAGACCATTTACTCGGAGAATCGCGTTTTCTCGTAGGAATTGGATCATACTTGATGAATTAACACCACGAAATCCCCAAATCCGGGAATTCTCCATTTTTACAGTCCAGGAGACAGATCTACCAAGGAAGTTCAAAGGTAACGTCGCCAAGCTATTCTGACATCACCCTCTAACTGTCATCCATATCTCGTTGTGTTTCAGATACACGTTCTTGCCTTTCCAGTTGCAAAGGAGCAACCTTGATTTATTATTGTCGATAAGTCTCCTGCAAGCCAGACACGTAAGTGAAAGAGTTACCTGTCGGCCTGACAGAAAGGCATGTTTTCTTTCTTGTGTTATCCCTGCCTCGAGGCAATCGTTCCATATCCATCATTCCCACTTTCCTTGTCTTTGTCAGTGTCAGCAAAGACCCTTACATCTGGCCTTCTTCTCGCGGAGCGGATGCTTTATTTTGATCTTTAACATATTCGAGACATTCTGCATCCGGATACGCGACTATTCAGCCGCGTTTCCGGAAGCAGAACGTCTCGAATGCGTTAAGGTGTCTTGATGAGCACAAATAAAAAGGCACATCTTGTTTACCTGAAGACCGTTTTTATTTATAGTATTTAGAAGACAGATTGTGGGCCAGAAGTTTTTAATTTCTCACCATTAACTTAAGACGTCCGCATCGAAATCTTCGCTATGAGACCACACACAAAACTTGCTGACATTGATGTGAATTATATATGATGCAATTTATAACCAATGTTACGTTAGATGACTGATGTTTTCGTGTGATTTACTGTACCTTTGGTTTAGTGTAGCCGTAGAAGATCAAAACAACACCCAACGATTCCTCAGTTGGAAACTCGAAACAGTGTTAGTCCCAGTAAGTGCAGTCTATGAACTCCCGGAGGTCGGTGAGGGTAAATCAAGATCTTTCTCACTTGCAGATAAATGGCGTCAGCTTTAAAAGAAGTAGGTTGTCGTATATCAGACAGATCTGTCCTTTGAGGACAAAAGGCAAGCCCGTTTTTTGGTGTGAAAAGCTAGATTTGTATTGTATCAGAATGCAAATCTTGCTTTTCACGCGTATAGACTTACTGTCTTTTGCCTTCACTGGGGAGAGAGATATCTATGGATAATACGCGCATCGCTGGTCGTGTGCACTAAGAACGTGAGTGCAGTTGTATGTCAATCCGCGGTGAGCAAAACGTCCTCGTACGGGCATCGGCCAAGCGCGGCATGCTTCGCTGCACGAGGACCTTTGCTTACTGAGAACAACGGTTTTCGCTTCCACAGCCAGATTTTAATTCATATTTAAAAAGTCATTGCCTGAAAAAGTCACTTTGAATAAACGTCAACTGAGATTATTCAACCATAGCTCAAGGGTGACGATTGAATAGCTTGGCGCCTGTAGGCGCCAATCTATACAATCGTCACCCTCGAGCTGTCATGTTGGAGCCATCTCACACATCTGGCGCTGAAACGTAAAAGGTTTTTTTTACATCAAACGATGCGCTGCACCCAACACCCTCGCACATTTGCACATCTCGTGTCACACGACTGGGATAATTAATTCTCTCTCAGACAGACGAGACCGTCACGATGTGAGTAGCGTGACAGACGCACGTCCACGGATCCTGATACAATCTGACTTTTAGAGGCTTTCCTGTTTTTCTCTGGCCTGGTGCCAGGCATAACCGCGGGATTTGCTGTTTGATGTTGGCAGAAACGCTGACGTTTGTGTAACCATAATTATTTAGTGCTTCAACAGATTAGTGCAGGAACACTGATCCTTTGGTATTGATAAAGCCCACACAGGATCAGAAACTGACGTGTCTCAATATCAGTATATGTACATTGTATAACAATATATACATGGATGTATTAATATGTACCATTTGCACGACGGCTACCCATAAACACGAATCCTATACGAAACCGATCCGAATCCGATGAGGGTCCGAAACAAAAATTCGTGCAAGTCACATATGCTTTTTCATGTTTGTGTATTTCCATATGTCCCATTCGATAAACGAATTCGCATCCGGTTTCGACCAAAAATGAAGCAATTTTTGAAGGAAATTGCATCATCAGATCGAGTTCGGATCGTATTCGTATCTGATTCGTGCTTATGGAAACGTAGCTTAACGCTTCCATAAGACGAATCCGATACGAATTCGATCCGAATCCGAAGCGAGTCCGAAACAGAAACGTTCGTGCGAGTCCTTTTCATGTTTGTGTGTTTCCGTATACCCGATGCGGAAACGAATTTCGCATCCGACTTCGAACGAAAATGACCACCTTTCGAAGGAAAACTGAATCACCATAATTATCGGGTTCGGATCGTATTCGTATCGGATTTGTGCTTATGAAACCGTAGCTTTTGAGAAGGTACGATGTTGCCTATTTTCGTCACTAATCCTTTAGTTGGTTTGCGTTTCGCTTGGGACAATAAAGTTTTCTGAATCTGAAAATGCATCTTCAAACCCCGTGAGAGAGACTTTGGCGTTTGATCCACCGGCAGATACGAATTTTCACAAAGAATGTGATTGCTTGAGACGGCACTCAAATCACTTAAGCAATCCTCGTTGTTTTGTTCTTCTTCTTGTTGTAATCTGTAGATTTCTTGCATTTTGCCCAGTTTTGCCCAGGCTGATTTTGTCTTGGTTGCACTACGCCAAGAGCTAACTTTACACCAAAGGCGGGGAATGTGCAACAGGAACCGTGAAATCGATTTTACCTTAGGTTTCGTCTGACCTCCATAAGGCAAAAGCAGCCTTGCACCACAGGCACTGGATAAGCAACGGTGATTTGAAACTGACTGTACCTTAGCTTTCGTCTGACTTCCTGACTATCACCGCCGCTCATCCAGTGCCTATGGCGTAATGCTGGCTCTTTGCATCGTGCAACAACCTAGACACTATCAGTCTGCACCAGTCGCCCCGAGAGAGCGTGCCTGATGAGATTTGTCGCCGACGATGTGGAAAAATGTCACACCAGATCTTTGATGGCTGTGTGTGGCGCTGTCAATAAAAAGGTGTTTATGGGGGATTGCGAGCACCTGAAGCTGCTACACAGGCGGACAAATTCCTACACGTAAAAAATATTGATATTCAAGTACTGGCGAGATTTTAAGGTCCAGACAAACAATGACAACATAATTATATTAGACCTGAACTCAGTGGCGAAGAAAACTGTTCATAACTAACACCAGCCGACTCCACAACATATTTTGCATGACATCACCGGGTATTTTACGGACGGTAATATATCAACAGTGCACGGAAGTGACTTTCATGCATGAACTCCAGTGTGTGCATCTTTGAGCGTTCTCTCTGTCTCTGTCTCTCTCTCTAGTCTCTGTCTCTGTCTCTCTCTCTCTCTCTCTCTCTCTCTCTCTCTCTCTCTCTCTCTCTCTCTCTCTCTCTCTCTCTCTCTCTCTCTCTCTCTCTCTCTCTCCTCCATCCCCGTATGCCGGCACAACGTATATAATAATTATTCTCATTGATGCAAGGGCTCGTGATAATCTGTTCCTCGTGAAGTAGGTTCCCTAGATTAACCCATTACATCCTGAGGCTGATTTTTTAATTGCTTATTGTCATATCTATCTATCTAGGCCTATCTATCTATCTATCTATCTATCTATCTATCTATCTATCTATCTATCTATCTATCTATCTATCTATCTATCTATCTATCTATCTATCTATCTATCTATCTATCTATCTATCTATCTATAACCCGTAGTCTTGCCGACCGTTGGAGCACCACTGACGACTTGGCAACCAGCTTCCTCCATTCCTCTCTGTTCTTTGCCATTTTTAGCGTATCGCCCAGCTTCAGTCCTGTCCACTCTGAGATATTGTCCTCCCATCTTTTCCTCTGTCTTCCTCTCCTTCGTCCTCCTTGCACAGTGCCTTGCAGGATTGTTTTTTCACAAGCCCTGCTGAACGCGTGACATGCCCATACCACTTCAGTTTGCGTTTATTCACAATGGCTAATATTGTCATCATCATCAGTCCCTTGCCCGAACTGGGCGTTGGGGGGACTGAAAGGCAGCAGCAACAGACAGTGCTCTCCACTGAGTTCTATTTTGGGCGGTGGCAAGCAAGTCTGGCATCTCGAGTTCGGTCCATTCTTTTATGTTTGCGACCCAACTCTTTCTCTGACGACCTCGCCGACGACTTCCTTCGAGAGTGCCTTGGAGGATAGTCTTGGACAAGGTGTTGTGTCGGGTCACGTGGCCAAACCAAGCAAGCTTGCGCCGTTTCACGGTTGCCAGAAGGGGTTCATGTGGGCCCACCAGGGAAGTGACGATGCTCCGTACATATTCGTTGGTCTTGTGCTCGCGGTACGAGATGCGGAGCAACTTCCTCAGGCACTTGTTCTCAAAGGCCTGGATTTTCTTTTCTGAGTCTGCAAGCAGTGTCCAAGTCTCACAGCCGTAGAGTAGAATAGACACTACGAGGGACTTGTAAAGCCTGTACTTGATGGTGAAGCTGATGGAGTTACTTCGCCATATCCTGTCCAGCCTGGCCATTGCGGATGTTGCTGTACCTATCCTGATACGGATCTCTGCTATGCAACTACCGTCTTTGGACAGGGTGGCTCCCAAGTACTTGAAGCTATTGACCTCTTCTAGCTTCTGGCCGTTCATGTGAATGTTGCTGCTGCTGTCGCTTGTGGTGTTGATCATCACTTTGCTTTTATCCGTACTGATCTCCATGCCATAAGACCCTGCGCTACTTGAAAGTTTGTCTGTCAGGTTTTGGAGCTCACTATTGCTGCCTGCCATGAGGTCAATGTCGTCTGCGAATCGAAGATTGCACAGGGATCTGCCACCAATAGAGATTGAAGTATGGTGGTCGTGGAGGGTTTCCTGCATGATCTTCTCCAGGAATATGTTGAAAAGGACAGGAGAGAGCAGGCATCCTTGACGGACACGGATATTGTCATATGAAGGCTAAATTAAAGATTAGGAGATAGTGCACTCATCTTAGTTCAAAAGTAGTACCAAAATAGCTTGGCGCCTCAGGCGCTAAGCTTTTTTGGCATCACCCTTGAACTATCATAACCGCCGTGAGATGGCCTTAGTCGCCTGCTCGGCGTTAATCCCAAATATATAACTAACTAACTTGAACTATCAAATTAATTTCAAGCGGCAGTGTATCGGAATGAAAAGGGTTAAGCGTGTGTAAATAAATAATTTTGCGACGAACCCTTGTGTTCTTAGATAACCATGTTCTCCACGGCGGGTCATTGCGACTGTCGCTTGTACTTAAACTTGTATATAGTGGAATTTTACTATTCTTAACTTGTATATATGGTCCTTTTAAACTTTTCTTAATCCTTATTACAGAATGTAACATAGTTCTTGTTACTTAGGACCCTTGTTTTTGTGGGTAAGTGGCTTTGGTGCCTTGGACACTTCATGAGATATAGAGCTTATGTCGTGTGACTTTGATCACTGACTATTAATGTTTTATACAACTTTTTACCCTCCCCCCCCCCCCTTTTCTTTTTTTTTTTTTCTTTTTTTTTTTTCCACCATGCTTAATTGCTAGTCCCCCATACCCTAGTTGGTCGTGAGGACAGTAAATTGGAAATAATGAATGAATGGTGTCAGCCAAGTTCTTTCTGGATGAAGGACCCGCTGAGCGACAGGAGGTTCGATTTTGTCATTTCTGACATGGGGTGCCTGTGATATGAGTGCTCTCCGAGCCTGTTTCGCATTTGTTCTCCTGTCAGTGGTATTAATACCCCAATCTCCTGTCAAAACCTCTTAGCTGTTACAGTCTCGTCTCATTTGCGAGTAGATCTAAGCTTTTATTTCTCCGAAGCAGTAAGTTGTATGTCCTTCATTTTATGTTATTCAGTCGTGCACTTGATCTAAAAAAGCTCCACCTGCAATTTTAAACACAGTTTGAGCCCAGCAGATATTTTCAAGACCCTTGAAGGATGAGCCCATGAACCAGTGTATATCTCGATGTCCTCTTCTCCGCCTTGAGATGGCCTTAGCTGTCTTTTCGTCGTTAAACTTCATTAACTAACTAACTTCCATCTGCGCTTAACCCCCTACACTGCCGAGAAACCTTGAACATGATCTGACAGCAAGAATCAGTTGGTTATACCTCCTGCTAACACCACTTTGTAACCATGTTTTTTGGACATCCGAAGCTGTCTGGTCTTGATAATGAATTCACAAAAGATTTCAAAAACAGAATATGCGTCATCTAGCAGTGAAGGGGTTAAGGTATTGATGCTGATGTCTCCAGGCAAGAGGCATAGATTCTCATGAATCCCTGCAGAAGCAGCGTTTCATGAGAATCTATGTCTCTTGCAGACGGAAGGTGTTAGATAAGGAAGTACGAAATGATGATGGGATTAGGCAGCTGTCATAGCCCCTGTCAGCGAAAGTGTGTCCCCAAGTGACAGGCCCTGTCAGCCCCGACTTTGATCTGGCCTGTTATCCAGGCCAAGTAGGACCTAATAGGCTGAACGTAATTTTTCTCCACTCAATGGCGCTTTTCAGAGTAAGGAGGATGTGTTGCTGGGGAAAGGGCTCGTGGCCAAGAGATAGTGAAGCTTGAGGGGCCAGGCCGCCTGAGACCATAATAAAGTCCTCAGTTCATCCGACTGCAGGGAAGAAACCAACGGAGAAAGAAACACGCTTAGAAATGCCAGTTACAACACACCTGTGCTGCAACTGTCATTCTAAGTGTGTTTCTTTTCCGTTGAGTTCTCTGCATTTCACACGCTTGACAGTCACCTTTCTGGTCTGGAGTTCATCAGACTGACGCTGCTGCTCAAAGGCAAAGCAGAAATCGCACAGGGCCTACAAAAGGGCAGATCAGACTTAGTGAGAAACCTGAGAAAGCATTTCCAGAACAGTTTCAACGGCACCACACCACTGTCGATCGCATCCATAGCAGTTGTCTGGAGAATGGCAGCTGACAATGCATTGAAAGGACATGGTAGATCCACAGTGAACCAGACCAATATTGAAAGACACGATATTGAAAGGAACTAGAAAGACTTTTCGAATACAGAAATCCCATCTTGAAATCAAAAGTGAGGGAGGATGACAGGGTATAATGGCCCGCAGTTGTTCTTGTGAGTCTTTCTGTGTGTGCACAAGGACAGATAGCCTACCACCCGACAGCAGTTCTTTGAGCTGCCTTCAGATAAGTCGGTTTTTCATTCTTGTTCTGACCTTGTGACTTCAGTGAATGGCATGAGTCCCAAAATTAAGCTAAACGAGAGTCTGCAGATCCTGCGTTGAGTGCTTTCTCGCAGACATATGAGATAAATAATTGCCGTGTCATCCAGTTTTAATGGCGCACATATGATCGGTTCCTTCGTGAACTATGAAGACAAAGTCTGATACGATGGCTCATTTTGTTTTGTTTATTGGGTCGGCACACATGTTTCACATACTCTTTTCCTAACCATTCGGTAAATCAAAAGATAACAACTTTGTCCAAAACTCTTCGTCATGTCTCCTGCAGTGCGGTGTGTGTGCCGAGTGGAACAGCTTGTCTTACTTGTCATTCCCTCAAATAGCAAACCGTTCATCTGCAAGTAGGCATAGATCCTAAGGTGCCTCTGCATCCGCAGTGGCAATTGAGGATCTATTCCTTTTGCTGCTTGTCTTATTGTATCGCTGCTCCTCAGACAGGCAAGAAATCGACAGGTTGAAGAGTGTCTTTGCTTGTCAGTCGGGCCAGAAATTGGCCCACTTCACACCTTTCTCTTGCCCGACTCTCGGTGACGGCCGAAAGCTCTAGCTTTGATCCTAAGTGCATCAGTCGTAGCGGTCTCATTTGCGCGTGTCACTCGCACACAACGACAGGAGCCTCTTGCAAGCAGTTAGGACCCGCAGGCTTAAAGCGAGCTGACTTCCACCTTCTGGGGGGGACCCGCGGAGACATAAATTCAGCAAAACACGCGGAGAGACAAGTCAGGGTAACCCCAGTAAATTAATGATCCTCGGGCCAATGTCGGCCGTAGTTGGCCCGCCCACTGTCGTGCGCGGGCCAACTGCGGCCGACATCGGCAAGAGGATCATTTTCTTACTGATACGATGTCAATCCTAACTGGGCAGAGACATCCCATGCCTTCTTCTTCTTCAGCTCCTCCTGTGACTGCATGGCCTTTCGAGTCTATGTCCATTGTAGATTGCCGGGTGATTGGAAAAGGAACTGTTAAGAAGACGTGGCAGGCTCCTTAGCATCTCGACATACCTCTTCTGGTGACGTCGCTCTGCTTCAAGTCTGGGGCTTGGACATCACAGCCTCTCCTCCGTCGAAGCGATCTGGGTGTACAAGTAAAGGGAATGTTGTGGTTTAATTAGATCATCGCAAACCCCAGTTCAGAATGCAGGACCATGAGGGTCTTAGTGTCGTGCAGGTGCAGAGGACTTAAGGAAGTACAGCGCGGAAAGTTCGAGTGACGTTCTTCTGCTCAAAGGCTTCCCACTTCAGACTACTCCACGTTTTCCCCCAACCCTGGCCCTTGACTGCTGCATTCACAAACCTCCCAGTCAACCTCTTTATTCTACAAGAGTCATATATTCTCAAGGGAGTCTGTAGTTGCAGCGGCTTATTAGAAACTATGACTCTTGTTGGTAAGGGTCACCATCACCATCCTACATCTATACACTGCAATATACACAAGAATGTACGGCAATCAGATACATGTACCATCTGTAAGAGGCATAGATTGTCATGAGCGCCTTCAATGCAGCGGCCCATGAAAATCTATGCCTCTTGTTGGCTGGGATCAACATCATTTTCGTGCGCATCAGAAGGACAAACACATCGTGGTATACTGACATGACGAGTGTTCAGGGGCTTTGTCGCGCGCGCAACCCCGTGGCATGGTAGATGCTCTCAGCTGTGGACATGACGTGCGGTGAAGTGAAGTGTCTGATTATGACGTGCCTGTGAAAAAAGGAATTCGAAACGCGGCGATCTCTTTTCTTGGTCAGTAGGGAAGGTTTTCTATTTATCGCGGTGACTTTTAAAAAATGTTGAGTGCGTGATACTTTGACATGACTGCTTCAGTTAATTGGGGTTATTGGAGACCTGCTAACAACAACAAAAATTAAAACAAACAAACAAACAAAATTTAAAAAAACAGCAACAACAACCACAAAACTGTCATCAAGAAGCCAGAAGGTTATGACAGCAAGCTAGTAGGGTAGCATGCTGAAGAGTCTCGTGAGATATTTTATTGCTGTGCAGCCTGTGAAACAAACCATTATTTCGGTGAAGAATGAAAGACGTCTTATGTAAAGTAAGGGCACGCGAAGCTTGACTGGAGAGATAGAGAGACAGAACTGAAAAAAAGAATCACTTGGGTTTTATGATGGAAGTATGTGACACACAAGATGTACTAATATCACAGGGCGAGAAAATGCACTAGTTGTGTCCTCCTGATCAGCTCCGAGAGTCCATAACTGAGACGCTGGGAACCGATCAGGGGCACATAACTCTGGGACTTCCTCTCCCACCCCCATCCCCCCCCCCCCCCCCCCCCTGTGCATACACGCATTCTTGTTTGAACGACACAGAAACGACTGGACTTTGACATAAAGCAATTCTATATGCCCTTGACTATGATGTTGGTACTCACGGCTTCAACCCCGGGTCACGAAGCCATCGGGCCGACGTCGGCCGCTGTTGGCCCGCGCACTCTCGTGCGCGAGCCAACGGCAGCCGACGTCGGTCCTATAACCTTTTTCGCACTGGAAACCCGCTGTGTCGATATAATCAATATAATTAGAAGAGTGGGGGGGGGGGGGGGGGGGGGGAGGGGCGGGGACATCAAAAATCGCGCCTGACTTTGTTATGTTTATTTTATTTTAGAATTCCGTACGTGGTTACGACAAAATAACTGCTTTGGAAGTGTGAGAAACCATATTTCCCCTATTACCCTTCAAAATCTCTTGACAGAGTTTGGGGGAAATTTCAAAGCCTCGCACAATCTTTATTACCCGAGGAGGAGTGGAACGGAGTCAAGGATAACACACTCATTTTTCTTTAAAAAGCATAAGTATGAGCTACGATCTCTCCTTCGGGGACAAGGAGCTGGGTGGCTCAGGTAGGTTGGTATAGAGAGTTCGACTCTGGTCCGACGGGCCGCGGGGTTCGAATCCAGCTGGGGTCAAACTTTGTTCAGACCCAACTTGGTGCCCCGTCTTGGACAAAAGAAGTTAAAGTCCTAGACGTTTAACCCATTCACTGCCAATGATCGAGCATTCGCGTTAGAACCCACTGCACACTGGCCGACATTCGCGTGAAGAACATGTAAAATGAGGGGATAAAAGGCATAACGGGGCGGTCCGTGGCGCAGTGGTTATGGCGCCTGCCACCAATGCCAAAGGTGCGAGGTTCGAAAACGGGTTCCGGCGTCGGACTTTTCTCCTCTGGTAAGTGTCACCGTTAATTCGGGCGGACCGTCGGGGGTTCTTTCTCCGGGTACTCCGGTTCTTCCACCCCCCCCCCCCACCCCCCACACTTTGGTACCGGTTTCAGGCCACTTTATAAATTTCAAATACAAGCGATCAAAAAATCTCTGTAACTTCAGTAGCTGAACTGGCCCTTCGTCTGTCTTGTACTGTGTTTGTCTTAAATGGCGTAAATCCGTGTCTGTTACGTGAGTGTGCGTGTTGGGTTTCAGTTCGCGGCGCTTTGAGTCGATTCGCCCAAAAATTGAGAAAAAGCGCCTATATAATAACGGTATTATTATTATTATTATTATTATTATTAACGAACATAGGACACACACGAGATATGAACCCTCATGAGCCCCCGCAGTGGCGGGGTGTCATGAGGGTTTATGTCTCTTGCAGCTGAGCAGCGTTTGCCTTGCCCTGGCAGTTAAGGGGTTAAGGAGTTTCAGTTGGGGGAACTTATCTATACCAACAAGAGACACTTATTTTTACTGATGAGGCTTGCCAGAGATTCGTGAGAATCTTCTCCTCTTGCAGACGGAAGACAGGAAATTCAATTTTCTTTAAGGACACGATAAGTGTGTGTGTTTATTATGTTACGTGTTTTCAATAGCCCGCCCTGCTACGGGTACATATCAAACAAAACCATCAGCGATTGGGAACACAAGCAACTTACTTCGAAACGTTAAAACAGAAGAAGTGTCTTTGACACTGCACTACACTGCACTACAGCAGACCTTGTTTTGAGAGATCAATCTTCTGAGAGATCCCTTTTCATTAAAGACCGTCATTTAGGTAGTTGTAGTCACCTATATGATGGTCTTCAATGACGGGTGAGACTTTTTTTTTTACTTAACCCATTCCATCCTGAGGCTGATTTTGTAAAATTTGCTTATTGTCCCATGAAGGCTACATTACAGATTAGGAGATAGATCAACTGTTTTAGTTCAAGGGTGGTGCCAGAATAGCTTGGCGCCAAAGGCGCCAAGCTATTCTGGCACCACCCTTGAACTATATTATTTGATAGATGGCCGATTTAGTTGATTTTGCAGTTTCGGCAGACTTTATAAGGGCGGTCCGTGGCGCAGTGGTTAAGGCGCCTGCCACCAATGCTAAAGGTGCGAGGTTCGATTCCGGGTTCCGGCGTCGGATTTTTCTCCTCTAGTAAGTGTCACCGTAAATTCGGGCGGACCGTCGGGGGTTCTTTCTCCGGGTACTCCGGCTCTTCCTCCCCCTTCACTTTGGTATCAGTTTCAGCCAATTTAATAAAATTTCAAATACAAAACGATTTCCTAATACCGTCACTTCAGTAGCTCGCTTGAGCTTGCCCTTAGCACCACGTGAACGTTCTGTGTTTACGTACAGTGTGTGAGTGAATGCGTGTGATTCACGTGAGCGTGCTTGTTGGGTTCAGCTCGTGGCTACATTCTGCGCATTGAGTTATATTATAAATATGAGAAATGCGCCATATAAATACCATGTAATAATAATAACTATCTGCCTTAAAGGACTATCACAATATTTGTATGGTGGACTTGTTTATATCCAATTACGTTATTGTCACACGACTTGTCGTTGAATTTACCTCAGATCCAAATCTCCGAACTTCTTTAGACTGATTTCTCGTGCACGCTCTATCTTTTTAAACTTGCTAAGGATTTGCTTCCAAGTGCCTGTGTGCATGACGATGACGTTTAAGGACCTGTCTGTTTCTATCTGCACCCTGCAGTGCCCGCATAGAGATGGCGGTGCCATAACGCGGCAGGCTGACGTCAAGATATACATCGCACAGGCTTTGATCTTATGGGCTTTGATGGCCGGATAAGGCACACGCATACTCACCTTAAACCCAGCTCACGCCCTTTCTTGAGGATGGAAACGAGCTAACATCAGCGCATCCCATCTGCAAGAGGTATAGATTGTCGTGAGCCTCTGCACCTGCAGATGAGACAGGATTTTAATTGTAGGACACTGACGCAAAGACACAAGCATGTTAACCCTGATCATGTCCTGGTTTAAGGGTGTCAATGCACCAGCTCTGGTCAGCAAGAGGTGTATATTCTCATGAGCCCATGCAGACTGAAATGACACATGAGAGTCTGCATCCTTCAGATGGGATGGGATGGGGCTGTTGATTGCGGGATAAGACACACGCTGGGATGAGGGCAGGTATCGCTAGGACAGGACTGTATGGCGTGAGTGTGAGTGATCGGTTCAGTTTTGTGTGTGTGTGTGTGTGTGTGTGTGTGTGTGTGTGTGTGTGTGTGTGTGTGTGTGTGTGTGTGTGATAGTGTGTGTGTGTGTGTGTGTGTGTGTGTGTTTCGGGGTTGTGTGTGTGTGTGTGGGGGGGAGGTGGGGGGGGGGTGTGGGGGTGGAGGGGGAGGAACGAGCTGGAGGGGATCCTGAACGTCTTTGTGTTTGACTACTGCGTGTTTCTGTCAAGCGTCTGCAGTGGCGCAATAGTGGTGCGGCATCAGCAGTTACTCGTGTTGGCAGCGCTGGTGTTTTCTGTCACGAATCATAGCACTTGAACATGTCACTTATTGAATATTAAAGCATTTATACTTAATGATACAATTGAAAAACAACAGTGTTGGTAATAAGGCAACGTTAGGATGCATGCGTGTGTGTGTGTGTGTGTGTGTGTGTGTGTGTGTGTGTGTGTATGTATGTATGTGTGTGTGTGTGTGTGTGTGTGTGTGTGTGTGTGTGTGTGCGCGCGCGCGCATGTGCTCTGCGCGTATGTTTGCGTGCATGTTTGGGACTGACCGTGTAAATGAAGGAGGTGAACAAGTTTGTGTACTAGGCCGTGGTACATGTATCATTGTGCAAAGGGAAGCTGGAAGAGGGCAGCCCGCAGTATTACGGCTCTGTCTGACCTTATGGCGTTTCCGTAATATTCAAGCGTGCCTACGTGAGTGACTGTGTTTCTTCGCCTAAATCCAGTGGGGAGGGGACAGAGAATCACATAAAATCGCCGTCACAGCAGCGACAAGCTCACAGCTTCACACGTCGATCATAAATCAGTGAGCCCATGACTCCCGGTTAATCCGGCCAGACCTTTGAAGTGGGTCCCCTCTTTCTGTCCTTGCGAGGCCCCGTCAAGCTTCTCCAAGCCTCCCTGCAGATTTGTGGCCCATAAAAAGAACAATGACGGGCATTTAAACTCAACGGCTGTCGGAGTTAGTGTTTCTAGCTTAGCAGTCATGGGTTTGTTGAGACTGGACGAAGTCAGTCCTACCTTGAGGAATTGGACAATAGTCTCTCGCAAGAGGAAAATATTCTCATGAGTCCCTGCGACAACAGTGACTCATGAGAATCTATGCCTCTTGCAGACGTTCCAGGAGCTGCCTGAAGAACTCAACGCTTCGACAATAAATGCATCGGTGACATTAAAAAAAAGTTTTGCATGAGCAAGTCATAACTGGCCCTTCCCGAACCCTGTCTTGAGATCTCCACCGCGCTGCTAGGATCCTAGGGAGACCTCCGAGAGAGTGGGTGGGCAGAGGATCTATCATTCAGTCATCAGGTTAGCCCAATTGAGCTGCAATCAGCATAGATTATCATGATCCATCGCAGCATGTACGCGTGAATACTTTATGTCTCTTGCTGGTGGGAATGAGACTAGTTTACTTCAGTTTCTGCTTCTCAGACGAAGGAGGCTGTAGGGGTCGGTCATTATTCAGCGCCGACTGTTAAAATCATAACCATGAACGTCTTTTCCGTTTAAGGAACATAGATATGACTGAAGTGAAGGTCGACCGTTCGCGTCTGCACTGAAGAAGAACAGATTTGCATTAGTCCTTCTTGCAGGGCGTGCATGCTGGCCTGTGATTCTGGACTTTACGGCCTTAACAGTAAGGTCCAAAATCATAAACAAGCACAGAATAACGCCTCAGTCTTAACCACTTCGCTGTCAGTGGGCGCAGATTGTGTTTTTGATATCTTTGTTAATTCATCGCCAAAGTGCCCCAGCCGTCCAAGCAGTATTGTTACAAGGTGGTGTCAGCAAGGGGCATAGATCCTCATGAGCCCCGGTAACTAGCAGGATCTGTGTCTCTTGTTCTCACTTTTTCTCGGCAGTGAAGGGGTTAATAGCCGGTGTTTTGTTTTGTTTTTTGTTTTTTTTTGTGGTTTTTTTTTTTTATATCTTGGGGCCACTTGCTGACTTAAGGCATGTTTCACCGCATAACTACCCGGGCGGGGCAAGGCGAACGCTACCCAGCTGCAAAAGACATAAACCCTCATAAGCCCCCGCAGTCGCTGGGGCTGATGAGGATTTATGTCTCTTGATTGTCCTATGTGTTTTATACTTAATTTTGCCTCATTTACATATGTTTTCTTCACGCTAATGTCCGTCAGTGTGTTCTGACGCGCAGTTCGTGATCACTGGCAGCGAGTGCGGGGTTTACGCTTCACGAGTACTTATGCCTCTCGGCATATGTTATTTTGAGGGGTCCAGGATCATGCAAGGACTCATTGGAGTATATGCCTGCTACGGTAACCCTGGGGCTCACATTTAAGCTGGACCTGATTGGTGTATGAGGGTGGCTCCCAGGTACGTAGCAGCTAGCACCCAAACGCCCGGGTGATCCCCACAGCGGAACTAATACAACAGACGCCAAGGCCCAGCAGTGGGCGATTTACGCTGCCGCGCTAGATCGTCGAAATGAACAGCTTACACGTCGGGCCCCACGCTGGGCCTTTCAGCACGCTGACAGCTATAGCCAGGGTAGATTCCTTGCTGCTTTGTTCCCGGTAATGTTCGTCTGGCAGTCGGTACAAGGCTCTTGACAGCACCATTTGCTTATAGGACATACCCTTAAAACTTAGATGACTTACACATTTATCTTTCTGAAGACGTTAGTGATGGTGGTCTCGAAGTGACAAGAGGCGTAGATTATCATGGCCCCCTGCTGTCGCAGGGGCCCATGATAATCTATGCCTCTTGCAGATGAAAACTTTGGCTGATGGACGGTTATGACATGCAGCCAGAAAATGAGGACCACCGCCCAAGGGAGGCGATTGAAACTTGTAATTTAGGTTGCGTCCCGTAGCGGGTCCTGAAGTGTAGGTGGATGAGGACCCACCTGGTCATCTACAGTAGGTACATCTGAAAAAGGCCTGTCAGTCAGTCCAGTGTCTACGCCAGCCTCCTCTGCCTGCCAGAATCACAGATTCTCATGAGGGCATGCAGTCAATGATGGACCAAGATGATCTGTGCCCCATTTGTGCATGTGTTTTTCAAGCAGAGATCATCACCAGGTTTTGAGTCTAAGGTTTAGTGGCTGATTAAAACCTCAATTGTCTGTTTGTGTATGAGGAACACAGACTACAATTCACTTTCTGATGAGTCCATCGCAGTAAAGTCTTGAAGATTAACCCTTTGCATCTGTGAATGCGCTCCTGCAGAAATCATGGCGACTAAAACCTCTACCGACACTTAAAGGGTTAATCACAAATGTGTGTTGGGGAATGTCCTAATAAGACTGTTTGTGTGCGAGGGCCATCTAAGGTTCACGTCGGCCCAAAGATGTTCTGCTCACTGAGATGTCACCACTGACAGGACCTGAGCGACAGCTGTCGATACTGTATTATTATCCAAACCACTTTAGCGGCCGGGAATCAGGTTTAACCGGAGCCGCAGGAATCGCCTGGAACTGTCTGATTTTATTGCTGCAATAATTTAGGAAATTTGAAAGCAGTTTACTCTGTGTGCCTTGCAGCCAAATGTAACTTTTTTTTTCTGTCAGAGGCATAGTGCCCCTGTCCGACATTTGCGAATAGTCGTTATTGTTTGGTTGAAATGTGCTCGAAAACAGAGTACAGTCAATAATTAATCTAACAGCGACTGAATTCAAATATTGAAAAGCGACATAGCTCTGTGATTACAAACTGGTCACAAGCTGATTATATTTTCACTTAATTTTTATAGCTCTCAAATTTATAAAGTCATTGACCATTTATTGTAGTGTGCGGATTTGTGACTTTGGACCTAGGTCCAAACTCACAAACCCGCACACACATTGTGACCGCAAAAGCGAAGTCTGCATCAAGAGGCGGGGCAAAGCCCCAGGCCAACTGTTAGGACGCACGTCAAGGGTCCTAAATGAGTGACGACACCCAGCAAGCAGCGGTGTTTATTGTTCCTGACAAGCGCCTCCCTGCGGCCAGACCAGCCTCCCCACGTCCTGTCACAGCTGATCCACTGTCACATCATCTCTTTCTTCTCCAGAAGCGAATAATATGGTGGCTTACCATCATCTCTTATGCTTCAGTATACTTGAAGTCAGACCGGTTATGAGCACACTGGTTGTCTCCCTCGATTCGCTGCGCTGATCAGCGCAGCAAATCGAGGGAGACAACCAGTGTGGACTATGAAGCAACTACGTTGGGTCAAGGACACTGCCTGACTTTTCATGGTCCTAATGTTTGTATGCACCTCACTCTGGGAAATGTCCCGGTTTAAAAACAGAACAATTCTACTCTAATTGTATGACCCTTGAACACTGAACCTGAATTAAACATGGTAGTACTTCCCTAGTAGCATGAAGCGGAAATGTTACGTCGCATTTTGGACTCACGTTTTGGCCGCAAATTCGCTTCTTTGCACCAGCACAGGACGGTCCGGCAACTATGATTTTTTGGTGACAGGAGCCCTTCCGGCGACCAAAATGAATGCGGAGATGCGACGGTCGCATCATGGTCACATTTAGGTATCATTTAAGACAGTCGCAGTATGGTCGCGTTTAGGGCTTATATGTGACGGTCACTGGAGAGTCGCAGTAAAGGCTCACAGGGACCGTCGCAGAATGGTCGCATTTGGACTTCATCAGTCGTGACCCCACCCTTTTCCCACCCTTCTTTGTACCTCAAACAATATTTCAAGCATGAGTCAAACATTAGGCATTTTTCTACAAAGAGGCACACTGTAAAAGGCATTACAAATGATTCCTTGGACAAAATGTCTACTTAGTCTATCTAAAGTTTGACAGAAACTGTCATGAAAAGAACAATCTGAAGAAAATTGTAACAACTGCAAACAAACCAAACATAAAACTTAAATATGATCAATTGTGTTTAATTATTCTTGGTCATTTATAACAGTTTATATATATATATATATATATATATATATATATATATATATATATATATATATATATATATATATATATATATATATATATATATATATATATATATATATATATATTTTTTCTTCATATCTTTTACACTCAATGAGTTATCATGACTCTATAAAAATAAAAAAAATAAAAATAAAAAAAAAATAAAGAAAGAACCTAAGACCCGCATAGATTTGGCTCTGACCTCCTCAGTTTTAGTCAGTAGTTCAGTAAAATGTACTGCCGTGAATTGTTTGGACTGTGCTGCTTTAATGTTCCTGCACCATACGATTAACTTTCGAAAAATTGCAAGAATGCAACAAGACAGCTACAGTACATAGTTTCAACCATTATGGTGCAGAAATCGAAATTTTGTAAGGTATTTTAGCTAACTTATTAAAGCTAATCCATTTGGGGATTTTGTGGTGTATTGACACACGAAGAATGGCAGAGTGGAATGGAGGGAGCTGGTTGCCACGTCATCGGTGGTGCCCCAACGGTCGGCAAGACTACGGGATAGATAGATAGATAGATAGATAGATAGATAGATAGATAGATAGATAGATAGATAGATAGATAGATAGATAGATAGATAGATAGATAGATAGATAGATAGATAGATAGATAGATAGATAGATAGATGGATGGATGGATGGATGGATGGATGGATGGGGATGGATGGATGGATGGATGGATAGATGGATAGATAGATGGATAGATAGATAGATAGATAGATAGATAGATAGATAGATAGATAGATAGATAGATAGATAGATAGATAGATAGATAGATAGATAGATAGATAGATAGATAGATAGATAGATAGATAGATAGATAGATAGATAGATAGATAGAT
>BTPG01000008.1:133790007-133856906 GCA_036245525.1 Semisulcospira habei
GCCACGTAATGAAATCTCGCGCACACGTCGCCTCGCGCGACCGGGCCCTTAGTTTTGTGGTCGTAATAATGGCTGTCCAAATTTGATTCCGCGGTTTCATCGGCTTGATGGGTTTTGGCAGCCGTTGAGGGTGATTAAGATTGCTCCTGGCACATGCGAAAGAAGCGAAGGTCTTGAAAAAATTTCCGCAAGTGTTGCCATCAACATTACTGATTCAATGATGAAAGCCCCTTTAAACTTTTTCCTTTTATTTCTCTCAAAGTTGCCACAGCGAGCAGCGGCCGTGGCAAGGCAAAGTCTTTTGCTCGTCGCTAACCACCTAACCGCAACTGTTTGGTAACGGATGTAGCTGCAAGATGTTGTCAGTTCTACTGTGTAAACGGGAAAACGACAGAACGTGACCATTGTACGGATCCGGCGGACAATCGAAGGCTAAGTCGCTGTTGACCTCCTTCCCCACAGGAACACAGATCTCGCGAGCAATACGCACAGATCTTCAGGAGCTCTTGCGATTCTATGGCTTAATATTAAAGATGGTTTGTTTTCCCAGTGACTACAATGTCTTCGGGTGGACATCAGCTTTCGTTGACCGCCGCTGCCGTCCGCAGATGAAATTAGAAACGTGTTTGGTT
The DNA here is from genome assembly GCA_036245525.1 of Semisulcospira habei. NCBI lineage: Eukaryota > Metazoa > Mollusca > Gastropoda > Semisulcospiridae > Semisulcospira > Semisulcospira habei. The sequence goes on from BTPG01000008.1 coordinate 133,790,640, forward strand.
GGTGGCTGACGCGGAGATGCTGATGATAATGATTAATGTGATGGGGTATTGAAAAGGGTTGTGGTGGTCGCTGTTGGTGGCGGTAGTAGCGGTGGTGTGATGGTGTTGATGATGCTGATTGTAGTGGTGGAGTAATGAAGGTTGCGGTGGTTGCTGCTTGTAGTGGCGATGGTGGTAGTGGGCATAATGGATCATAAAGAGAGGGGTGGGGTACTTGATCGATCGATGCTAATGAGGAAAGGCATTGATTGGGGTTTCCTGCCTTTTGTGTGACGCAAAACATGCCCAAGAGGCAGGAAATACAAAGGAGTTCCGGAATAAATCTCTCTCTCTCTCTCTCTCTCTCTCTCTCTCTCTCTCTCTCTCTCTCTCTCTCTCTCTCTCTCTCTCTCTCTCTCTCTCTCTCTCTCTCTCTCTCTCTCTCTCTCTCTCGCATCTGTAACATATTTCATTGTTTCATTATAACTTCTCTGTTTCTGTCTCTCAGTGTGTGAGTGCGTGTGTGCCTGTGTGTGCGTGCGTGCGTGCGTGCGAACGTGTGTGTGCGCCTATGTTTGTCACTTTGTGTGTTATTGTATAATGACGAGTAGAGCTCACTTACGCAATGTGCTTCCGATGACTCCAGTGGTGTCACATTTCTTTTGCTCGTCAGTATATCTCGTTTGTGTGTGTACAATCTTATTAACCCATTGACTGCCAGTAAACGCGGATCTCGCGTCTGAAACCATTGCACGCTGTCCGACATCAGTTCAGTCTCGCGAAGAACACACACGTGAAATGGAACCAAACGTGGACACAAAGAACACAGGACTAACAAGAGACATAAATCCTCATGAGCCCCCGCGACTGCGGGGGCTCATGAGGATTTATGTCTCTTGCAGATGGGTGGCGCTCGCCTCGCCCCGGCAGTCAAGGGGTTAATCATGCGTGCTGGGACCAATCGTGCACAGTCAGGCATCATCTGCAGTGCACTCACAAGGTTGCGTATATTAATTATGTTCATCATAAATAAACTTCCGTCCACACGTGGCAGCGCTCACACACACAAAAACACGATATGCTGGCCATATCGCACTGAGAGAACGGGCGTGAAACCCTCAACATCAGTTATGTACACAAAGCAATGTTTCATTCTGACAGATGCACTGATACGGACGATTAGAGATCACATCGACCGACCAGGATTCACTGAAGCGTGGCCAGATATAGTGCTATATTGCACCGACACTCATGCCCGCAGTGCAATCAAAGGTGTAACCTCCAACGATTTATCCCTCGGAGGAGCGTATAGAGGACAATTGAATGGGAATGGGAGATTGCTGCAAGAGGTATAGATTCACATGAGCCCCTGCTGTCGTAGGGGCTCATGAGAATCTATGCCTCTTGCAGATGGCAGGGATTTTACCTGCGGACCGCATACAGAATATAATTATGATCCCTCGGCGGCTGACAAAACAAAACGCCAGTCATATTCAGACAAGAGAAGCCACCATCGCATGATTAACAGCGTTTCAGTCTCAGCCAGCGGCAGGCCAGACACATTTTATTGTCTAAGCTATGATGTAGGTCTGTTTGCAAATGTCGTATAATCTCCTCATTCTCGTCTTAGAGTCCAAGCATCGATAGCATGGAGCTACTCGGACACCGCCGTCGGCCAACCGAGCCAATGCTGCAGTACTGTGATCTGCCATGGCTTCGCCCTGCATCCCCGCCCACAGTGCCCCCCCCCCCCCCCCCCCCCCCCCCCCCACCGTCCAATGTTTGACTTTTTTTGTGATGAAAAGTTCCAAACTACCATGTCAGTGACGCTGCCCACCCCCCACCCCCTCCTTCATGACTGAAACATATCTGGCACCATCCTTTAATAATAATGCGCTGCTTTGAAGAGTTGAGGTTGTTCCTTCTTCCGCACTTTGCTGTTGGACATGCGTTTCATGTTAACTATGATCTGTTTTGTTGGAAGTAGAAATATGCACCTGCCTATGCTGTCATGATTTTATTTTCACCAACCCTCTTATCTAAATCGCACTTCCAAAGAGTCTGCCAACAAAGTATCAAGTGACCGAGTGACATCATATCTCCTATTCAACTATTGGCCAGACTGTAAGAGAGTTTCCCCGTTTTGATTTTGAAAATAAACAAAATGTGATACTCCTTGACTGCGAGGGCTCATGAGGGTTTATGTCTCTTGCAGGTGGGTAACGTTCTCCATGCCGCGGCAGTTAAAGGTCACCATTTCATAGGTCAATTTCCCCCAAGCCGATCGAATTTTGCGTTTTCCGAGTTTACACGTCCAGGCTAGGAACTTATAAGCCATTATGATAATCATTATTACAGTACATAAAATGAATATTATTTTATCATTACGTACGAATTTACTGCCGGAGGGTCACAGCGCTTCGAATAATAATAACAGACAATTATGCATATAAGTCCGCTCCGGCTGACAGCCATCTATCGTAGTAATCATTTACCAGTCAGTTAATGCCTCCTGGTGCAAAAACATTATCTCCATAAAAAGTACACTTTATGAATAGCTACAAAGGCCGTTCTTCACGAATAAACCGCGGCAGTGCGTCTTTCATGTGAAATTATATTACGTACAGCCATCACGCGGTTGACAGCTGGTGTGATAAGAAGAATACGCGGGCCCATTAACATGAATTATGCAAGCGGTTGATAATCAGACGGCAGCCGTGCTATAACGAATGGGCGGCCGCGCAAGCATTAATTTTAACACCCTCACGCATGCCGCCCACCGGTAATGCGAACAGGATACGAGAGGGTTAAACAGTACAGGTGCCTGCAAGCACAATGGGGTTAACATGACGCGTTCTTTGGGCAGTCGAAGCATGTTTTGACTGTTTGACTCCTGTGCAAACCATGCTGCAAAAAAAAAAAAAAAAAAAAAAAAAAAGGGGAGAGATGGAATATCAGACCAGTTTACGTTAACCATTTGGGTGTCGGTAGCGGTTTGTATCGCATTGATTCCTTCAGGAATCATCGCAACAAAAACCTCTACCGACACGCAAAGCGTTAACGTAAACTGGTTTGATATTTCATCTCTTCTGACACGCAAAGAGTTAATCAACTGCGGGTTGGTATGTGCATGCTTGGTTTACAATTTCAGACACGTTTTATCGCATTTAGAAACAAGTACAAAAGCAAATAAATGAGTGACGTTTCAAGTTACATTTGATATTTCTGACTGACTAGCTACTGAACCAAGCATTGCCGAATATGAAACCGCTGTGATAGTTCAAGGGTAGTGTCAGAATAGATTGGCGCCTGGACTAACCGTCTACTGCAACAGACATTGCCACTGTGATCTGCCAGTGGTTGCCGCCAAAGGTGAAACCGCTGTGATAGTTCAAAGGTAGTGCCAGAATAGCTTGGCGCTTGGACAGGCGTCAATTATTCTGGCACTACCCTTAAACTATCATTTCAGGCAGCTGATACGGGAATGAAAGCAGAATGATGATACCGGCCTCGCTCCTGCGACAGTTGCGTCAGTCTGAACAAACGGTAATGTTAGCTACTGCCTGCTAGCTTATCTCCTATTGCTTTTTTGGGTGTAACACGGGTAGAGTATCGCTAGTGTGAAACCAGCCATTAATCATAACACCAAGTCCAAAGCTACAGTCATAATCCCTCTGCTATTCTGTATGGTGGTTACCGCTGTTCAGTGTCGCTGCTGCTGCTGTGAGTGTGGAAGGTAGAAGATAAATGACGTGAGAAAGGTGATGAGGGCTTCAAATTTTAGGAAAAACTAAACAAACAAGGGACAGAAATCATGTGCCTTGTCCTGTCGGGTAAAAGGAAATATTATGAAGAGCACAATATTTACAATAGTGACGAGCAAATGAAATGCGACCTTTTTGGAATCATGGGACTAATTTTAGCATTTATTATGATTCGCATTTTGTATGCTTGTCAGTATATTAAATATGTTGGGTTTTTTTTTACTGGATCTTATATGCCAGGGACACTTTTTATGTGGTTAGGGGCTCCAGATATATATGAGTGTATACCGTAGTAGCATAGTCCTCCCGTCGGGAACGGTGACTTTTTAAAAATGTAGTAAGAGGACACAACTGTTAAATCATTCGAGACGTACTGCAATCTGATAGGTGGCCTCCAATTGCAGCACGACTCCAATGTTGTTGTCCGGTCACAACCGTATCATATCCCTTGATCGTCGTCCCCAGTTTAAGTTTTACACTAACAGTGGACGCAAATTAATACCTTTGAAAGCAGGACAAATTCAGCACCGAATATTCCCATCAATCCGAGGAACACGGATATGAATCAGTTCAGCCAGCAAGAGGCAAAGAACCTCATGAGCCTCCGCGTCTGCGGGGGCTCATGAAGTTCTTTGCCTCTTGCAGCTGGGTGGTATTTGTATTTTTCCTGCAGTGAAATGCGCGTGGAGCGTTACCTGGATCGCACGAAACATTTTCTTGTTCCTATTTGCGTACGACAGTGTGACACAACGGAATGTTCTGCAGAGCCTTCAATTCTGATATCACCGTCATCAAACCCTTCCGTCTATGTTATAGCTGAGTTGGCATTACGAATAAATCATATGTCACGTGAAGCACTGTGACCGAGCTCTCCCACAAACCCTGCAATTGTCATGTCTCTCTACCATCGTATGTAAATCCCCCATGCTGCCCCTCAGCGAAAGGACACATCTAAATCTGAGCAGCAATAGAATAAATCATCATCAATCCGTGCTTACTTGCGTCTCACGAGAATCTTTGGCATATATCAAATGGATTGCGTTCGCTTCAGGAGAGAGTGTTCCCAGATCCTAATGTCATCTCAAAAATCTTGGATGATCACCATTCCCTTTTGGAACCGTCCTGACATACACATAACATAAGAAACAGCGACTGCCTGATCAGTATTCAACTTGTCTGCGACTGTAGCGCTTATCCTGTCAGGGCAGTCCGAAGACTTTCATCCCTTACGAATACATCAATTCAGCAGGAAGACATAGATGGCTCCTATCTCTCCACCCAAGAGGGCGTAGATTATCATGAGCCCCTGCTTCCAGCAGCGGTTCATGATAATATGTGTCCTCTTGCAGACAAGGGAGAAAAAAATGTAAGCGCTTAGACTGTCAAGAGGGCCGCGACGCTGTCTATCCCCCTCGCTGCCCTGTCAAAGCTGAGACAATAATTAAGAGTTTTATAAATTTCCCCAGCGTCACAAATCGGATTAGGGCAGCCGGGCCGCCGACAGCTTCAGTCTCCGCAGCCTTATTTACGGCCGATTATCGATGACACACACTGGCTTGAGGCTGTCCCCCGAATCTTGCACAGCTCTGACACCGAAAAGGGGAGAATAGCAATAGCATAACCTTTTTAACCCCTTCACTGGGGGTAAATACGATCCAAACTGCAAGAGACATAGATCCTCACGAGCCCCCGCAATTGCGGGGGCTTACGAGGGTTGATGTCTCTTGCTGAGACCAATTTGATTTTATGTTGAGCTCATGAGTATCTGTGTCTCTTGCTGAGACCAATTTGCGTCTAAGTTCCTTGGATCTTTGTGATTTTTGAACGAAGAATGAAGCAAAATTTCAAAAATACAACGTACGTTCAGTGTTAGGAAAAGGGTTAATTCCAGAGTTATATGTAAGAGATGGATCGTCTGTGGAGGTCCAAGACACAGACGAATAACTCAAACCCATGTGTAAATGTGAAAGATCCGTCGCCCTTGGTGGGTTATGGATCAATGACTGAAACTGTAGTGGTGGTTAGTGTCTATGCTATCGGTTTATTAGGAAGAACCCAATCACTATTTGGGTTTTAGGTCTTCATCCTTGATACACCAGGGATTACATCCGCCAAGACAACGTCTGGGTTGACCTGTACACCGTCACCCTGCTGAGTATTTTGCCATCCTTCCCCACACCATACAGGCGGGACTATGGGAACAGGAAGCTTATTTACTACCAATGGGTGCTGAACATATTCATATTCATGACCTTTCATTTCACAATTCTATGGGAATCTCATAATTCGGAGAACCATGGACACTAAAACCCTTTCATCCTTCTTATTATCGATACCAAATGCCTTGATTGGCTTAAACGTCAAAGATACTCTAAGTACAAGTCACTATGTAAAGTTGTCAAGATGGGCTCGACCGTGATAGCTGAAAACAAGTGCCTGATCAGTTTGACATATTGCAATCTGAGGTCATGTTCTGGCAACCCCAGAAGGCCGTCTTCTAACTTGGCACTGACAGCACACAAGGTTTCAGGGATCGTACTGACACGAACCATTCCGGTAACAGAGTGACAGCAGAAGATAAAGGATTACACAAGGAGTCGCCGCGGCCCCTTAAGTGTCATATACACCCTACATTTCCATATCAAGTGAGGGACTCAATCTTCTTCCTGTGCGCAGACGCCAACAAGTGAACGGGACGATTATTCTAATGTACACCCCCGGTTTCCGTTACTGGAGGGCAGTCCTGGGGCGGCACCTGGCTAGTGTTACGCGCCGGCCCCGGTGAGGTAAAGGTCCTCGGGCCGAGCTCGGCCTTAGTTGGCCCGCGCACGGACATGCGCGGACCAACTAAGGCCGTCTGTCTTCATTGGTCGTGTGTATATCCAGACAACTACGATATATTCCTAGCACGTAGAGGATGCCCAGAGAACTACAAAATTTAATGCATCTATATACAGCCTCCACTGAAAGGTTCATGAGAATCCATGCCTCTTTGCACACGAGGAATGGCTGGCTGAAGGACTGTTGCCCTCCGAAAGAAATTTGTTTTCTCTTTATTGGACAGATGGCATTTGGACGGGTCCCTCGAGTCAGCTCAAGTCCGCAGTTTTTAATGTTTAACAATGATGTTGAAAACGGTCTCTCTTGCAAAGTCGGCGCGGTAAATGTCGTTAGCATGACAGTTACATCCATTTTTGCGCTATCGACGGCGCATTTCAAACAGTTGCGTTTGTTTTGTGCTAACGATACAGCATTTTAAACATAGGATATTTTTGTAAGGGAAATTATTCATCGTCTGAGAAGACTGAAAAAGGAAACCAGAAGTCATTTAAGTTATCGCAGATTGTTTCATTCGAGACGGGCCGCATTCGGATACGCGGCGAATGCGGCCCGTCTCAAATGAGATAAACTCTGGATGTACGTCTCTAACTCCCGGCAAAGAAGAACATGTGCACAGATTAAGTCACAAGAGGCAGACATCTTTGTGATCCTTTGAAGTCTGCATGAGTTCATTAAACCCTATGCCTTGCACATGCACGGTTGTCCACTCTGTCATTTTTATGAGGACAGAAGACCCGGTTTTTCCCGACACTCGCAATGCATTTTAAAACAGGACTACCGGATTCTCAGTGTTATTAACGTATAATTACACGTGTCTCGCGTTTTTGTAATGCGCTGGTATGTAACTCTGAACCTTACGGCTCCAAGCCGTAATGTTCAAAATTACAGACCTGCACACGTGAATGAGTTAGATACGACTGTGGTTCAATCGGCGGCTGTCTGCATGCAAAGAACAACATGTCAGTTCCGACATCACACCTGCTGGTAACCCAAACAAGACCCCTTGGCGCGACAATTAGTCGCGGACAAGCACTCTGTCATTACAGGGCCTTGCCAGTAATGAGAAAATCCTGGTGTCTCCCGGCCTCAAAATTTCACTCTACCCCTACCCCCAGATTCCCCTCTTTTTTGTTGTTCCTGTTAGAAAAATTGGAACAACTTTGAAATGGGTCTCGTTTCTTATTTTACGAGCCACTTGTAATGCATGAATTCAAACTTTCTTCGGTAATTAAAAGGGAAAATACGATCAATCAGTGCCCGCTAGTGCTTTATGACAAACCGGCGTATTACTCGTGAAAGAATGAATTAGCCAAAAACTGAAATCCGGGTGTGTTTTCTCCAGCTGTGGAACAGGCATGAGGTGAATGTAGAACCACCAAGAATCATAGATTTTCATGAGCGCCTGCGACTGCTGCCGCTTATGAGAATCTTTGATTCTTGCACTTTGCGTCTATTGTAAGTGGAGTGGCATGGACTCTTGAGAAACCATTTTCGTTGACAGGACATGTTGCCGTTGCATACAGAACCCACTTCTTCACGGTCTACTGACGGTTGTGCTCGGTGCTGGCGAGGATTGTTTGGGCCACTTGCCGCCTGTGACATTCAGTTGTTGGCAGAAATAGGAGGGGAGCGCCGACGATCTGCTCTGGGAGGACCACAGACCTTAAACTGACTAGCCCCAGTTTTTCTCAGTAAAACGTTTTATTTTTATTATTCGCGATGGGATAGTCCTCGCTGCCTGCCTTTAACCCTTTGACTGCCGAGAAAACGTAAACATGGTCCAACTGCAAGAGACATATATCCTTATGAGCCCCCGCGGATGCGGGGGCTCATAAGGATATATGTCTCTTGCTGAAACCACTGAATATCCCTTTGCATTGGACGAACGTGGTTTTCGGTCGTTTGAATGAACAAAGATTTCAGTAACAAAACACACGTTACCCGGCAGTGAAGGGGGTTAACACCTAACAATTTATTCTCCTTTTTCTATTACATTAGAGAGAAGTTGTTGTGCAGATCCTGGGGTCTGGAGTACTCCTTTGGACAAAGCCGGGTTAGAGAGAAGTTGTTGTGCAGATCCTGGGATCTGGAGTACTCCTTTGGACAAAGCCGGGTTAGAGAGAAGTTGTTGTGCAGATCCTGGGGTCTGGAGTACTCCTTTGGACAAAGCCGGGTTAGAGAGAAGTTGTTGTGCAGATCCTGGGGTCTGGAGTACTCCTTTGGACAAAGCCGGGTTAGAGAGAAGTTGTTGTGCAGATCCTGGGGTCTGGAGTACTCCTTTGGACAAAGCCGGGTTCAACCCATTCACTGCCAGTGGTCACATAGCTATGTTTCTGAAATCATTATTAATTGAAGGCCAAAGAGCCCCAGCCTTCCAAGAAACACAGACACAATAATATCTTTATGGGCCCTCACAGCTGCAGAGGCACATGAGGATCTGTGTCTCTTGTAGATGGGTTGTGTTCACTTATTACCGGATGTGAGAGGGTTAATCTGAAATTTCTCTAGTAATTTGTTTTCTTCTTGTCTGTTCTGAACTCTAAGAAGTAATTTGTATCTTGAATCGTTTCGAAAAGGCGTAAATTGACTGTCCGCATGGAAGAGAAGTACCGTGTTCGTTTTCTGGCAACTGGAATAAATTTGCCCTCTTTAACATGCAAGAAACTCGAATCCCCTACAAGCTGCAGGCGTTCATGAGCATTTTTGTTCTATACTGACGAGCAAAAGAAACGCGACATTTTCGGAACCATCGGAAACACTTTGTTTTGCTCGTCAGTATAGTTTCCTTTGAAGGAGATCGCTGTGGAGGTGGCGATAGGGCAAGCTGTGCACAAACCGCTCCGCCAGTCCTTCACAAGGGCATTGTGGCGCTGCACAATGAGGGCAGATCGGCGTGAAATTATGCAGAAAAACAAAAAATTAAACCTCATTATTCTTCATTGAAAGCTCACTAGCACAGCACGCCGTTACCCCCATCCATCAGCAAGACCATTTCTATTTGCAAGAGGCATAGATTCTCATGAGCCCCATGGGTTCATGAAAATCTATGCCTCTTGCTGATACAGGACATGGTGTTTTTTTAGGTTAGGTTGGGAAGACGTGCTGCAGAAAATACGTTTGCAAGAGTCACTGTCGCAGGGGTTTATGAGAATCTTTGGATTTCGCTATTAAGGGACATGTATGTTGATAAACCAGTTATACATCTATGTTTCTCAGAAAAAGGAAGGCAATGGGGTTTGTCCCAACCTGTGGCTGTGGTGAAACCCATCCATCATGCCTTTTACAAAATGGCCGGGCATGGGTTTGCAACTCTAATCAATCATACATTCACGGCGCGGTGCGGTAATTGCCAGCATTGGCTTGACAGCAAACGTTATTTCCTCATTTTAGGCTCCTTCTCGCCACCTCGCCCACCGCCCAACCCGCCATTCCACACGCTTAGCTTGTTGACGTAATTGATTGTTGCTTGCCAGGGTGCAGTTTACATCGGTCACAGGCCGGAAAAAGCCAACTATGCGGGGTGTGGCTTGATGCCGCGGTCTAGACGTCAAAAAAACACACCACTTTGTTTGCATTTTCCTTATACATCACTTCAATGCCAGTTGACGGATGCAAATTGTGTTTCTGAAATCTACGTTAATTCAACGACACAGAGCCATACATACCTGTTACAGGAAACTTCAGGACTATTGAATGTGGTGTCAGCAAGGGCCATAGACCCTCATGAGTCACAGCAACTGTGGGAGCTCATGAGGGTCTATGTCTCTTGCAGTTGGGTTTAGTTATTTCTTCACAGCGAATGAGTTAAACGTTCCGGCAGCAACAAAGACTTATCCTTTACGTAACACGTGCACTACGGACCGAGACGATGGAGACAACAGACAGAAATAGTTGAGAATGGATAGCCACGCTAAAGGTTAGACTGGCACAGACACCACAAGCTATATATTCAGACTGCAAGTTTTAAAACCAAAAGTAGTCAAACGTTTGCCACCAGCATAAAAACATTTGGACGTTTGACCTTCAAGGGTTTGTGCGCTCTGAGACAAGAAGACTTATTCACAACAACAACAACAACAAAAAGGCAACCGTGCAACCATCCTGCTAAAACAGAACTCCGGCACACCTTTGTCATTAAAAATGAGGGATACGTTACCTTTTCCATTTTGTCCCAGTGCCTAGAAAAAAATTAATCACTATCCAGCTGCAAGAGGTATAGATCCTCATGAGCCCCCGCAGTTGCAGGGGCTCGTGAGAATATATGTCTCTTGCTGACACCGCTTTGTATCCTCGTTCCCTCGTTCCTGGGAAAGCCAGAACATTTTTGTATTGAATTAACAACGATTGCAAAAACTCAGTCTGCGTCAGCTGGCACTGAACGGGTTAACTCATTCGAGACGTGCCGCAACCGGATACGCGGCTTATGCCGCGTATCCGCAGGTGACACTTATTGAATGAGTTAAAGTCCCCTGGCACCGTGTGATCGGGGACAGACGAAAGAGTGACGGGGTCCTGTTTTAACAGGATGCTGCGTAACAGTCCAATAGAAGAAAGCCTCTTCCAAGAAAAAAACAGATGACCTTTTACAACATAGGTCTCCAGTCACTTCCTGGCCGCTAGACCTCTTCATTTCCCAAAATATTCATGCACACATGTGTGCTTATCTGTCATTTACACCTTACGGTCCTATGCAGTATGGTCTGAAACCAAGGACCACGGACCAACACATAAATGGACAGTTCCTGTAAACTGGACATTACGTTTTCGTGAACAAGCAGATCTGAGCATTCAGTATACCCCTTTTCTCTGCTTGCTTAAAATTCCCGAGGTCACAAGCAGATCTGTACCTTTCTTTGCTTGCCAAAAAAAAATTCCCCGTATCACTTGCACGAATGAGATTAAATCCCGCTATAGCAGAGCACCTTGCTTATTGGCTTGCGCAGATCTAAGCTCATTGATGCAACGGAGGCCCGGCCGGTCTGCACACTCACAGGACGACATTATGTTCGTGTGATCCTCTGTTGTTCCCACAAATTCAACGCCACCATAGAGAGAGATAACATTCACAGACAATACATTATTCTTCCCGCAGCCAATACATTATTCTTCCCAACGACCACAAAAGCCACCATCCGTCTCCAGCCTGCAGATCGACAGTAATTGAAGACCAATCTCCGCAGCCCTCCGCCACCCGTTCCATCTGCAACAGGCATAGATGCTAATCAGCCCCATGCAGCAGCAGAGGTTCATGAGAATCTACACCTCTTCCTGGCTGAATTTCTGCTCGTTTTCGTTGCCCCTCATCGACATTAATTGAAGAGTGATCTGTAGTTCAACGGAGCGGTGTTGGAGCCCCGTCCTCCCGTCTTTTAAATCATGGTCTTCTGCAAGCTCCTCCGATCTGCAAAACTGAGGCCTAGATTCTTATGGGCTCCTGCAGCCGGAACGCTGCAGGGGATTATGAGAATCTAGGCCTCATTTGTGGATTCATTCCTTCTTTAGATCTTTCTTCCTCTCAAATTAAGAAAGTCATCAGGGTATACGCGAGTGATTGATCATGGCTATGAAATGAAAGCTTGCCGGTGTGGGCAATAATTAGGGACAGACTGCCAGTCCAAGTGGCAATTTGTTGGCCAGGCCTGTCCGTGTTGTGAGGGAGGAATCACATTACAGGGTAGAGTGATGGGAAAACGCCACACTGAAATCCAATGGGATCCCGAAACTGAGGACAAGGTACCCGACAGTCACATCCAGGAGAAGGCCGATCAAGGGGGATCATGGAAATATGCGTACATAAGACATCGTCTACAAGACTACCATTGACATGAACTATAACAGTAAAAGGCATAGATCGTCTTGACCCCTTGAACATGCAGGGGCTGGTGTTGATATATGCCTCTTGCAGACTGACCGAGGAGTTTGTTTCCAAAGTGTGATGGGGAAACTCCGCCAAACAAGCGAGATTTACCCAAGTATCGACACGAACACCTTAAAGGCACAGCAAAGGAATAAATCGTCATGAGTCCATGCAACTGCATGGGCTCATGACGATCTGTGCCTATGCAAATGAATGCCTTGCTTCGGTATAGTGATTGGAAAACACCAAGCTCACAGACAGTTTACTGTCCACATTGAACGAACATCTCAGTGGCATGCTGAAACCCTGATGATTTCTTCGTCAAAGAAACGCAGATGTATACATTGCGGGGATCATATTAACCGCCGTGTGCATGCACCCATCGGCACTTACAAACAGTACAAGTAGCTGCGTGCACAAGATGGTTAATCTATCAGAACAGGCAATGCAGCTGTTGGACTAAATTTATATACGTTTCTTTCAGCTGAGATCAGAGGGCAGGAATATCACGTCGGCAATTGACTTAGAAGCATTGATCACATTCCAGTAAAGGGTTCCTTTGTTTTCGTCCACAGGGAGGTTAGTGCACAAGATCAGGTAACTTGTGTAGGCCATCTGGCCGACGTTGGCCGCAGTTGGCTCGCGCACAGCCGTGCGCGGGCCAACTACGGCTGACGTCGACCAGAAGGTCTTTACTTGGGCGTCGCAGAGGAGTATTATCCTGTCTCTGCACCGTGACTTCTCTAATCTACCTAATGCACTTTCTGAGGAACCACCAAAGACACTCAGACTGTTACAAACTAGATTTCAATGGTTGAAGCTCTTCCTTTGTGCCTGAACTCTAAGGTGTAACCCTTTGACTGTCGAGGTAAACTGAACTACACGACACAACTGCAAGAGACATAGATCCTCATGAGCTCCCGTAGTTGCGGGGGCTCATGCGGATCTATGTCTCTTGCTGGCCCCACTTTGTATCCATGTTCCTTGGGAGGCTGGGATTCTTAGGTAATGCCATTAGCGAAGATTTTAGGAACACGCTATGCGATTACTGGCGATAAAGAGGTTAAAAAAAAACTCAAAGAGTTGATCCCGCCCAGTTATGTCCTGCTGAAAAAAAAAGTGTTACGGGACCAAGCTTTTAATGTGTACATAATGAGCAGGATTTAAGTTTACTTTTGTCCTGGTTTAAACAGGAAGTCTAATCAAGCGTTATGCACAGTAGATTGATAGAGCTTCCTATTTACATCACGTCGACACTGATTTAATCATACAATGTACACATTATGAGTCTGTCTCTCTCTCTCTCTCTCTCTCTCTCTCTCTCTCTCTCTCTCTCTCTCTCTCTCTCTCTCTCTCTCTCTCTCTCTCTCTCTCTCTCTCTCTCTCTCTTTAACACACACAGACACACACACACACACACACACACACAACACACACACACAACACACACACACACACACACACACAACACACACACACACACACACACACACACACACACACACACACACACACACACACAGTGTTTTGTGAGCAATATATATATTTTTAAATTAGATATATTGTCGTTGTCAACCTGTCTGTCGTTCTTTCTGTCTGCCTGTCAGTCTGTCTGTCTGTGTCTCTTTCTCTCTCTGTCTCTGTCGCTCTGTCTGTCTGTCTGTTGTCTGTCTCTGTCTTTCCCTTCCTTCCCCCTCTCTCTCTCTCTCTCTCTCTCTCTCTCTCTCTCTCTCTCTCTCTCTCTCTCTCTCTCTCTCTCTCTCTCTCTCTCTCTCTCTCTCTCTCCGGTCCCCCCGCCCCTCTTACTCTCTCTCGGTGTATAATCGTCAGTGACTTTGGAACTTATATCGGAATGTAACACAAGTGACCCGGCTGTGGGTGTAGCCGCTTGTTTGTGCTGTTAACATGTTGTTTTAATGTTGCTTTTAATGTTGTAGTTTAGCAAGGACAAACACGAAAAGAGGCATGTGCGCCTATTGTTTCCATCCTTGAGAAATAAAGTATCATTCATTCATTCATTCATTCATTCATTCATTCATTCTCTCTCTCTCTCTCTCTCTCTCTCTCTCTCTCTCTCTCTCTCTCTCTCTCTCTCTCTCTCTCTCTCTCTCTCTCTCTCTCTCTCTCTCTCTCAAACACGCACACACACACAACACACACACACACACACACACACACACAACACACACACACACACACACACACACACACACATACACACACACACACACAGTGTTTGGGCATAGGAGTTTAGCAAAAACAAGATGTGAGCAATATCTTTTTTTCTTTAATTAGATATATTGTCGTTGTCAATCTGTCTGTCATTCTTTCTGTCTGTCTGTCAGTCTGTGTCTCTCTCTCTGTCTTTGTCGCTCTGTCTGTCTGTCTGTCTCTGTCTATCCCTTTATCCACGCCCCCCCCCCCCCTCTCTCTCTCTCTCTCTCTCTCTCTCTCTCTCTCTCTCTCTCTCTCTCTCTCTCTCTCTCTCTCTCTCTCTCTCTCTCTCTCTCTCTCTCTCTCTCTCCGACCCGATCCCCGCCCCCCTTAAACTCTCTCTCGGAGTGTAATCGTCAGTGACTTTGGAACTTATATCGGAATGTAACACAAGTGACCTGTGGGTGTAGCCGCTTGTTTGTGCTGTTAACATGTTGTTTTAATGTTGCTTTTAAAGTTGTAGTTTAGCAAGGACTAACATGAAAAGGGGCCTGTGCGCCTATTGTTTCCATCCTTGAGAAATAAAGTATCATTCATTCATTCATCTCTCTCTCTCTCTCTCTCTCTCTCTCTCTCTCTCTCTCTCTCTCCTCTCTCTCTCTCTCTCTCTCTCTCCTCTCTCGCCTCTCTCTCTCTCTCTCTCTCCTCTCTCTCCACTCCTCTCTCTCTCTCTCTCTCTCTCTCTCCTCTCTCTACTCTCTCTCTCTCTCTCCTCTCTCTCTCTCTCTCTCTCTCGCTCTCTCTCTCTCTCCTCTCTCCTCACTCTCCTCTCTCTCTTCTCTCCTCTCCTCTCCTCTCCTCTCCTCCCTCTCGCTCGCGCTCCAACGATCTCTATTTTTCTGTCGTGAAATATGCTCATTGATTTTTGTCATCCATATGTACATGCAAGCAAATTATAGTAAACCGAGCACAGGTGATGACGCAGCTGTCATACGTCCCAACATATCACCTACGACCAACATTTCATATTATTTTTATGAAATTCATTGACCGCATTTGTCCAAAACTGATTTTTGTTTGTTTGTTCTACTGGTTTTTCCTTCTGTTCGATTCCTCAAGGACGCCTTCTGCAAGAGACATAGATTATCATGAGCCCTCGCATTCGCGAGGGCTCATGAGAATCTATGCCTCTTGTTGGTCTGCTGTACACATATGTTCCTCATCTCTCTATGCACAATTTTCTTATAAAGGTTTCTTATGATTTCACACGTCCTTACTGCAGGATTCGATCAGAATAAAACTGCGACTCAAATTTAAAAAAAAAAAAAAAGTAATATTATTTTGTGACGTGTTGCTTGCGTTTTTCTGTTGGTTTTATTGCGTTTCACAGCATCCTTTATTTTCATCCTGTATTTTTGCATCTGCCTTCTGATATATTAGCAATTAACATATCTGAATGGCGGAAACTCATAGCAGTTAATCCATCTCATCACACTGTGCTCAGGCCCATTCAAAGGGAAAATTGTGTGCACACCAGAAATAAACTTTTTTAAAAAGTCATTAATTTTGATGAAGAAAACATAAATGCACAATACGGGCCACAGCTGCCTTAACTGCCTGTCATCGCAAAATAACACCTGTTTTTGTTTGTTTGTTTGTTTGTTTGGTGGGGGGGGGGGGGGGTCGAATTTTATCATTGTACATAGTCGACATCATCCGTCAATATTAAACACAAAGAAAAACCCACTGGAATGCAATCTGTCAGCTATCTACTTCCGTCTGCAAAAGGCATAGATTCTCATGAGCCCCTGCATCCACAGGGGCTCATGATAATCTATACCTCTTGCTGACTGAAATCTATCACATTTATGTCCTCAGACTGATGTACTGGTTGGGTGAACATTACAGATGGGCTGTGATATTGTATGACAAAACACAATGCAGGCTGAAGTGCGTAGGCGGCCATTAGCAATGAGCTAGGGGGGGGGGGGGGATGGGAAACATGTGTTTTCCTTTTCCCGTCACAATAACAAGAACGATTTTGACAACGTAGACAACTACACCAACAATAACGACGACACCAACAATAACGACAACGAAGGCATCATCAACAAGAACAAAACAAAACTAGGAAGCCAACGAAATCAAGACCCACAGCACCAGCAGTAAGAACAACATAAACACCATCTTCATCAACGATAAAAGCAACAACAACGAAAACGACAGCATCAAACAACAAAGAGTAAACAACAATTCTACGTAGTGTGACACAAGTTTTACACACTTGAAGAATTTTGTTGTTGTTGTTGTTGTTGTTGTTGTTTGGGGGTAGTTGTTGTTGTCAGGGGCATGGTCGCAAGAC
Source organism: Semisulcospira habei (assembly GCA_036245525.1). Taxonomy (NCBI): domain Eukaryota; kingdom Metazoa; phylum Mollusca; class Gastropoda; family Semisulcospiridae; genus Semisulcospira; species Semisulcospira habei. Next base: position 133,807,597 of record BTPG01000008.1, read on the forward strand.
ACGCATCAGTAAAAGAACCTCGTGAGCAAAAGGACTACGGGCCGTCGTTGGCTGCAGCAGATATCGGATATCACGCTTACTGGGACGTGTGGCTCACCGCAAGCTTTTTGCAAAATGGCGCACACTCTCATTGGCATAGTGGTTTTTACTTGATCGCATTAGCGCCCGCCTCTACATAATAGAGACAGAGACGGGAGAAAATCCCGCATCAAGATAAAACGGATGGCTTCCATTGTTCGCCATTGTACATTTTTCTTGATAAAATGGAAGAAGGGGGCAAGGGAGAGAGTGTGGGGCGCGCAGTGGGTGCAGTTCAAATGAGAAGAGAGGAGATAAAACTTCTAAGCGAACTTATTTTACCTGCACGAAGCATAGACCATGAACATCTGCATTCTGAAGGAGCGCAAGGAACTGTATGTCCTTTGGCGATTATCAGTGTCATTTACATGTATGCTCGACAGACGGGAAGAACGGAGAGTGGAGGCAGACGTGATGACACTATGAAAACTGTCCATCTGCAAGAGACATAGATCCTCATGAGCCGCTGCAATTGAGGTTCATGAAGCTCTAGCCTCTTACTGGCTGATCAACCATGTTTATATCTGTGATTCTCAGGGACAGGGTACTAGGGTTTGAGTGTTGGTCTGAGGACGGAAGATGCAGGATGACAACGCCGGACGCGCAAACAATGAAACGCGTTTCGGTTCCCGGTGCCCTTTTACACTCCGGTTTTAGAAATGCGTTATATGTTTGAGTGATTGAGTGTGATATCATTTCAGACGAGGAGTCACCGAACCTGACATAAATAAAAAAAAAATTAAAAAAGGAAGAGAACAGAGCGATGATATTCGAGTAATCGGAAGGGGTAGGTGGGTGAGTAAGTGTGTGTGTGTGTGTGTGTGTGTGTGTGTGTGTGTGTGTGTGTGTGTGTGTGTGTGTGTGTGTGTGTGTGTGTGTGTGTGTGTGTGTGAGAGAGAGAGAGAGTGTGTGTGTGTGTGTGTGTGTGTGTATATGCTTGTGTACGTGTGTGATTGTGTGCGTGCGTGAGTGCGCGTGCGTGAGTGCGCGTGTGCGTGTGCGTGTGTGTGTGTGTGGTGAATGGGGAGCATACACGAGATACGCCTACACATACAAGATAAACACTGTGATCGACAAAAGCATCTTATGACAGCACGTCTGTTTGTTCGGAACACAGCTCCCGTTCAATAAAATAACACTCAAAGAAAAGCTCTTACGACCAAAAGTGTTATGGACACTTTTTTTCAAGAACGGTAGTGTTTAACGTACAGCACAGAATGCATTTTCAGAAGAAAAAAAAAAGAAGAAGCACCTTCATTAATAATAATAATAATAATAATAATAATACCGTTATTATATAGGCGCTTTTTCTCAATTTTTGGGGGGAAATCGACTCAAAGCGCTGCGCCTGAAACCCAACACACACACTCGCGAAACAGACACGGATTTACGCCATTTAAGACAAACACAGTACAAGACAAACGAAGGGCCAGTCAGCTACTGAAGTTACAGAGATTTTTGATCGCTTGTATTTGAAATTTGTAAAGTGGCCTGAGACCGGTACCAAAGTGGGGGGGGGGGGGGGGTGGAAGAACCGGAGTACCCGGAGAAAGAACCCCCGACGGTCCGCCCGAATTAACGGTGACACTTACCAGAGGAGAAAAGTCCAACGCCGGAACCCGGTATCGAACCGCTCACCTTTGGCATTGGTGGCAGGCGCCTTAACCACTGTGTTTGGTTTTCTCGAATAATTTAAAGATATATCTCCTCCAGTGACGCAGTTTGCAAAATATGGGTGCGTATGTTAATACCAAACCAGACTGTTTCACTCCGTTCCAGGTCCAGCTGAGGAAAATGATGAACCATGAAAGCTACAGGAAAATGTGTGTGATTACCTTAGCGTCACGCAATGGTAGTGCCTAGTTAGGTTGACGCATGTGCAGACTTTGACATGCGTCTGTGTTTGAGAATTGTATCGCACGCTCTTCCGAGGTGCAAGTCATGGAAGATGCATCTATAATGATAGTTCAAGGGCAGCGTCTGATAGCTTGGACACATTCAAGGGCAGAGCACTACCCTTGAGATATCTTTGTAGATGACCAGCACTTCAGAAGAGCTTGGCCAAAGATTCTCAAACAACAACGCCCTGTCCAAAGTCTGCACATGCCAAACACAAGGCTGCGAGGTTAATCGTGAAATAACTCACCAGTAACGAATTACCACTGTGGACCCCCAGACCATTTGTCAGACCGAAGCAGGGCCTATGGATTACCAAACTGCATTAATTTCAGATCGCTGCAAGAAAAACACATTTGCCATATTCAGGCCGCGGCCGCGGGAACCGTCTCTGTGAGAACGCTATGCGACTTTAGATTGTAAGCGGTTGGTAGCAGAGGCTATAAATCTAAAAACTGTATTAATTTTAAGTTTGCTGCGACGGGAAACACATCTCAGTTTGTTATGTTCAGGTAGTGGTAGTCGGGGCTGTCTGTGGGACCACTATGGGAGATTTAGATCGTACACACAAACTGCACAGATAACATTTAGATTGCAGAATTAGTAGTAATTACAGGAAACATTGTCTGCAGAGGATGATTAAAGCATTTACGTGTATCTACTCTTCTACATTAATGGCATTAGCTGAAGTTTAGATTAGCTGAGATTCTGAGCTGAAAGCATGCTGCCTATACCGACCTGATTTCCATATAAAAAGATGAAAGAAACATGCTCATTTAGCGCGTCTACTGCCAGTGATCATGAATTGCCCGTCAGAAACCACTGCACATAGATCGACGTTCAGGCGTAAAACACAATGCGACTGGGACCAACAATAAATCCAAAAAAGGTATAAGTGACAAGAGACATAAATCCGCATGAGCCCCCGCGAATGCGGGGGCTCATGAGGGTTTATGCCTCCTGCAGATGTTTACCGTTCGCCTTGCCCCAGCAGTTAAGGGGTTATTTAATAAACTGTATTGTCCTTTTTGTTTTGAAGAATCTTTTCACCTCCTTTTATGTCATTACATGTTCTATATTTGGCAGCCATTCACTCACTCCTCAAGTCCACATTTCTCCCCAGTTACGAACTCTGTCCCTTGGATGTCCAAACCATCTAGGACGTGTTCCTGGATAATGCTCCCACAGGCGACACAGCAAACTCCTGGGGCTTGACAGGGCAACCCGAGAACACCGCGAGAGACTGGGGACGCTAAGCTCTCCCAACGCCTGCCGCTTGTCAGCGATAATCTGGGGCTTCGGGAAAAAGTATCGACAAATTTCCTGATTCCGTATCATTTCTGGGAATCTGTGGCGGAATCAGAGAAAAGGGGATCTGAGACCAGGGAATGGAGATGCGAGACAGCGAGAAAAACAGAAATTCTCCTCGCATCTTTTCTCCCAAGCCCAACATCAGGTTGCCAGTTGACAGCAAACCGTGTTTCTGAAATCTTTGTCAGTTCAACACCAGAAAGCCAGGAACATGGGAGTGATGTCAGCAAGATGCATAGATCCTCATGAGCCCCCGCAACTGCGGGGGCTTATGAGAATCTATACCTTTTGCTGTACCTCTTGCTTTGGGTGGCGTTCAAATTTTCTCGGCGTTGTTTGGGTTATAGATTGTGGTATTGGAGGGGAAAAAATGCAAGATCTGCTGATACAAGAGACAGATTGTCGACTTTGCCTTGTGTAAAGATTGTTGCAGATGATCGTTATTGGCTGTAGGTAGATGCAATCCACACACACACACACACACACACACACACACACACACACACACACACACACACACACACACACACACACACACACACACACACACACACATACACACACACACACACACACACACACACACACACACACACACACACACACACAAACAAAAACAAAAACTATGATCAACAATTTCTCACAGACGATTTCTTTGTTGGAATATTCTTTGTAGATGGATAGCGTTGTTCTTGGAAACCGGTACATCGTATTCTGCCCGGAAAGAGGATCCAAAATCCAAAAAGCAGTTTGCAATCAGAAGTGGGAGGTTAGGGTTTATAAGAATAAAACGGGGGATTGACTGTTCAGTGTATCTGGTGCCGAGAGGGTTCCTCCCAAAGAGTTGATATGTTTGTTGGTCTGTGATTTTGGACCTTACGGCCTCAGACAGTAAGGTCCAAAATCACAGACCAGCAAACAATGAGTTCTAAGGACCTGACCATGAATCTCTTCTAGTCTTATAGATCCTTCGGGTCCATCCCCCCCCCCCCCCCCACCACCACCACCACCACTGCAACAACAACCCCGTCAGTCCCCACACACATCCTGCATCTCAGATCTGCCGACAGTATAAACAAACCATCCGAGGCTGAGTCACCAGGATGCAGTAGATCAGGCCTCTGGATATTGAATTCATAATCTTAGTCAACCTTGCACGACCCGCTCTTCATCACCACATGGGCAGGGCAGAGGCTGAGAGAGAAGGCACTTCATCGTCTTCCTCTTTCCGTCAGCAAATAGCACAGATCATCATAAGCCTTTGCAGTCTGCAGAGGCTCATGATGATCTGTTCTTTCTGTTAAAGATGGTTATATTAATTTCACCTTTGATGTAGATCTTCAGAAGTCCCGAATGTATAGAACTGGAACCAGAAACTTGAGCATAGATTATGTTTGCGTAGTTCATAATTTCTGTTGGCGCCACATACATTTCCCATTGCAATATGCACAGATCCTTACAACACCTACGTTCTGCAGGGTTCTTTTTGTTCGTTTTATTTTCTTCCTTTCAGTGGTTTGTTTCATGAACAGTCGTCTTTAATAGAAAAAAAAAAAAAAAACATTTTCAGCTTACCTAGTCAAGTCACACATGCGTAAATACTTAAAATGCGTAAAGCCTGTGCGGCCTGCAGCTTATCTGGGATATTATTTAGGATCTATACATATTTTACAGTAATGATTAGACAGACTCACGCTCATGGAGTTCTTTTCCCTCTCATGAGGAGAAGACGAGTGGGGTTTCAGCCTAACAGGGAGGGGTAAAAAAGGCAATCTCTTTAAACTGGTAATTGATGGCAAACGGTTTGTGGACATAAAGATGGCCGCCCCATCGCTGTCTCTGTGTGTGGGAGGCGTTTCTTCCAAGCCGATGGCCAGTGACCGCCGTGGGCACAGCATGGGTCAGATGCATGAGTGAGCTTAGTCCTGCGCCAGCCACTAAGTAAGATGCTCTGCTATAGCGGAGCACATTGCTTAGTGACTTGCGCAGGAACTAAACTGCCTCTCGCCATTGGCCCCAGGTCCACCTCTGTAAGCAAACGGTTGTCGGGTTAACGTCGACCTTAGTTCGCCTGCGCACAGATGTGCACGTGGAACTCCGGCTGACGTCGAACCGAGGACCTTTTTCTCACTTACTCTGTGAACGCAGTCGTAAAGTGAACTCACGACTACCTCCTCATACACAGCAAACAGAAGTCACTGCCACTATTCTGCGTTTCGTCGTGGTCCTTCCCAGCGCATGCATTGAACTCATTCAAGACACCCCCGAGGAAGAGTCACTGAAATATGTTACTCTGCAGCATGCGTCAAGTTTTTCACGATTGTGTCTTTTGTTGGTTTCGGTTACGTTTTCTTGTTTCTGTGCTCTTAATAGCTAAAAGTCATGAAGGTCTAAGCCTGTGACTGGGAATGGCCATCTAAATAAAGCGTTCATGCCGCCTGGGCGCCCCTTCTGGAGATGCCAAGGTCTGGAAAACGACAACTTCCTCTGTATGTAAGATGCGCAGACGTAAAAAAAAAAAAAATTGTTCCGATAGAGACAGGCATGCTCATGAACGTTTTCTGCAAGCAGAATGGAGTATCATGCGCTCCTGCGGGCCGCAGGGGCGCATGATACTCCATGCCCCTTGCAGACGGCAAGGATCTGGCTTGAAGGAACAAGGGTCGTCAATCGTTGTTCCCGCCCAGGACACGATCCATCAACGTCAGCATGATATGGCCGGTCCCCGACGCTCAATCTCCCCCCAAAAGCCAATATCTCAAATAGCAAATTACATGGTTATGGCCAACACGCCGCTCTGGGAGTTAACCCCTTCGCTGACAACGGCCATGCATTATACATGCGAAGCCTCCAAAAACCTGAACGTTCCAGAACAGTTATTAAAGTGCGTGAGAAAAATGAATACAGTGGCATAAATTCTCATCAACCCCCTCCACGTTCATAATGATATGTGTCTCTTGGATGGGGGTAGTACTGACTGTGTCCCGACAGTAAAGGGGATAAGGAGGAATTAGGAGATGCAGATAATGAAAGAACGAGAGTAGGAGAGTAGTTTTTTCTGACAAAGATGAGAGAAAGGGAACGCAATCCAGCTGCAAGAGACATAGATCCTCATGAGCCCCCGCAGTTGCGGGGGCTCATGGGGATCTATGTCTCTTGCTGACACCAATTAATATCTATGTTCCTCTGACGGATAGGATCTTAAACGTTGAATTACCAAAGCTTTCATTTCAGTAACGTCCAGTGGCAGTGAATAAAGTGGTCTGTGCTACCTCTTTTCATTGATCAAAGGATTTGAATATACTTCATGTTCAACGCTCAACATAATCATCGTCGTAATCACCAGCAACATCCACACCACGACTAGCCATACCATGATCAACATTACTCATTATTGCTGGTACTGGAATCACTGCAGTCGCAAAGCCTATTATCGTAACTCACACACACACACACACACACACACACACACACACACACACACACACACACACACACACACACACACACACACACACATACACACACAATGAGTTAGAAAACAACATCAGGAACTACAGAACGCCATGAACAAAAGAGCAATGTAAAAAGTGACAAGATCAAATTGAGGAAGGAGTCGCTCCAAGTTGTGCACATGAGGCCCGAGGAGAGTTTCACAGAAAGCGTGACAAACTCCTTCAGCGACGGGGGAGATTTGAAGAGCCCCTGGCCGCCATGCAAATGAAGCTCTTGGCGTCAATGGCTCACGAATGACGCACACAACATCGGCAAGACCACGGCCGTCAAGTTCAAAGATCTGGTATTGTCTGCCCCTTTCCGGCCAATGATGGCCGGAAAGAGGCAGTCAATATCAGATCCTTGAACTTGCCCTTCACTGCCGATAAAAATTGAGCAGGATCCAGCTGCGAGAGATGTAGATCCTCGTGTGAGCTTCGCAATAGCGCGGGCTCATAAGGATCTACGCCTTTTACACAGAATACATTGTATCCATGTTCCTTGGTCGGTTAGGGTTATCTGGCGTTGAATTGAAATGCGACCACTGGCAGTGAAGAGACATACAGGCCTTCGTTGGCCACGTACTTCCAACAATTAAGGGTTGATAAAGATAGTTGAAGGGTCAGATGTCAGTTTACAAAAGTCTAAATTGTTACCTGGTGAGAGACATAGATTCCCATTAACCAGGGTGGGGTCCAGTGACTTCCGAAAACCTGCAGCTGCAGAGGCTCTTGAGAATCTTTGTCTCAGGCAGAGAGACAGACAGACAATGACACAGGCAAACACACGGACATTCAAACAGACCTCTCCAGTCTTAATCTACTTGTCTGGGATCAGAGATTCCTTCTAGAAGTATCGTCCACTCGAATCAGTCCTCCCTTGTCTGGCGGCCCTGCCACTTCAGTTGGGCACTGTGATGTTGGACATACGCCGGAGTGATGACCAATTAGTGTTTTGGGCCCACCGTTTGTTTGGACACCTCTCAGTTCCGCAGTCATCTCCAATCATGATGAAGTGGGAGTCTCAGTCAAATAAGCTAAAGGTTCGCGAGCCGACAACGGCCGGCCGTTGGCCCGCGCACGTACGTGCGCGGGCCAGTGTACGGCCAATGTCGGCCCGATAGAGCTTATGCTAACTGGGATAGTGGACAAGAAGAAGTAGGATGCGGACAGCTATGGCCAATAATTATCTGTTTTACTCTATTACTGACAGAACAGTCCCTCGGGTCTTCCCTGACTCACGCCTCCCTTCTCAGCATGGATAACGTAGATCAAGAAACCTTTCTTCATTCAAACACAGGGTTAAAATGTTGTACCAATTCGGAGGATTTTTTCCCTCAAAGTTTAGGAAATATCAGACTTCGGATTTTCACAGCTGACAATGATCAATTCGATGTCGAGAAACAAACTTTCATTTTCAAACTTTTCAAAATAATGTGTCTGAACGGTAACTAAATATTGGCAATTCACTTTTAAAACCATCACGTGTGTCTGTTTATCCTCTGTGACATATATAGAAGAAATTTTTGAAGTAGTGAAGTCTCTCTCTCTCTCTTTCTCTCTCTCTCTCTCTCTCTCTCTCTCTCTCTCTCTCTCTCTCTCTGAAGTAGTGAAGTCTCTCTCTCTCTCTCTCTCTCTCTCTCTCTCTCTCTCTCTCTCTCTCTCTCTCTCTCTCTCTCTCTCTCTCTCTCTCTCTCTTTCCATCTGCAAAGGGACAATATTCTCATCAGCCCGTGCACCTTATGCCCGTGCAGGGGCTCATGAAGATCTGAGCCTCTTGCTAAAGCTTTCTAATGTACACGGAATGGAATGAATGAAGAGCCAATCAATCACAACAGGCCATCGAGTCGCTGAAGAGACTCGGTAAACGTGCCGCCATGTCGACGATTTGTGCCGACTCACCAGACTAATTCCCCTCAATTGATTTATGATCAGCTTGGTCAAGCAAGGACCTCCACTCTCAGAATAGCCAATACCGAGCTGCTCCCGTGTTATTATTATCTCCCGTGTGCAAGAGGCACAGATTCTCATGGGCCCCTGCAGTCGCAGGGGCCCATGAGAATCCTTGCCTCTTGCTTTGACTGGGTTTAGTTCCATCTCTGCTTAAAACGACAATGAGAGACAGATAAGTACTATGAGAATTGATGTTTACCATTTGCTCCTAAAGGCGTGTCTTTTCCCACTCTCAAAAACAAAGAAAGAAAGAAAGAAACAAACAAACAAACAATCAACGAAAACGACACAACTTTAAATAATTATAAAATTCACAGTTCTGACAAACGGTTGAAAAATAAATAGTGCTAAAGTGATGAGTTAAGAAGCGTCACTTTTTCTTTTCTGTCTTTTCGTGTCCTTTTAGTTTCCTTTGCATTTTGGATGTTTGTTGAACGTTTGCGTTGTTTGTTTTTTCTTATTTTTTTCTTATCTCATGGATTATCATAAAACGTGTGCTCAGCATTCATTCATATTCGCTTCTTGTTGTTGTTGTTGTTGTTGTTTGTTTTGTGTGTGTTTTGTATTTATGGGGATGGTGGTGGTAAAACATTAACACTTGTGAGTGGATAGCATCGTCTTTCTGTAGTGTGCCATGAATTAATCAGTCAATCGATAATGGTTGTACAATGTCAGCTTTAAGACCGGTCATTCGAGACGAGTGGTTTGCTATCCACGGGAAACCATTTAAGACGTCATTTTCAAGCAATATGTCAGTTGTGGAGGGCATTACCCAAGATCAATCATATATCTTGACACGATTGATGTTCCATACTTGTCCTCAGTACTAAACGCGGACTCGCTGTCGCTTCTGAAGTAGGCATTCAAGAGCTTTCACTTGTCGTTTGCTGATCGAATAGTGCATGTGGTACGTGCAAACATTTTTTAAGTTTTTCGTTGCCGAGAAAAAGTTAACCCCACCAAGCTGCAAGAGGTATAAAACCTCATGAGCCCCCGCAGTTGCGGGGGAGGGGGGGGGGGGCTCATGAGGATCTATACCTCTTCCTGTAAACACTGAGAATTTGTTGAGGAGTCTATGCCTCTTGCTGAAACAACTTCAGTTGTATCCATGTTCTTTTGACTGCTGGGGAATGTTTACGTTGAATTCACTACGATTTAAAATTACAATCTGGGAGTGAAGGGATTAACCCCAAACGTAAAGAGTACAGGTGGCGGCATGTACAAGGGGGGTTAATGTGACGTTTTTCAAGGTGCGGCAATGTCAATGGTGGTTATATTCAAGATGTCAAAAATTCAACATCATAATTATAGCCAACACGCGCAGTCTTCTTGATAAGACAGGTGTGATTAATAATGTGGTTAATAATAGTAATAATAATAATAATAATAACCCACATTTAAATAGCGCTTAAGCTCCAAATTATTGATGCCCTAAGCGCTTTACAAGACCAAAAATCACAGAACAAAAAGTACAAGAAAGTAAAACCTTCCATAAATGTTACAACTAAAGGGACACATAAAAAAGCTCACACACACACACACACACACACACACACACACACAAATACTGTTACAACAACAGATACTGCAAAGGACTGCTAAAGCACTGAAAATCCATTAAAGGTTAATAATGTACGTCTTAACTATACGCATAACAAAAACCTAGGTGTAGAATATGCAACTACGTCGAGTTTTTAAAAAAAATAAATCAAATGTGTACAAGTAACCTGAAAACTATCAGCATGTAACTGTTCGTCTGTCGAACTTTGAGAAATTCCCATCAAGAAGTAGACAAAGACCTTAGCAGAAATATAAATGAAAAGTAGCACAAGCGGAATCTCAACAACCCGTTCATATCGTCGCAGACTGTGATTTTGAAATATTCCTAAGTTCAACTCGAAAGAGCTCCAGCTGTCCAAGGAACATGGATGCAAAGTAGTGCAAACAAGAGCTCTTGCAATTGCGGGGGCTCATCAGGATCTATGCCTCTTGCATTTGGATCATGTGTCTCAGCGTTGTTGAGAATATAGCATAGGGATGATTCCTCACATTGTCAATACGCCGACGAAAACAGAAAGGAAAAAAAAAGAAAAAAGAAACAAGGAAAACCAGCCAAGAATGCAACGACCGAATGGAAAAGTGATTATGAGCATGAATCGCAAGTTAACGTTTGCAGCTCTTTTCTGCTTGGTTCCTTTTTCATTTATTCGGCGAACAAAATGTATGCTTTCTTCAGGAGTCCTTATAAATTGTGTGCAAAAAAGGATTCCAGAAAAATCCAAAGAATCTGAATTCAGATCATTTGTCCGAATTTTACCGAATCAGTCCGAAGTTTACCGAATCAGTCCGAGGTTTACCGAATCATTCCAAATTTTACGGAATTATTTATCTCTTAAACTAAAACGGAGCTGCGAAAATGGCATGCAAGTCCCCGGGCCTCCCAATTTTACAACTTTGTTCAAAAACTTTCTTGACGCAAGTATATTACCCTTCAAGTCCTTCTGCTATAAACAAGTTTGGCTAAAAGTCTTAGAAAGTCTGAAATCATAAATCCGAATAATGCTAACATGCATCTCGGAATTGGCAAGAGCGGTGCAGCGGTCACGTCTATTGATGATCTTCCCTCGCAAGGCCTCCCGTAAATTGTGTCCCCTTCACCAAGAGTCGCGCCATGACAGTTATAGATGTATATTCAATATCAATTCCTGGACCCCAGTCCACCAGCCAAAGACAGTTTCGCGCGGACAACTTCCATGTGCAAGCGGCATAGACTCTCATGAGCGCCTGCTTCGCAGGCGCTCATGAGAGTCTATGCCTATTGCAGAAACAAATCCGTGTAAATTAGATCTAAGATCGTTAAACGGGAGATGTCATCTGGATCTAAACTTTGGCCGCCAGGGGAAAAACGATGATGTTGGCGTTGACCTTTAATCTCGGGATAGAAGAAATACAAGACCCGACGGCTCAAGTGCGTATTTGCATCTAAATTCAAAACATCCATCACCACGCAGAGAACGTCAAAGAAAATGAACAGCCTCGCTGATGCTCTTCCTCTCTTATGGCTGGGGAGGTCCCCACTGTGTGAGGATTCCATATTTGGCTGTAGGCGCAAGCTTCGACGAATTTATGCCACTGAGAGAGAAAGACGTAGATGTGGCTGATTTTGTTACAAGCATTTGATACAGATTCTCACGAGCCCCTTCGGCTCATGCGAATCTATGCTGATGGAAGAAAGGTGGACATGTCAGGCTGTCTGCTGTTCGTCCGTCCATGCAATAATACAAATTTCATCTTTACCCTTCCCCCCTCGTCAATCCATCCATCCAGAAGACTAGTCATCTCCTCCACCCCACCCCACCCTACATGTCCCTTCACAATCTACTCTCTCCCCACCCGATCTCCTCCCCCCACCCCACTCCCGTCATCCTGCCCGTAGCTCAGGGGCGCAGCCTCCAGTCGTCAGAAATTGCAGAAGGCGCCACGCGTGTCGACCTTGTCAATAGCAGTTATGACAAAGATTTATTATCCGCCCCTGGAACTGCTCCTTTCTCTCGCGGGGACGTCTCCGGGTTGTCGCTCTTTGATAATTCTTCCAATCTAGAGATGGGCCGGAGCAAAGGTCTGGCTGTGATCGCTCTGATATTGAGCATCGGCGCTCAACTTCTGTCTCAGACCCAGCTTGGATGTCTTGCAGCAGTCAGAAGATGTAAATGGTGCCAAGCAAGAGGCATAGATTCTCACGAGCCCTTGCATTCTGCAGGGGCTCATGAGAATCTATGCCTCTTGCAGATGTGATTGGCTGAATGAGTGATTGGAATCGTTCCGAAGTAAGGAGCGAGGGTGATCTGTGTGGAGAAGTAAAAGGTTTATATTCTACCCTAGCTGGCCTCGTCTATCTAAATGACAGCGACGTAAATGGGCCCTGCAAGAGTCATTGATTGTAATGATCCTCTGCAAGCAAAGATTTTCACGAAATCTATGTTCTTTCAGATGAAAAGGGAGGCTCGAGGGACCACCTCTATGAAACATTGGGGTTCCTATCATAAAAGCTTAGACCTCAGTGACATATTCCTTCCGATGATCGCAGACATAAACGTTGATGATTTTTTGACGGTATGACGCTTAATAGCATCACGAATCCAAGACTCCTTGCACGCATCCCTATATGATTTCACGCGCATCTGTGCCACTTGCAGACAGAAGGAGTTCGGATTTTAGTGTGATCTGGGGTGGAAGATGAAATGATGCGGCGTTCAGCTTGATTACGGGTGCTTTTCGTGCCTGAGTGATGATTCCATCTCAGTCAACACGCTAACTTTGCTCCCTCGTTATTCGCCCATTCGTCTTCATCGTCAGATATGCGGGTCGGTGCCAGCAATTTCACAGAAACATTCTTCAATACTGTTTCACAGTATTCTACTCTCTGAAAGGCTTTGGGCCCTGAAGTTCGAAATTCCCAAATCTGGGAGATGACCTTTGAAGATGTTATTGGAAGTGAGGAAAAGATCGACTGTGATAGTTCAAGGGTGGTGACAGAATAGCGTGGCGCCTCGAACGTTTCAGGACACATTAAGTCCTGAGGTCGAAATTTACGAATTCCCAAGCTGGTGTTCGAAGACTTTATTACAGTTCAGAAGGCAGATAAGCCATTATAGTTCAAGGTTGGTGCCGGAATAGCTTGGCGCCTATAGGCGCCAGGCTATTCTGGCACCACCTTTGAACTATGATGGTGCAGCTCAATTCATGTCATCACCATCGAATTATTAAGACTGATCCATCCCTTGCTGTCGCCTATCTGGTCTGAATAGGTCAAGGTATAACTTGATACACACAGCTGCCCTGTGGAACTTAAGACAGCAAGTCCAGTATTGTGAAAAGCGAGATTTTATTGTGTCATAAAACAAATCTCGCTTTCCACAAATATGGGCATACTGTCTTTTGTGGCCTTCATATGGCGCAATGGTTATATGACTGTACCAAAGACATGATCTGCTGGTCGAAGCCGTAAGGTCCAGAATTACCTATAGGCTAGCACCCAATTGTCTCACAAACTGAACCTCATCATCGCACTTTCATGACGTGAGTTGTATCGCTTTTATTTATTTATTTGTAATTTTTTATTATTTATTTATTTATTTATTTTGTTGATGGGTGATGTGGGGTGGGCGTGGGGGTGGCGGGGGTGGGGTGGGGGGTTGGGGGGGGGGGGTTATCATGTAGATGGTTTCATTTGTGTCACCTTCTAATTGTTCTACTGCTGTTGTTTTTGATGGTGGTAGTAGGGTTAGTAACAATATTGCTGTTGACATATGAATTGTTGTACTGTCGTTTTTGCCGGTGGTAATTGTAGTAGTTGTGTTCATGCTGGTGGTGACAGTGATATGAACGTATGATGATGTAACAAGCATAATATAACCCAACTTCTGTTCATAAAGAAAATATATTTTTTCAACAATTTTAAGCAACATTTTTTTGTCCACACCCAGATACAATGATGACAATTTTTGAATGCTAGGACACCAAGAGGCCTTCGTCGTAATAGTCGAACCTTCGGCTGTCCATAGCTTGCCAAAGTCTTTATTTCTTTCTTTCTTTCTTTCTTTCTTTCTTTCTTTCTTTCTTTCTTTCTTTCTTTCTTTCTTTCTTTCTTTCTTTCTTTCTTTCTTTTCTCTCGCCCCCCCCCCTCCCCCCGTCATCCATTTTAAACAATGTTGACAGAGGATACTTTCAGAGCAACATTTTACGAGAGGCTACCCAGTTCGCAAAAGGCCATCGGGTCGCCGTCGACCGCTGTTCATCCGTGCGCGGGCCGACAGCGGCCGACGACGGCCAAATGGCCTTTTGCTCAACGGGTAATTTCACCTTCGCTGGTTTCCCACTACATCGCAACAAAACTCTCCGTACGCCCGATTTCACGGCCGCTGTGGCTTCTCAGACAGCGATAATCCGAGCGAGAAAGGGTTTGGTAAGGGCCTAACTAACTGTGATTGCATGTAAAAATGAAAAAGGAACTAGCGAAAGACAGGCAACGTGTGCGCCGATATGCGATGTTTCATTGAACGGATATTTTCTGTCTTTTTCTCGCGGGTAAGCTTGGGTCAAAAGTAAGGTGGCACCCTTTTCGAAAGGCTCACGATAAATCCCTCTTGATGAGTGTTAAATGTAGCAAGTTTCACACTAGTTCTGAGTTTCTGTAGATTTTTTGTACATGTTTGCTGGTCTGTGTTTGTTTGCTTTAAGGCTCGAAGTCGTAAGGTTAAAAATCACAGACCGACACATATTTTTGCGTTTTCATAGATTCGTATTCTGATACATGTTCATTTGGATGATATGCTTATTCCAATGGGCCGTCGTTCTGATATATGTTCATTCTGACAAATTCTTATTCCGATAGATTCTCATTCTGATTGATTCATATTCGGGCAGGTTCGCATTTTTAGATATTTTCAATCTCACAGATTCTCACTCTTACCTGCACAAGGAGTACTCTACGTACCTACGTCTCTTGCAGAAGGATATTCACAAGACAGACGCCGACTCAACTTCCGGCAGGATGGCGGAACATTGCGGCAAAAAAGGGAAAAGGGGCTGCAACACGCGACATAACAAATTTGCCCCCGAGACTCCATCCCAATACACTTGGCAGTCCTCCCCCTAGTGGTGGGGCTGTCAACGACCCTGAAATATCGCCATCTAAATGAATCAAATTTGTTGTAAATCATTCCCACCCTCTGACCGGGGACCCACGGGCGGGTCATAACGGCGGATTTATCAGCCCAAGCTTGCCCAGTATCTCTCTCGGATTCAGTTCCTCGGCCAAGACGTGCCGTCTACAAGGGGCATAGAGTTTCATGAGCCCCTACAGCCGCAGGGGCTCATGAAAATCTATCGCCTCTTGCTGACAGTTAGGGTTTATATGCCTTTTCTTCTATCATTTATTGAAAGGATTCGGAATAGGCCCTATTTTGTAACGTCCATCTCCCTGTGGTTTAAGATTAAGTCGTTCTCATTAAGCCTTCTTGGCCGCAGAATCTATGAGAATCTATGCCTCCTGCTTCTAATGATCGAAACTGTTACCAATTTCTTATTATTAAAAAATATCCAAATACATTCTAATAATTAAGTTTCCGTTCCCGCAAGAGCCCATGATAATCTATGCTTATGGCAACTATTCCCATTGATTCGACTAGGCCAGTCTTTGATTACGTCTGCGTAGGAAATAACAAGGGGATTAAGTCTGCGACTTGAGAGTGGCGCGTTCTCGTCAAACGCCGGTCATCCAATCAGGTGAAGGGCGCAATTTACGGGACCGCCATGTCAGGGACATCCTCATTTTTCCCTTTTTACGACAAGAGGAGGGGACCGGCGGATAGGAGGGAAAAGCGAAGGTGCCGTCCTAGGGGACAATTCCATCAACTTCCTAACTCACCCTGCAAAAGGCATAGATTCTCATGGGCCCCTGCAGCCGCAGGGACCCATTAGAATCTATGCCTCTTGCGGACCAAAGATCATTTCCGGTTGTTCCTTGAGGGTACCATTCCTGGAGAAGGTTCCCTTCCTCGGGGACGTCGTCAATTACATTTGGGTGCTCCCAGCTTCATCTATTCGCTGTCTGGGCCGCCACAGTTGCTCCGATAACGGCCCGTCTGCCCTAGCCGCCCGCTTATCGCACCGATCGCCTGTGACGGCTAATTTTGCGACAAACGTCACGGGGCACAGCTATCTCTGACGTAGTACTTAATATTTTTTATCCGGGGGCACTTCTATTTCTGACGCAATAGTACTGAATTTCTTCGCAGAGCATGAAAGCTGTTTTTGTATTTTTGTTTGATGGACACAGCCATCTCTGACGTAGTAGGCAGGACGAAGGGCGCAGCTCTGTGTGACGTAGTATTCAATATCTTGTTCTCAGGGCACTGCCGTTTCTGACGTGGAGTTCAATTTTAGTTCAGGGGCCAAAATATTTCTGACATCAATATTGTTTTCTGATGCACAGGTATTTTTGACGAAGCACTCAATATTTTGTTCGCAGGGCACAACTATCTCTGACGAAATACTCAATAATTTGTTCGCGGGACACGGCTACTTCTGATGTAGTACTCAATAATTTGTTACTTTGGCCTGGCCTCTTCCTTATTAGCGCTGGCTCCGTGTTTGGCCAAGACGTCAGCTGAGATATCGATGGAGGTTATGTATGGCTATTCGTATTCTCTACGGCATAAAGTAATCACTCTGGTGGAAGTTAATATTTTGCTACTTTGGTCGCCCATTCCTTGTGGGTCTCTGAGTAAACAGCACCCGTCTGCAAGAGGCATAGATCCTCATGAGCCCCGGCTACTGCGGCGGCTTATGCGAATCTATGCGTCTTGTTGGCTTATTAATACAGGTTTTGTTCAAACAGAAGAGGTGCCTTCGCACGTTCAGGCAGTGAATGAGAATATCACAGATACACATTGTTTTAGTCACCCAGATGTCCACGGTGACTGATGTTGACGGAGATTGTGTACTCTTATTCGCACACCACAAAACGTAGTCCCTAGAGTAGAAGTAAAAATGATTGGGCATTGTCGTCCCACATTAGCGTCCGATATGCATTTGCACACGATGTCGACGATATTTAATTCAATTCAATAAACTTTATTTATCCCGCTAGGGGCAATTAAAGTGGTCCGACAGGCTCAGTAACTTTTATAATACAAAACTTACATTAAAATACGCACACAATTATTATACAAACAAACAATTCAATTAAATCTAATGTATTTAAAAACAGCACAACATTAATAAATAAAATTAATGTAAAAAAAAAATACGTGCCCATATCAGCTCATATCACCACACAACGCACAGCAGTATAAACGTGTTTTTTTTTTTAAAGTAATTAATTTAAGACAATAATAGTAATAATATTTTTTTAATGAAATTACAAAAAAATAATAATAATAAATGAAATAAAATATTATATAAATAATTTTTTTAAAAAGTAAGATTTGATTACTAGAAATTTAAGGGGGAAGGGGGAAAAATAGTACCTTCACTGCTAATGGTGTTGCTGAAATCTTTGTTAATTCAACGCAGAAGAGCCCCAGCCCTGTAACGAACACAGATTCAAGAAGTATCATCAAGAGACATAGATCTCCATGAGCCCCCGCAACAGCAGGGACTCATGGAGATCAATGTCTCTCGCAATTAAACTGTTTTATTCTCGGCATTCGGAAAGGGGATAACTGTGTCGTGTCTGTGTCTATGTTTTTTTCTGTGGATCGCATACAATGATATTTGACCCAGCGCTCTATACTTCATGAACGAATGTATACACAGTATATCTTTAAACACTCAATGAATCATTGTTTAGAATTCTTTTGTCAGTTGAATACCATATCGTTGTCTGACAAAAACGTTCTCTTAGTATTATCTGCAATTATTTTTGCAGGTTTGTCTGTTATCCTTTGCCGCAGGGGGACAAAACACAAACATCTGGTCCTCCCAGCAGGGTTCTAGAGCATTATCACAAAGGTTAATACGATGTCGTGTTTGATGACACCCGTGGGACTTCAAAACAGTTACAAGTGTGCTTTTGTGCATCAATAATTAATTAAATGTCTGAATAGCAGGGACAACAAAACCGAAGTAACACCAGCAGGCCAGCTGAAGCAATTTCGTGCTAAAATTATTATTGTTGGCAAATTTTGATAACAGTCGAACATGTATCTGCACATGGACAAACGGAATCAAAGTCAGGACAAATATAACCTAGGAAGGCAAACGACAGTTTATTCTTGTGAAAACGACGTTTTAATTTGGTTATAATGTAAATCTCATAAGAATGGACACATATCTTGTGCCTGTCCTGAGCAATAATGCTAAGATATTCTTCCACCTCCCCTCCTTCCCTCCCCTCTCTCCATCCCCCCTCCCCCCACCACTCCCCTATTCACATCTAATAGCCGTAAGGTCCAAAATCACAGACCAGCACATACTGATTCTTCAGAACATGAAAGCACAAACCAACGCCCTTGTCCGGATGGTTCACCACTGTTTGCATAGTTCTGGTGGATACGGCAGTGTAAAGGGCCACATAGTTCTGTATTCATGTAAGCTTTGATATCTTACGATTGCTCTGTCACTCAGCATCACAGCTTGACAATCCTGTTAACGCCAGAAAGGTGTGTGTGACGTCCCGGGAAATGCGGGTCAGCGGGACTGAACGCGGCCCAGACGTTTGATGGGCAACTTCCAATCAGGAGGGTAAAGAGGCTGCATACAGTGACACGTCCGCCCGCCTGTCCCCTTCCGCCGGTCCTGTCGACCTCTCGCGTCATCCTCGCGTCTGACAAAGGTCAACACACTGTCATCACAACAATCAGAGAAAATGGTTTCTCATCCAGAAGGCGCCTGCTACAGCAGTCACTGGCTTATAGCCTGATATTACCTACTTTTAAGCAGAGAAGAGGAGCGCGATTTTAAGTGACTGGAACCGATTTATATAAACGAAGAGGCATAGATTTTCATGCTGTCCTGAGACTGCAGAGGAAACAGAGAAAACTAGTTCAGTCCTCTCTGCGCCGTCTGGTGCTTGAGGCGACTACAGAGAAAACTAGTCAAACTCGGAAATGTTTGGGACTGAGTCAGTCATAAAGGACAAAGACATAGATTCTCACGAACCCCTGCAAACGCAAGAGCTCATGAGAATCTATGCCTCTTGCAAACGGAAGAGTTGTCCCCCTGGAATACTTCAAGGGTTCCATTCCACAGGAGTGCGCTCCCTGTCAAACGCAGACATGCGCACCGACGGCCTGACGGCTCCGAGAACTACTTTCAGGGGCGGTAACTCCCAGGGCGAGGTGATGGCGGCGCTGCGACCTCCTCAGAACGTGTCATTTTGACGTCAGAACGGCGACAGCTCGCGTCACGCGCAAACGATGATCTCATTCGATGTCGGGGAGAGAATGATGAGAACGGATAAAACAGGAAGAGAGCTTGATCTGGGGACAGAAAAGGGGCAGAGTGATCAAGGACTAAATGTACTTTGGCAATATCGATGACCTTCGAAGAATGAGGAACTGAGATGACAGATGTAGATAGGGAAAGGGTATTGTGAAGCAAGAGACTATAGAATTACACTTTATCTGATTGGGTCCTACACTGTATTATCTGGAGCACACTGGAAAGGTCGTTAGATGTTGTGCGTCTTGATGAAGACATAATATTAATGACTTCCTGCAGTACTGAACTACGAGGGAACGTGCTGTCAGTCCCATATTTAACCCCTTCCCTGCCGAGAAAAAGTCATTACGATCAAACTGCACGGGACACAGATCACCATGAGCCCCTGCAGTTGCGGGTGCTCGTTATCTATGTCTCTTGCTCACCCCACTTTGTATACACGCTCTTTGGACAACAATGGTGTTGAGATAACAAAGATTCCGTCAACACATTTCGTCCACTTGCAAACATAGGTTAACCTTGAAAGGGTGTAAACGTTTTGTGCTGGTCTGTGATTTTGGACCTTACAGTTTGAAAAGCCGTAAGGCTTTTCAAACTGTAAGGTCCAAAATCACAGACTAGCACACACAAATGACAGAATCTTTTTCTTCAAGTACCGTCTTCAGCATGCTGAATATGCTCCGGCTGGGCAACACAGTATTTTGGTTTTGAATTTGACAAGTCTGTTGCTTTGCTGTCGAGCTTCTAACAGCACGATAACATAGATTCATTTAGTCGGAGGTCCCGTTAGACTCTTTGCCTCTTGCAGTGAGGAGGATATTACAGAATGAACTGGTTGTGACAGGCTGTCGATGCACGAAGTGGGTGACCTCAGACGCTAGTCTGATCCGGGGTGCTTGTCCAGGGGTCAGGCTGGTTTGGCAGACGGGTTTGGCCCCTTGTACCCTCCCACTAGGGAAGAGACATCAGCCCGAGGTTTCGGTGGAAACAGACAGCATCTCATCTCCGCCTGTCAGACTCGTAACCTCCTCACCAACGCCAGCATGCCACTCAGAGAAAGGGTCCGACCGTAAAAGTGTTGCTGTAGGGTTTGTTGCCGCTGTTGCTGTTTTTTTTTTGTTTTGTTTTTCTTTGCTGTTGTGGTTGATTGCTGGTGCCCGCAGGGGTGATGGTTTTGCCGCTTGCTTCGATATTAATGTTGTTATTATTAAGTGTTGTGTTTGTCGACGCTGTTGTCCTTGTTGTTGGTTTTGTTCGTGCCCGTGGTAGCATGGCTTTTGCTTACTTAGTTTTCTTGTTCTTGCTATTATTACTGCTGTTATTATTATTACTGGTGATAATGATGATAATGAGGATTATGATGATGATGATGATGATAATGATGATGATGATGATGATGATGATGATGATGATGATGACGATGATGATAATGACGAATGTTGTTTGTTTGTGCTTGGTTTGGTTTGGTTTTCTCTCCTATCGTACTTAATTCGTCATTTGAATTCAATGGAGATAAGCAAGTTGCATGAGTGAGCTTAGTCCTGGGCCAGCCAAACAAGGTGCTCTGCCGCAGTATAGCGGAGCACATTGCTTAGTGGCTGGCTCAGGACTGGCCCCTGGATCGATACTGGTTATTTAAATGTATGCGTTTAGTTCACAAGACACAACCGTTGACACAGAGATGTCATAGTCGATCCACCTTCCACTGGTGTCCTCTTTCTGATTAATTTGGCCGGGAAGTTGGACATTTATCAGTCGGTGCTCAAATATGAGGAGCTCTGAAGACACTAGCTGTCTTGAGCGAAGAGGAAGAACTTTCACACGTACGAAACTGTGTGGTGTGTTGAAGTACACTATAAAGTACAACGGAGCGCCTTTTTCAGTCCCTCACCCAACCCTTCCCCCATCAGCAAGAGACATGGATTCACATGGGTCCCTGCAGTCGCAGGGACGCATGTGAGTATTCCTCTTGCTGACCACGATTGGATTTAGATGTTCCTCAAATAGAGGTAGCGTGTCAAATTAAGAGTGTGGCTGATTTAGAGTCTCGCAGGAGATTGGGCTTGTCATTAACAGCCTTGAGATGGCGCAGCTAAGTGCGTAGGCTACAAAACACTCATTGAAACCAGCATTTATGTCTTTTTAACCCTTTGACTGTCGGTAACGCTTTTCGCCGAGGAGATTCCTGCATGAATCTCCTCGACAAAAAGCGCTACCAAAAGCCGAACAGTAAAACGCGCACTTCAGTCATCAATTTTCGGGCCTCTAATTTGTATTGAAAAGACTGCACTGTTTCGGGGTGCCAAGGGTAAAACTTAGTACTGATCAGAGGCATTCGTTCTCTATTTACAGTCGACTACAATAATAACAAGGTCGGATATTTAACAAACTTCGAATATAGCAACGTCTTTTCAGAGGTCCCGACCTGACGTTTGCCACGTAATTTACTTTGCTGTGACAATCTTTAGGTACAACAAGAAATATTGAGCGATTTGTTACATCGAAGTTTCTTACATTATTAGGCATGGCCTGTTGAAACTTTCTTGCACCTCTCACACTTGCATTATGTTCGTTACAACTGTAGTTTGGTTTGAAAAGTGTTATCGTAATTTGAATTATACTAAACTTGTTTACTAAACTATATTAAACTTGTTTTGAAGGCTTCCAAATGTGCTGTTTTCTGGAATAAAAGCTCTGTACCGCTCCAAAAGAATACACCCAAAACTGAATTCGGAAATTAAACGATTTAGACAGGATACTCACAGTCGTGTGAACATGTGAGGGCACAATGTGTTTTGACAGCAGTTGCAAAATGCTGACGAAGCTTAGACGCCCGGAGCACTTAGTTCATGAATGCATCTAGAAAGTTTTCTGTGCAGTAATCACAACCTTGGCACCTTCTTCAGAGGAGAAGCCATGCAAGTAAACGAGCAGTGCTTATAATCTTTATTCCAACAAAAGACATACTTTCTCATGAGCCCCCTGCAGGAACATTTAGTTCTTACATATAGAGAGTTTTCTGTGTGTTCACTTGGCTGATTCGTTTGAGCCACAGAGAGATAAATAGACTGTAGTAATGCTTCTGATCTTGAATCCGAAATAGCTCAGGCGGTTATGCGTCGGAGCAAGAGAGCGAAGGGAATCGCCGGTTCATGGGTTCGAGTCCCCGTCCCGGCCCCGGTAGCTGGACTCGCAACTATCCAGGGAAAAGAGACGGGCTTGTTCCATAGCATGTCAGTTGGAACGGTCCTGGTAAATCAAAGTGGCACAGTTGCAGTGCGCCTGAACTGATCAGTGTTCAGGTCGTACTCCATAGGCAATAGAATGGCCTTAGTCGCCTGCTCGGCGTTAAACCCAAATAACTAACAATAGACAATAGATTTCCCTGTCCCAAACCCGCCCGTTAGGGCCGTCCATTATCACTTTGGTGCTGTGGACGTTAAATCCCCGAACTAAGCAACCAACCAACCTTGTCTGTGCATCAGATTTCTGTTAGCAAAAGGTATATAATATATTCATTGTATACCATTTCTGTTCCAACAAAAAGCATAGATTTTCATGTGTCCCTACAGCAAATTTGCAAGAGGCATAGATTCTCATGAGTCTTTGCAGCCGACGGCTGCATGGGCTCATTAGAATCTATGCCTCTTGCAGACTGAAGAGATCAGTTGTTGCTTTCTGTGCACAGATTGGCTGTGTCGTTTGAAGCGCCATTCATTTGTCTCGGAGTGGTGGGTGCCAGTGTGTGCAAGGGCCTGGTAGACTCGCCGCCACATTGCATTACGTCCGTGTGTCAATGGACATTTTGCTGCACTTAGGGTGTGGGATGGATGCTCGCTGCAGAGAGTAATGCTGCGGCATTTTTGGATTCCGGAGTTCAGTTGATGAATTTGCATGCTACTTTACAAGAATCAATTTTTTAAAAATCGAATATGTTTTGTACTTGTCCAGCTCTCGAGAGCTGAAATCAAAGAAACAAAAGCAGAAATAAATGGGATGACGACGATGATGATGTTGATGATGATGAGGTGGAAGGGTGGTGGGGGAGAAGGAAAAGGACGACGATGATGACGGCGACGACAACGATGCGGGATGGGAGTGAGATGGTGGTTTGAAGCAGTTTACTACCACCTGTTGCAGTCGTACGAATACGAAAATTAATGAGCATTATGTTAATGGCAGAGTTGCTTTTTTCTGCTGCTAATGATGAAGGGAGGATATTTGACGACGGACTGTGCAATACTGTGGGTTACTGTACTACATTTTACACGCTTAATTGACCGTCTTTTAATTAATCTGGATCGCCATTGCTATACCTGCGCAAATCAGACTATAAACATTGAATTGACTTAGTCTAAATAAGAAGTTCTAGCCTATTATTCTTAAGAACAGTAACTTTTTATTTAGACCAAGCAGACGTTTTAAGTCCGTATGCATTGGAGTCACAGTCGATTTGGCAAAATAGGATGCCAGCTGATACATACGAAGAGGCCCAGCACAAAAGGTTCACGGTAAAGGTTATGTGGTCTGTATGTACCAACCTGCTATCTTGTCTGCCGCCCGGCTCCCAGCCAGGAAATGCGCTAACGAACGGGAGTCTTGCCCGCGTCACGCCGAAGAGGTTGATGGGGAAAAGAACGATTTAGGGGACCTGAGGCGGGTCTGCACAGACGATTTAACACTGAGACTTTTCCATCTGCTAGAGGCACAGATCCTCATGCAGGGTGCAAGGGGCTTATTATGATCTACGACCCTTGCTGGCTAAGATGGGATAAATTTTCGTCTATGTTTTTTTTCTGACAGAAGAGGCCAGGGAGGTTTCTTGGCGTCGTATGAACCGGTGGCTGCCGAGTACGCAAATGCAATTCTCTTCCGAAGACTGTCCAGCCCTATTCTCAAATCGTCAAGAGACATGGATTCACATGCGCCCCTGCGGATGCAGGTGCTCATGAGAATATATGCCTCTTCCTGGCATTATTTGTACCTCTTTTTCTCACACGACAAGGTCGTGGACTTTTAAAGCGTGAGACTGTTCCGGAGCAAACGAATGCCTTCTGCCGGAGCTCCGTTATCTCGCTCTTTCACACCCACTTCAGTTACGACCTGAAGCATGCAAGCTGCGTAACAGAAAAGACAGTCCCACAGCCAGCCCATGACATCTTCCAGAGGCACAGATTCTCATCGGCCACTTTCGAGATTTAGGCGTCTCGCTGGCCAAGATCGTCCGTAGCTGTTTCGTACTCATGTCGAGGTTGCCATTGAGTAATGATTGAAACAGTTCCAGAGCTCATCTGCAAAGACATAGATTATCAGGAGCACTTCCAGCGGTGGGTGCACATATAAATCTGCGCCTTTTCCTGGCTTAGATATGATTTAACTCTTCCTTTCTCAAATTGAGGGTGTTGTCTCGAGTTAAGCTTAACGGAACAGAGAAAAGAAGAAGATAAGGCTTGAATAATAGGCTTAGCCTGCGGAAAGACGAGGAGGACGTTTTGAATGAGGACTAAGCAATAGCGGGAGATAAATGGCCGCATTTTTCTCCTTTCAGCCCTTAATCGAGAATGGTAGATTTATTATTGTCGACAGGAGAGGATGCAGTTAAAGTCTGCCGCAAGCCTGGTGAAGAATTTTAAGCAGAAAAATTGTGCGGAGGAAGTGGTTAGCTCAAACCAGGGATGACTCCCCTGAAATGGATAAAGATATGAGGATGATCCTCGTCTGCAAGAGATATAGATTCTCTTGAAAATCTATGTCTCTTGCACCTGGGAGGTGATGGAGGAGAAACCGTTACAGAAAAATTGCGAAGCTGGAAGCGCCGATATTGGATCGCGCGGAACAGGTGTGAGTAGATATATTGACAGCAGGATCGTCTCCTCCTTAGTGGGCGGATTGTCTGCCTTGTGGGCAGATTGTCTCCCTGTCCGCCTCGCCCTGACAAATGGTGACCGCTTTAGTCGCAGGGTGTTGCAGGAACGGCCTAATTAACAAGGCGAAAAACGCCTCTGTCATCAATCAGATGTTCAGCGTCGTGCGAGCGTTTGCGGACAGGGAAACTAGTTGGGGCATGAACTCTGTGTGTCGTCCCTGGGTGCAGACAAAGTTCGTCTGTAGTAGACACATTTCTGCAGCGACAGCAACAACCTGTAAGAGGCATAGATCCTCACGAGCCCCCGCATCCTGCGGGGTCTCGTGAGGATCTATCCCTCTTGCTAACTTTATTTATAGCCGCGCTCCACAGGGGGACTGAGGGGAGGAAGGTGGCGGGAAGGTAGATCTTTTTGTGTGACAGTCTGGCGTTTCAGCTTGCATGCACACACAGTTTACTGAGACTCCGGGAACACAAGGAGACAGAATGGATTCTCGATGTCTTATAGAGCTGTGTGTTCTCATCAAATACACGAGATACAGATTTATGCCCTTAGGCCATAGATGTTAAGTTCATTTTTTGGGTGAAAAGCAAGATTTTTGTTGTGTTACAAGCAAATCTCGCTTTTCACGAACATGGACTTGCTGTCTTTTGCCTTCACAGTGCAGACTGGGATGTGAGTTCTCATGCAGTGCAGGAAGAATAAATAGAACTTTTTGAATGACGTTTGTTTTTCTTTCCTGGTCATGCTTGCGTCGGTTTCTGACAGGTATTTCATAATCATAAAAATAAGAAACACTACATTGCAGGAGCTTGACTGATTATTTTTATTTTGCGTGCTTACAACTTGTTTGTTTCTGCGTCTTCTTGTTTCCAAAACACAGGATTTTCTCGCCAGTTTTGTTTTGAGTCGTCTGGGGAGTGTTTTGAAATCACAGTGCTCATGATTCGCCCACATGTGCATCTAGGAGCATCCATGTCATGCATGTACGTAAAAAATACACTTTTCTGTGTACATGTATAAGCCGGACGCGGATAGGTGCCTTTGAAAGGATAGAGTTTTTGTCGGTCTTCTTGTGTGAAAATAAATGATAAGCGTGTTGGTAATTGTTTCCATTGGATTCACAACAACAAGAGCTGACGGCATAACAACAAACACAGGTATAAATTGTAAAGGACGAGTCGTGCTGCGTGTACCGCAACATCAGTTCCCAGGCCGCTGCCTTGCTTTGAAACATTGGGAAGGACAGCGCTTATGGCTCCTGGCGTATCGGCGGACCATGTTGTCTCTGCCATCATCCAGCTTGGCGAGCGAGAAGGTTCATCCCTGACCTCTATTCACAGACTCCTCAAGCACGACCACGGCCACTCCTACCTGACTCGGTCTCAGCTGAAAAAGGTCCTCATGAAAGGCGTTCAGCTGGGTAGGCTTAAACAAGCCGCTAATTTACGAAGCCGCCGATTCTTCCTCACGTTAACCCCCTTACGCATGCAGCCACCGGTGCTGTCCACAGTACCGGTGGCTGCACGCGCAATGTTGTTAAAGCCGACTTTTGCTATTGGTCGTCAAGCTGGAACCTCAACGCAGATCCTAGCCTTCTCTGCCGACAGATCTGGCCGAAACTGTCGACAACGTAGAGGTCGTCGACGAATGCGCCGATGGATGAAAAAACGTAGAAAGCGGAGACGATTCAGCCGCCGCCGTCGTCGCCGTCGACGAGGTAAAAAAAGACGACGTGGAGGCTTTCGACGTCCCGGTCGCTACTACTGGCGCTTCCCGTGGGAAAGGAGACCGCGAATCAAAAGAAGAAAATAAAGATTTAATCCTTTTTCTTTGGTCCTTTTCAGGACCATCTGTACATTTCCAAAGCTTTGTCGGACTATAGAGTTTTTGAAAAGTGCTGGGTGCACAGATTTCCATTATACCAAGTCACTGCACGCCGAATATTCGACATGTGTAGTTTGCACCACCAGTCAGTCTTTTAGTTGTTGTTGCTTGTTTGTTTGTTTTTTGGGTTTTTTTTTTTTTTTTTTTTTTTTTTAACTGTACTTTTTTCACGGTGTTATTTCCAAACAATTCACTAGCCGTCAGTTTTTTTTTTTCTTTTTGTCGTCATCGTAGTCGTTGTTGTCGTAAGTAGTAAGTGGATAGGTCACAAAATCAGCCCGAGGTCAAATTCCGCATCAACCGTGCCCCCTAGTGTCACCCATGCCAGCCTGAGGACACAGATAAAGGTCATTGGCACGTGATGGACTGCAGGCGGTCAGTAATGCAATCACGACAGAAATTTGGCAAGTGGCACACGCGGCCAATCCGTCACGGGATCTTAACAACTCATGCCATCTGCAAGAGGCATAGACTCGCATGAGCCCCTGCAACTGCAGGGGCTCATGAGAGTCTATGCCTCCTGCTGAAGGAGATCACAGTCACTTACTTCTGTGTTTCTCACATGGAAATAATCATGGAAGTAAATAGAGAATTTTATTATCTGCCAGAGGCATACGTCTTCATGAGCCCACTCCCAAACACAGCAGCGAAGTATGGAAATTTATAGAGATCTATTGCTGACAGAAAGCGACACACAACTGTAAGTCTGTGTTTTTTTCTAAAGAGCAGGTCATCTGGGTTTCATCCAACAACTTTCAGGAGATGCCTCTACCGTTTGCCAGCCTTTCAACGGTTGGGGCGGACGCCAATTGGAGCGGTCTTGGTGCTCTCAGACAGCTTATCCTATTTATTACCTATATATCCTCTGCCTCACCGACCCATCGGCCCTTAATACAAATTTAGTCAACAGCAAATCGAATCAGGGTTTTGCGGAATTTGTGGCTTCCGCTAAGGCGGTCTACCTTGGTAGTCCTTCGCCCAAAACCCAGATGATGACGTTAGTCTGAAAACAAATGACTGCAAGATGCACATATTTCATGACGCCCTGCAATGGGAGGGTGCCATGCGAATCTATGCTTGTTTTAGGTTGAAGAGGCTGGCTGCTAATCTGTCTTGATGGGTGGAGAAACCTGGTTAGCGGGAGGAGCGGAGACAGACCGCACAAAGAGTATTTTCTGGCACAAAGACATCTTTCTTGGCAGTCGCAGACAGGTCTTTGCCTGGACACTTCTTCAAAGAGCAGACAACCTATCTGCAAGAGGCATGGACCCGCATGAGCCCCCTCATATGCGAGTGCTCATGAGGATTCATGCCTCTTGGTATCATCATCTGGATTTGTTTTCTTCAGGCATTGAAGATCATCTGGCTGCTTGGTTTGACGACGCAGTAACAGTGGAGTGATGACATGTTTCAGGCTTGGACGGTTTGCACATCTGTGTTCTGGTCTCTGATTTTCTGATTTTGAACCTTAAAGTCCAAAATCACAAACCAGACAATCCTGCCTATGATTGTGTTTTTGAACCGCCGTTTGCAGAGATTTACGATACCCATCCGAGAGCTGTCCATCCACTTTCCTTTCGTGTCCGACCTCATCTGCATTCGGCCGGAGTGGACCTGGACAAAGTTTCGAAATCTCTGCAACACATCACTCCACCCTGGCTGTTACCTGGACTTGACTGCCCACAAGAAAGACTCTACTCCACCAGCCATATACCAACAGAGCCTCGATAAACTCCTTTCAAGTTTTCCTAGCTATTGTCGTATTTATATGGATGGGTCAAAGTCTGAGGATGGGAGAGTGGCTGCGGCCGCAGTGTCCTCTCGCCATCCTAGACGTCCATTTAAGCACGGCCTCCCAGACCAATCATCTGTATTTAGTGCAGAACTGCAGGCGGTTCTGCTGGCACTCAAGCATGCTTATCGGTCTAGGGAAAGGAACTTCCTGATTCTGTCTGACTCTCTTTCTGCCCTGCAGGCCCTTCAGGGCGCAGGAACAGACCACCTACTGCTGGTGCAGATTAGAGAGCTCTACGCAGACTTGATGAAGAGAAGTACCCAACGGAGAAAGAAACACGCTTAGAAAAGACGGGTACAACACAATTTATTAATATTTCGGGTATTTACCCGAAATATTAATAAATTGTGTTGTACCCGTCTTTTCTAAGCGTGTTTCTTTCTCCGTTGGGTACTTCTTTGCATATTACACGCTTGGCAGTCACCATTTTGGTCTGGATAGACTTGATGAAGGAATATTATGACATCATTTTTATTTGGGTCCCAGGGCATGTGGGCATCGAAGGCAACAAAATCGCAGATTCTGCTGCCAACGATGCCCGCAACGACCCTGTCCCTGACGCACAGACTGTTCATAGTGATTTTAGACCTGTGATTAGTGTGTACATAGCCCGTGAGTGGCAGTCTGAGTGGGACAAAGAGGAAGCTAAGGTGTCCGACAGTCTACCTTAACGCTGCGGCAGCCGCCGTGAGGAGACTGTCCTTGCTCGGCCGATCCACATCGGGCACACGTATGTCACGCACTCTTATGTACTAAAACAGGAGGCGCGTCCATGGTGTTATGCCTGCGACGAGCAGTATTCCGTTAAACACTATTTGCTGTCTTGTGCCGATCTAATTGACACAAGATATAAGCACTTCACAGCAGATTCCTTGAAGGTTTTGTTCAGGGATGTACCCCCCGGACAAGATCTTCAGTTTTCTGAGAGAGTGCAATATTTTTAATAAGATTTGAGCATTCATAGACTATGATAATTCTATTATTTTGACCTTTTGAGAGTCTGTAGACGTTTTCTTTAAAGACCTGTGCGACATTTTAGCATGAAATATTTTTAAGATATATTTACATCTTGTCTTATGACATTTCTTTTAGTCTGGCTGGCCAAATTTTCCCCATCCCGCCGTGAGATGGCCTTAGTTGCCTTCTCGGCGTTAAACCCAAATAACTAACTAACTAACTAACAGATAATCTAACGTACAACAATAACACGTACTACTTTTCAAATGTTATATTCACCACACGTTACCGTTTATGTTAGTTATGTTTGCGTTTGTATCTAGATACTTTTAAGTTTCATTAGGGATTCAATGGCTCGAAGTTCCTATGTACAAGCTGACGTGAAGCACGTCAAATAGGAAATAGCCAGCAAAAACGTAGACCCCCTGTCTTTTGATTTGCACACTTATTGCTGGACTGTTCTGTCTTCCTCTGTTACCCATAATGATGGCATATCGGAACACGTGTTTGCTAGTCTGTTGTTTTGGATCGTACAAATGAGAGCTGTTAGTCAAAAAATCAAAGATCTGCACACAGACGTGAAACTGCCAAAGCCTGCAGACATGCCATCGCCCCATCATTCATGTATCGTGAAAACCCACAGCGTCCTCTGCCGGAGGGAAAAGGACGCAAATGGCGACAGCTGCACGAACAGCTCTTCATAAAAAAAATCACAGTATAAGGCTTATGTGGGGATATGCTTAGTGCGGTCGGCTGGACAGCCGTCTGGCTCTACAATGTCAACTAACCCCTTCACTGTCATGCAGACGCTGACTGGAATCATTGTATATTCGGCGTCAAAGATCCCCAACTGTCAAAGGAACGTGAATATAATGTGGTTTTAGCAAGAGGTATTGGTCCTCATGAGCCCCCGTAAATGCTGGGGCCCATGAGTATCTATACCTCTTGCATCTGAATCGGCTAGTTTCAAGTTCAAATTTTCACGTCAGTTAAAAGGTTAAATCCGCAAAAAGAATGCCCAAAACGAACGTGCCGGCATTTCTGAGTCGTGATCTCCATAAATATCAATCTTGTTTACCGGGATCAGAGCGTCTGACATAACATGGTTATGTGTGTCTGCCAGGCCGCTATATCACATGCATGATGACATCCGACTTCGCCTGCTGCGACCTCGGGCGACCTTTGAAGTGGATGTTGCTGCTATGCACGTTTATCTTTAACAGGCATAGATCGTTATGAGCTCCTGCATTTTGCATGGACTCATACAGATCTATTCCTGTTGTTGAAAAAGATATTGTCTTCAATTCAGATCACGATTAGACAGAGGATGTCGTCGGATATATTGTTCGCAACCTTCAGAAACAAGCTGGACAGTCATTTGTATCTGCGAGAGACACAAGAAATGAGGATGTCCACGAACTTCTAGAAAGTTTGGGCGCATGATAGATTATGTTTTCTGTTAGAAAAGTTTGATTTGCATCCGTGTTCTCAAATGGCGGAGACTTTTGGGCTGAAGTCTTTGCAAAAATAAAAAAAGGAAACTGGGCAATCGTCTGCAGATTGTGGATATTAGCGCCAGCCAAACCCAACAACGCCCAGCGTAATTTCTTTTAACCCCCATTCCCCCCTTACCCCCACACCCACCCACCTCCTCCATACCTCCCCCTCCCCCTTTCCTGCTAGCCCCCACCCCCACCCCCCAACAAAAGACTCGCCGGACACAGCCATATTTTTGACTGGGTGCCATCCAACTAACATTTGTTGACATTTATACGATGCAAAGGTTAGCAGTGGGGTGTAGATTTCCTCGCGCATGTTTTTTAGTTACGTAAGGAACCCATGGTAATCTGCAAGAGACATAGATTCTCATGAGCCCCTGCGGAAGCATGGGCTCATGAGAATCTATGCCTCTTGTTTTTGTAAGTTGGGATCTATTTATTTTATTCTCTAATCATCCGAGAGAGTTAAGAAGTTTTTTTCAGTCTTTGACTTAACAGAGCTTTTATCTGCAAGAGGCGCGGATTCGCATGAACCCTAACAAAAAAGTTGCTCATGAAAATCTATGCCTTATAATGAAATAAGTTCCAGCACTATCCCATTTACTTACTTCTTTGGTCCTCTGATAGAGGAAATTACAGGACCTCTTTTTAGTCTGTGACTTGAAAGAGTGAGCGTCGGTTTTTTCATCGGCTGCGCCCGGCCCAGGGCTGAGGTTTAGCGCTAATTAGTGGGCGAGGATGACGGGATTGCTCATTTACATAGCTAACCTCTGACCCGCAGCCCGGATACTAATGTGATCTTTTGACAGCCCGCCGCTTTTTTACGCGCACGCAAGCGGCTGACGG
This sequence comes from Semisulcospira habei, assembly GCA_036245525.1. Taxonomy (NCBI): domain Eukaryota; kingdom Metazoa; phylum Mollusca; class Gastropoda; family Semisulcospiridae; genus Semisulcospira; species Semisulcospira habei. The sequence goes on from BTPG01000008.1 coordinate 133,840,127, forward strand.
ATGAAAGCTGTCTGGCCGGAATGCTCGCTCAGCTTGTGATGGATGTCTACGAACTGGGGAAGAAGCAGGCGGTGAAAATTACCCCAATACATCACCCAGACAAAGTTCCTCCTTAGGCCTGGCTCAGCTCATAGTCTGAAACTTTCTTTCTTTTTTTTTTTTTTTTTCTTTTTCATTTTATTCCGGTTTGCGAGAGGCTTAGGTTCTCATAAGTAATGCATGCGTAGTTTGTTGATGACGGCAAATGCATCCGTAGTTCTTGATTACGGAGTACGCCATAATCAAGAACTACGGATGCATTTGATTAAGAAATCACAAACCAGTCGAGGAATCCAAGATTGTTGTTCTTTCTTTGTGCGAGATACATAGATTGTCATAACCTAAAGAAGTCGATGTCTAACTATTCAGTTTTGGGTGACTATAACTGGTTGGTTCGTTAGTCTGTAAGCTGTTAAGCGGCTTTGAACAATCAGTGATTCGTATCAGAACCGAAATCCAGACAAAAAGGTGACTGCCAAGCGTGTAGAATGCAGAGAAGAACCCAACGTAGAAAGAAACACGCTTACAAAATACAGTTACAAAATAATTTATTAAATTCGTATCAGAAAAACGAGCACAGACAAAAGCGGTTGTTTCCTTTCCTTATAAACTCGGTAAACTGCTTCCACAGCAGTGAAAACGTTCTGAAGATCAACATATCCTCATGCGCCTCTGCAGCTTTTAATGGCTCATTGACTGACAAATGTCACCTTCAGGCAATATTAGACTGATTTATGTCTGTCTTCCTGCGTCCTATATGATGTTATCGATGTTTAGCCTATTACTTTTTGTAACGAACTGTTGTTTCCTTTCGTTGCAATGGTTCGTACATGGCAAATCAGCAAGAGGCACAGGTCATCATAAACCCCTGCAAGCTTGCAGGGGTTCATGAGAATATGTGCATCTTGCCAGCTGCTGTTGGCTCTAGTCCAACCGTGCGCCTCAGCTCAGATTGAGGGTCTTATTGGAGTTTAGAGTCTGGATGTCGCAGCAATGATTGGCGCCCGCGCCGACGTAGCGCTAAGTGCAAAGGGTTTGAGATAAGATCGGTCTTGCCTCATGCTTCGTCAAACTCTGTTTCACAGCACCTCACTTTTGAAGTTATCTGCCGTCAAGATCTATCGTTTTAAAGAATCGACGACACACACACCAGTATTTTGCTTACCAGTCAAACCGGCGGCTACCCAGTACTGATCATCCCCAGCACACCACCAGCAAAAAAAAATGAACTTGGAGGATGTAAATTGCTTTGTGATAATTGCTAGAAAGGGTAGGCTTTGATTGTTATGAGTCCCTGTTGCTGCAAGAGCTAATGAGATTCTGTGCCACCTGTTTCGCGGAAGAAGCTGGTTACATTAAAAAAAATGAAGATGATGTAATTTGTGTACCGATGACTCCCAGCAAGAGGCATAGATTCTCATGTGCCCCTGCTGTTGCTCATGAGAAACTTTGCCTCGTGCATATGGAAGAAGCAAGTGGTAGTAAAGTTACTTCCTTGCACGAAGCTATAATATCAATTTCAGTGTAGCGTTGAACAAAATTTTTGTCAGTGGTGGGTCTGATGTCGTGACGTAAGCTTTGCTTTCTTGTGACAAGTTGAGATTAAAAGAATATCAACAAGCAAATCATGTCTTGCCTGAGGGAAACCCCACCCCACCCCAGCTCCACACCTCAAAACCGCAAAATTGAAATGTGACAGAATAAATAAGAATCAAAAGCCGTAAGACGCACACTTCCTGCCTGATGTGAGATTAACCCTTGACTGCCGTAACACAACGAGCAGAACCCAAATGCAAGATGCATAGATCCTCGGCTCATGTGGATCTATGCCTCTTGCTGAACTCCACTATGTACAACATACTTCTTGGACGAATGGAATTATTTAGCGTTGCTTTAACAAATATTGAAGTTCTTTAGCGTTCATTTAACAAACATTTCAGAAAGACAATGTGTGTCCACTGGCAGGAATTGATTAATGGAATTTGGAGAGGAGATTGATGGAATTATGGGGACTGTATGACTTGTGTCTTCCATGATGTCATGGCAGTCAATGTAAGCCGAACGCAAGTAAACCCAAGATTCATTTAGAAGCAAAAGGACGCGCAACTTAAATATAATGAAGTGCATATGAAATCCAGCATCATCCACCAACATCATTAAATGTTTCTGATTACACCGGTGATGTCTCATTTGTTTTGCTCGTCAGTATACATATCACGCACAATTTTACAGTGTCATACGATGTGTGAAGAATAATAAGAATCCTCCGTTTTGGCAATAACACACACACACACACACACACACACACACATGGCACAAACATATATACACACACATACACACACACACATAAATTCACACACACGCATTCACGCGCGCGCGCACACACACACACACACACACACACACACACACACATAACCTTCGCAGAGACAAACTTCACAAGTATGTCGACATGACGTCGGGACGTCTGTAACAATATTTTTTCATGAGCGATATCTTCCATCAAGTTCAATAAATCAGCAAGAGGCTTAGATTCTTATGAGCCCCTCCATTGCAGGGGCTCAGAAGAATATATGCCTCTTGCCAACTTCGGCCCAGTTTCTCATATTCCTGTTCTTTGGGCCAAAAGGTGGTGGTGGAGGTTTAAGCTTTGGCTGCCGCATGCGATATGATGGAAAACGCATTTGCTTTGTGAGGACTGAGGCATATAACTCCCTGGCGTGCAATCAGTTATGTTGTCATTCACAATCGCAGGCACATTTTCTCATAATACTGAACACTGCCATTTATCTTTGGCAAAACACGAGCGGATTAACGCATAATTTATGTGTGCGCACGCTCGCACGAACACACAAATGCGCGTCATCACGCACGCACACGTGTGTGCACGCATGCAAGCACTCATACACACACCGCCACGCGCACACACACAAACACTTATCTAATATTGTAGTAATATAAACAGACGTAAAATAAACTTAAAACTTGAAATTACTGACGCACACACTCAGTGAGACTCACACGCAAGATTAACTATACATGTATGTTTTTTACATGATGTAATTGTCGTTCCTAAGAACATGTGCCTACACCAACATGTAATGTTTTGCTTGCATTTATGCAACACTCCCATACCTGACACGATCGAAACAAATAAAACGCTTTCAACTTCTTTCAGTGATAGCATGAGCATATTTATTTTGATGGCAGCAATTAAAAGTAAAAAGCGAAAAAGAACAAAAACAAAATAACAACACATATTTCATTGCGACACAAGCCGGGCTAAGAGAGACAGAGAGAATCAATGAATCAATAAAACTTTATTTTACACCTGTTAAGACATTGACATCGTCATCGACACAGCCATTTTACAAACCTGTCGTTGCTAACAACTACAAGACCGTCTACAAATGTACATACTTACAGGTAAACCATAATACTTGCAGACATAGTTTACACAACACAGTTTACATAGACAGACATACTCATAGACTCTCATACCCCCACCCCCACCCCCACCCCTCCCCCCTCTCCTGCACCCCCCCCCCCCTCTCTCTCTTCCACACACACACAGAGCTAAGTAATTCAAATGATAAATGAAAAGAATAGCAGGCTTAATTCGGAATACATTGGACCCAGCATAGAAAGAGACATACAATACATGTAGTTAATGCATCCCTAAGAGTGATCCACGAAATACTTGCAGAGACCCTTTTAAAAACAGGCTAGCGAGGAGGCGGATTTCACATGGTCGGGATTCGAATTCCATATATGTGTCCCTGAGAAGGATAAGCTGGTTTTATATAGATCGATCCTTGGTTTTGGGACTATGAAAAGCTTTCTGATGTTTCCAAGCTTGGACTTACGGAAAAAAAAGTGGAGATGTACTCAGGTGTTTTGCGCTTCCACACTTTGAACATAAAGATTGCTTTGTTATATTTGAAATGATCTTGAAGAGGCAGGAGACCTGCTTTTGTGAACTTTTCTTCTGTGGTTAGGTGTGGATCAGGGCAGATTATTTTGGCCGCCCGTCTGTGTAGGGAATTGAGTCTCTTTAAATGGACCTCACTACATCCATCCCACACCGTTGACGCGTGATCGATGTGAGAACGTATGTGAGCGTTATAAAATAGTTTTCGGATTTCTGAATCAGTATAATATTTTAGTTTTGATAACATAAAGAGATTTTTGCTACTATTTTACATAAGGCGTCTGTATGAGCTTGCCATTTTAGCTGACTGTTGATTGTAATCCCTAGTACGCGATGTTCGTTTAAAAGTTCTATCTGACTACCTTTAAGTGAAAGGTTAAGTAATAGAGGCGTTATCTGCTGTTTTTGGCGCGTGGCGACTACCATCGATTTCGTTTTGGCTGGATGAACAACCATGGAATTGTTTATACACCAAGCTGATACGTCATAAAGATTGTTGATTGATTGATTGTACATTGCTTAACGTCCCGACAGCAACAAGGCTTTCTCAGGACGTGCCTGCACTGCTTGTGAAAAAAAAAAAAAAAACTAAACAGAACATTGAATGTATGTCGCCAGCCGGTCAAATACATTAAATAAACCTAACACATGGGCCTAAATAAAGCTAAGACCATTTAGCAACACACATCCAATATCAAGAGCTACAGGCAGTGCAGACAGTAGGGAGAGTTTTAAAATGGCAAATACAGGTGAATGGACAAAGGGTAGACAGAAACACATGCCCCAGAATAGAGAGATAAACCCACCCTGTGGGGCTGACCAGGGTGACCCTGGGAACTAAAAAATACCTAACCCCACCCAAGTCCCCCAGGGCAGACCCGGGTGGGGCGTCATAAAGACTTTGTTGTAAGTTGTCGGAAATTATCTGCATATCTTTACTAGTAGTATGAATTGAGGTTTCGTCAGCAAAAAAAAAAGTCGCATTGTACATCTTGTCAAGTAAATATGTGGAGGCAAATCATTAATAAATAAGCAAAACAGAAGGGGGCCCAGTACAGACCCTTGGGGCACACCGAAGCTTATATCCTAGAGAGAGGAGTATGAGCCATGAACAAGAACCTTTTGTTTTCTTTTAGTAGGTAAGATGTGAAAAAGCAACTGCGTCTCCGTTATTCAGGTATCTGTGAATCTTAGCAGTCAGAATAGTGTGGTCAATCAGATCAAAAGCCTTCTTAAAATGTAGATAGACTACTCCTGTTAACTGTGACTTATTCATACCATCGAGCCGTATGTCAACAAGGCGTGCAAGTGCTGTGTGCGAAATCCGGATTGGAAAGGGTGGAGGAGCTTACGGTTTTCTAGGTAAGCAAGCAGGTGTTTATGAACGTGCCTTTCCATTGGTTTGGACAAAACAGATAATAAAGAAATAGGCCGATAATTATTAGGGTCAGAACGATCTTTTGTTTTTGGAAGTGGAGTTACTTTCGCATATTTAAGTTCGTTAGGAAAAGTGTTATGCTGGATACAGAGATTATAAATGTAAGTTAAGGATTCTACAATGTATAGAAGAGACAGCCTAAGTATTTTCAGGCTGATGTCATCAGGCCCCGAGGACGTTTTATTTGGAAGGTTACTTAGGAGTAAACCCACTTCATCAACAGCTAGCATGGGGGTGTTGACCCAGCTGTGCCCATTGTTCTTTGTTGACAAAACTCAGACAGCAGATTAAAACGGTAATAAGTGTTATCCTGGCTTGACTAAATTAGAGATGAAAATGGTCATTGAATGTATCAGCAGTAAGATTAGTGAGAATGGTATTTGCGGTACTTGGAGACCCTCTAGTAAGTGTGTTTAGAAGGCGCCATATCCTTGCTGCCTTTAACCGTGTCACGAACTAATTTTTTTCTTGCCTCTCTGATCATGTATTTAACACGGTTACGCTGTTGTTTATATTCAGTAAGTATTTTATTGCTACGTAGATCGTTTCTAAGCGCCATCGCCTGGACGATTTCAGGAGTAATTGATTGATTGATTGTACATTGCTTAACGTCCCGACAGCAACAAGACTTTCTCAGGACGTGCCTGCACTACTTGTGAAAAAAAAAAAAAAAACTAAACAGAATATTGAATGTATGTCGCCAGCCGGTCCAATACGTAAAAATAAACCTACGACATCGGGCCTAAATTAAGCTAGGACCATTTAGCAACACACATCCAATATCAAGAGCTACAGGCAGCGCAGACTGTAGGGAGAGTTTAAAAAAGGAAAGTACAGGTGAATGGACCAAGGGTAGACAGAAACACATGCCGCAGAATAGAGGAGAAACCCCACCCTGTGGGGCTGACCAGGGTGACCCTGGGAACTAAAATGTAGTTAACCCCACCCAAGTCCCCCAGGGTAGACCCGGGTGGGGCATTTAGAAAAAGAGAGTACCAAATACTGAGGGCGGTATTAGGATCATAGGACAGAAGCACATCATTAAAAGGAGTATTTTCTAGATCAAATAGAAATTCGTCTTTACTGAAATGTTTGAATGTCCTATACGTTATAGTTGTATGACCGTTCTTTTTTTGGTTTAGGGAGTTTAGAAGACCAGGAGCACGCCACAGGATACTGATCACTACCGCTAAGATTCGAGACATCAACGTCAGAGACGGCTTTGGGTTTATTAGTTTATAGTGGGCTTATAAGCATGGAAGTAGTTGGAGTAATTCTGGTGGGTGATTTCACTAACTGTACTAAGCCAAACAGAGATGACTTTGTGTCCCAGGCGAGGTGCGGCTTAAGTAAATCTATATTAAAATCGCCCAATAAAAGAATGTCGGCCTTCTTTTTTAAAGCTCTGACAAGGTTCAGACTAAACTGATCGTACCACTCAAAAGTTGAGGTGGGATTTCTATAGTGATATGAACCAATTAACACCGGTTTTGATTTCGGACACTTAACTTCGACCCATACGCACTCTACCCCCATCGTTTCTAGGTCGACGCGTCGATGAACTAAATGCTGGATAGAATTATGAATATAGACAGCGATACCAGTTTGACCTGGAGACAAGGAGTCTGCTGGGGATACCGATTGCTGCATCGCTCACACAGGAACTCAGACGCGTCTCACCGAGTCCGAACAGGTGGAACGGTGTAGGATTGTTAATATATACAGATATGTCGGCTAGTTTGTTATACAGATGAAATACATTGGGGTGCCCTATTCTCATAACTGCACCTTTGATGGAAAATTCGCTTTTATTAGAGAGAGAAATGAAATGAAATGAAATGAAACTTTATTTTCCAAGGATAAAAGAATAGGTGCGCAGACCTGTTTTCATTCTTGTCTTGAGAGAGAGAGAGAGAGAGAGAGAGAGAGAGAGAGAGAGAGAGAGAGAGAGAGAGAGAGAGAGAGAGAGAGAGAGAGAGAGAGAGAGAGAGAGAGAAGAGAGAGACAGAGAGAGAGACAGACAGACAGACAGACAGAGAGAGAGAGAGAGAGAGAGAGAGAGAGAGAGAGAGAGAGAGAGAGAGAGAGAGAGAGAGAACAATGAAAAGAGAACCTTTATTTTACAACGGTAAAATCATTTGGTCAATTTGGTCACAAAAACCAATTTTCAAACTTGCCGTTGCGAGAGAAAGAGAGAGAGAGAGAAATGAAATGAAATGAAACTTTATTTCTGAACGGAAGAAGCAGTTAGCACATGTGCCATTTTTCACGCTTGCCGCTTTCTCTTGAGAGATTGATTGATTGTACATTGCTTAACGTCCCGACAGCAACAAGGCTTTCTCAGGACGTGCCTGCACTGCTTGTGAAAAAAAAAATAAACAGAACATTGAATGTATGTCGCCAGCCGGTCAAATACATTAAATAAACCTAACACATGGGGCCTAAATAAAGCTAAGACCATTTAGCAACACACATCCAATATCAAGAGCTACAGGCAGTGCAGACAGTAGGGAGAGTTTTAAAAAGGCAAATACAGGTGAATGGACAAAGGGTAGACAGAAACACATGCCCCAGAATAGAGAGAAAAACCCACCCTGTGGGGCTGACCAGGGTGACCCTGGGAACTAAAAAATACCTAACCCCACCCAAGTCCCCCAGGCAGACCCGGGTGGGTTGCTTTCTCTTGAGAGAGAGAGAGAGAGAGAGAGAGAGAGAGAGAGAGAGAGAGAGAGATTGATTGTACATTGCTTAACGTCCCGACAGCAACAAGGCTTTCTCAGGACGTGCCTGCACTGCTTGTGAAAAAAAAAAAAAAAAAAAAAAAAAAAAAAAAAAAAAAAAACAGAACATTGAATGTATGTCACCAGCCGGTCAAATACATTAAATAAACCTAACACATGGGGCCTAAATAAAGCTAAGACCATTTAGCAACACACATCCAATATCAAGAGTTACAGGCAGTGCAGACAGTAGGGAGAGTTTTAAAAAGGCAAATACAGGTGAATGTACCAAGGGTAGACAGAAACACATGCCCCAGAATAGAGAGAAAAACCCACCCTGTGGGGCTGACCAGGGTGACCCTGGGAACTAAAAACTACCTAACCCCACCCAAGTCCCCCAGGGCAGACCCGGGTGGGGACAGAGAGAGAGATTGATTGATTGTTTGTACATTGTTTAACGTCCCGACAGCAACAAGGCTTTCTCAGGACGTGCCTGCACTGCTTGTGAAAAAAAAAAAAAAAAAAAAAAAAAAACAGAACATTGAATGTATGTCGCCAGCCGGTCAAATACATTAAATAAACCTAACACATGGGGCCTAAATAAATCTAAGACCATTTAGCAACACACATTCAATATCAAGAGCTACAGGCAGTGCAGACAGTAGGGAGAGTTTTTAAAAGGCAAATACAGGTGAATGGACAAAGGGTAGACAGAAACACATGCCCCAGAATAGAGAGAAAAACCCACCCTGCGGGGCTGACCAGGGTGACCCTGGGAACTAAAAAATACCTAACCCCACCCAAGTCCCCCAGGGCAGACCCGGGTGGGGGGGGAGAGAGAGAGAGACAGACAGACAGAGACAGAAATGAAATGAAATAAAATGTACGGAATGAAATTAAACTTTATTTTACACGGATAAAAGATTAGGTGAACAGACCTTTTTCAATCTTGTCCTTGACGAACTACAACTAACACACGCATGCACACGCACACAAAAACCGTGGCACTGAGAGAAGGAGTGAGAGAGAGATCCTCTCTACACATTTCAGAAACGGGAAAAATTAGGTATCTGTAATGTGACTGGGTGAAATATTAACAAGGTAGGACAAGTGTTTGATATCAAATCCCCTACAAGTGTTAACCCCCTCACTGCCGGAACACAACCTGCAGTAGTGGCCAAAAGCAAGAAACATAGATCTTCATGAGCCCCCGCACTTGCGGGGGCCCATGAAGATCAATGCCTCTTGCTGACACCACTGTATATCAGTTATCCTTGGACGAAACGGAGTCTGACGTTGAATTAAAACAGATTTCAGAAACACAGACAGTGATCCAAGTAAGGGGTTAAAACATACATTCAAAACCTGATAACATCAGTGTAACGACGTTGTCCACGGTCACAGCCTATTGGGACCCTCGTAGTGTTTGACAAAATCAGTCACAGACTCTATATCGTTTAAACAGTTTTGCCGTTTTTTAACATTTCACTATTTCGGACACCTGTATAGTGGAAACATTCTCCGTCTCAGTGATGACACAAAGTGGGCGCGAAAGCTGAAAGCTACGATTTCTTGAATTTCTTCCGAGGAGACTTCTTGTCGACATCCGCACTGTTGACATGTCCAGTTTGGTATTTGTGCTTCTAGATTTGTGGTTTCTTGATCAGCTGCAGAACTGACAGGCTCATCTTCGTCAGAGTCTCTGTGAAAATGAGCTCCCCTTGCATTGTCATGCCCTTCATCTGAGGGTGATACACTTAGCATAGGTTCTTGTTTGATTTGAACAGAATGTGCAAATGGTACATATCCTTCTAGGCTTGCGCCAGGAGTCACAATGTCTTTCATGGCTGGGGTTGGAGTTGCAGCATGAGAAGAGTGACTGCTCTGGTTTGGTGCTAGTAATCTGTCGTCGGAATCCTCAGTGAAGAAGAAAATAAAAAACACGAAACTTATCAAGTCAAAGTAAGTAACATGAAGACAGTGTGATTTACCCAAGAAGCAAAGACTATCGGGCCGAAGTCGGCCGCATTAGGCTACGCACGACTGTGCGCGGGCCGAATGTGGCCGACGTCGGCCCGATGACCTTTTGCGTACATGTGTCTGCTTTTAATGCCATCAAGCCTGTCCACAGACAGTATAACAAGCCAGGCGGATTAGCGCATGTTCACTGGCACTGCGCTGTTCTGTACGCGTGGTTTGTCAACCTGACGTCATCGCGCGCGTGCAGCGAGCGCCACGAGGCTGGTCAATGAGGATCCCAGGCTCTGCGACATTACACTATGCTAAGAATTTACTTTCTGCAGGTCCTGTCTACAGCAAAAATTGGCAATTATGTCCAGTGACATGCATGCATGAGTTTACAAATAATACATAAATGTACTTCTGTAAATATATATTATTACGTACGTACGGTTGGCAAAAAAACAAACAGGACTACTCCGACATGTCACATCAAAACATTACGGTTGATCAGTAACATTTTTTTTTTATACCTGCAACTCCAAGCGCATATACGTTGCAACTCGCTTTGAACTTTTACATGGAGGCCCAGTCCTGTTGATGGGACGTTTTCTCTTCTTGGTGTGATCAGACTCACTGGGGACAGCACTCACCGGGTCAGGGTTTTCTTCTGTGGGCATTCCATCCACAAAGTGCTAAAATTGAAAAAGGATAACATTTATTATTGTTAAGGTGGCCTAGGCCTGTACTGTCTTGATTACACGTTTAAAGACGCTAACAGCAGAATCATGATTACTAGTAACTGTAAGATTTTCTTTCATACACGTCACTGACTTTGACAGCTAGGCCTACATCATTTCACTCAGTGACTGGAGTCACTCAGGCTCCTACAAAATAAAACGTTTGCTGCAGAGAAAAGTGAGCGTCACCTAAATGCAAGAGACATAAATCTTAATGCATCTGCAGGGGCTCCTGATGATCTATGCAGACCATTTTGCATCTATGTTCCTTGGATGGCTAGTTTCTTTGGCGTTGAATTAACAAAGATTTCAAAAGCACAGCTGTCTGCGTCCAGTGGTAGGACAGGGGTTAGATTATACTACAAACCGCTGAGACATACAAAACTTATAATTATATATCATATTTGTGGCATGCCTAAGTTGGTACACGCCGTACTAAAATCACTACAATAACAGATCTGAATGAACAAATTCCCTGACATTATGCTTTCATTTTATATCCCAGCACATTCGACATTATGCTAAAATGCAAACACAACCACTACTGAGACAGGCACGCAATGATCGTTGCGAAATCAATACCTCCACAGCACGGGTAGTACTAGGAAATAGAACCACATGGGTTATTTCCTACTGCCAATGCTACCGAGATAATCGATTGCGCAGCAAAAATCCAACGCCTGTGATCACGACTGACGTATACTCACGCGAGAGCAAATGTAGGTCCAATGGCGAATCGTGTCAACCGACAGCTGGGTATGCGGCCGACCGCACGCTCGGATCCATCGAAGGCACTTCGCAAGCTGTCTGAGCGGTTTTGGAAAGGGTATGAAGCTAATACCTGGATACCGATCTGGATAGCGACTATCTGCGTCACACTGGCCCCACGCACAACGCTTTACCACCATTTCTGTTGTTTCTGGCAGTGTTTACAATCACATTCGTCGTCCGTGTTGCAAACGTTAGGCCGCCATTTGCATTTGCCTAGGAAAGATCACTCTCGGTACTCCCTGCTGTTCAGCGTGATTGTCTCCCCTCGCTATTCCGAAATTAGTCTATTCAGTCAATATGCCCAAACTCATTCAAGCCGCTTTGAAAGCAACAGGAGAAATTGTTTCATCTTTCGTCTAATGCACCCGTTTGGTAATGAAGGGCCTTTGATGTGTCATGTAAAGGGGAAAATAAAACCGGCAGCAGACAAAACAAATGGATATATTACTCTACTCACACCCCGTGTTTCCTTTCAAAAATATGTCAGTCAAGCAGTTGGCGAGACAGTTTGGGCGGTGAGGAAGCGAGCCCACCACACCCACAAGGGGCATAGGTCCTCATGGGTCCCCGCAGCACGGGAGCTCACGAGGACCTACGCCTCTTGCTGGACAAATTTAGCTCCTTCTTCCTCAGACCGGACAGGTAGGCGACCGTTCGGTTTGCGGACGTAGTTGCGAAAACTGAAGCAAACAGGGTGTTTTACACCGCTCTCGCTCAGTGAACCATAGGCAAACAAGGGGAAACTCGCTCCTCAACTTTGATAACCGTGTTGTTCAAACTTGAAAGGCGAGTCTTGAAGCGGCCCGAAGGTATAATCGTGCAAACACCATCATGGGACCAGACCAGCCTTTGATCTGAAATGACCGGCAAAGCCGGGCCGCGCAAACTTGAGTTTTACAGTGACACAACTGTACAGTGACACGCTCAAACCAACCGCAGTTCTCTACCTCTGAGGGGAAAAGATGCGAGAGAAAGAGTCTGGGTCTAGAAATGCGAAAGGAATAAAGCATTTCACGAGCCTCTGAGTTCGCTGTGCATATAATTTTTTTTTTTTTTTTTTTACACCGAGTGGAAAAGTTGTGACAATAAAAAGGCAAGGACCAGACTTGCAAGAGTCATAGATTCTCATGGGCCCCTGCTTCGCATGAACTCATGAGAATCTATGCCTCTTGCAGATAGCTGAATTTGTTTAGGGGACTGCAATTTTTGTTCCTGTGGTTACAATTGCATGGGACGTTGCTTTTGGACAGACATGTATAGGCAATGGTGACAGTGATGTTATTGCAAAGGAGTAATGCGAACGTTTCAGATATCATGGACTTTTTTTTTCTTCTATGTCGGGTTTGTGTCTAATTTTCGTTGCTTTTTTTTTTTCTTCTCCTCTCTGTATAGGGTTTGTTTCTAGTTTTTTCTGCATGTGGAATGTAAGGTGGCGTTATATTTGTTTTAGTTTGCGTACATCCAACCTCAGTGGTTGAGAGTGTTCACTGTTAATGTTGCTGTCTATCAAAGCAATATTTAGTGTGCATTTTCGTGTTATTGTCGAAACGTCGAAGCAAGAGATCGATCAATCATTCTAACCTTTAGGTGCAGACTATCGGTATGATATCGGGACAGATCGTGGTGTTTGTAATTTTTAATCTCCAAAATCACACAAACACTCTCTCTCTCTCTCTCTCTCTCTCTCTCTCTCTCTCTCTCTCTCTCTCTCTCTCTCTCTCTCTCTCTCTCTCTCTCTCTCTCTCTCTCTCTCTCTCTCTCTCTCTCTCTCTCTCAGGGCGGCTCTCAGGTTAACTAGGTCAGTAATTCAGGTGGTATAGCGTTTGACTGACTCGCCCGGTCGCAACAATTCATGTCTTTGAAATAACCTTCGTGGTGGACAAAAATGACACTAGGCCCTAAACGTTCAGTATCGTTTTATTATTGTTGTTGTTTTCTTTCTTCACAATGTTCATCATCTGATATTTACATGTACTTTTCTACTCAAAATCTTTGTTCAGTAAACATTCTTGTACCGTTATTAGATAGGGGCTTCCATCTTGTCCACCCCACATATACTGATATTCGTAGATGTTTCACCTCTAGAAGCCTGCAAACACCTGTCTCTCTCTCTCTCTGTCTCTCTCTGTCTCAGTCTCTCTGTCACTCTGTCTCTGTCTCTGTCTCTCTCTCTCTCTCTCTCTCTCTCTCTCTCTCTCTCTCTCTCTCTCTCTCTCTCTCTCTCTCTCTCTCTCTCTCTCTCTCTCTCTCTCTCTCTCTCTCTCTCTCTCCGATACAGTGAGAGACAGACGCTAGTTCGCAGATGAAGTACATCAATACGCTTTCAAAAGTTTCGGTGGCAATTTTCTAAAGTTTGCTCTCCAACTAGAAGACAGTTTCGTGCCAATCAAACGGAGAATCTCCGATCGTTATCTGTCATTCTAAATCCCTGTTTGCCTGCAAGAGGTATAGATCCTCATCAGCCCCGGCGAATGCGAGGGCTCATGAGGATCTAAACCTCTTGCTGAAGACTTCATTTACACCTTTTTTTTTCTTTTTTTTTTTAACCGGAGGGAGGCTTTTGTGACTTCGATCCGCGTTGGTATCTGCCATTCAAAGTTCTTTCCCCGGAGAGAGTTAGCTTGCACCTCGTGAACCGAGCGCTGGAATGAATGCGTCATGCCGCTATTGGAGGACCAGTTCTGAAGCAAACAGAAGATACAACCGACAGCAAGTGGCACAGATTCGCATGACTCCTTGTGCTTTTTGGGCTCATGAGGGTTTATGCCTGTAGCTTAAGCGAGGGGCTTTTGCACCTCCTGAACCGAACGTCGGAATGAAATCGTCATTACCAAGCGACTCTGTTCCAGTTCAAACATCCCATGACATTCACATCCCCATCCCCATTCCCAAAGATTGTATTTTTTCCATTTGAGGAGGTTGGTCGTAGAACATAGGTTGTGATTCATGCTAGCAAGAGGCATAGATTATAAGCCCCTGCAGCTGCAAGGGCTGATGAGAATCTATGCCTCTTGGAGACGGGAGATGGTTTTGCTGGGGGACTGGAAGCGAGAGATGGCAGGTATGCTGATAAACACGCGGAGCGCAGCACACGAAAGGTGGGAGGCTTGTGCAAAGCTGTGAAAAATGGCTCCCGTTTGTAGCACAACTGCACCAGGAGTTTTCTGTGACCCACCCAATCATAGAATCAATGCGTAAACCGCCACCCGATCTTCTCTGGACCCCCCAGTTCCAACCCCTCCCCCTCGTTCACGCACCTCCCCTCCCCCCCCCCCCACTCCCCTTTCAGTTCTCCGCCTACTGCCATGAGATGGTCTTGGCCGCCCGCTCGGCTTTGGTTGGTTAGTTCGGGTTTAACGTCCACAGCACCGAGGTGATCATGGACGGCCCTAACGGGCGGGTTATGGGGGACAAGGAAATCTATTGCCTATGGAGTACGACCTGAACACTGATCAACTCAGGCGCACTCCAACTGTGCCACTTTGATTTACCAGGACCTTTCAACGGACATGCTATTGAACAAATCCGTTTTTTTCCCCCTGGATTGTGAGTCCAGCTACCGGGGCCGGGACGGGATTCGAACCCACGACCCGGCGATTCCCTTCGCTCTCCTGCTCCGACGTTTAACCGTCTGAGCTTTTTCGGACTCTACAGCCCGCTCGGCGTTAAACCAGAAGAACTAAATACCTCGACACCACCACCCCCCCTCCCCCGCACACACACAACACACACACACACACACACGCCGCGCGCGCGCAAGCACACGCACGTACGGACGCACGCACGCACACAACGCACACACACACACACACACACACACACACACACACACACACGCACACACACACACACACACACACAAAGCACGCCTCCCCACTCTCATTTCAGTGGAGCACACACACACAAATTACTTATAGACCACAAAAGATATAGCTGTTCACAGATTCTCTGTAACCTGAAGGATACACTCAGCTATGATATAGACCACAAAAGATATAGCTGTTCACAGATTCTCTGTAACCTGAAGGATACACTCAGCTATGACAATCCTTGCTTCTTGCTGGGAATAAAGGAGTTTACAACAGAAGTGCAAAAATCTTTTGCCTTGCACATGTCGCAGCTTTTCTTGGCTAATTTCAGCGGAAGTTTAGAACTAAATCGCTTTAGTTCTTTCGTTCCAATCTCCAAAACTTTATTTTCTTTCTCAAGCGTTCCTCTCTCTTGCCTGCACTCCAGCAAAGAAAGCTTTCCCTCTGTGCGAGCCCTAGGTCTTCATGAGCCTCTGCAGGCTGTAGAAGCTACATGGTGGTCTGCGCCTCCGACTAGGCTCATTTTAGTCAGTGTTCTTCACGAGGACTTGTTCATGTGAAATCCATGTATTTACGGTAACTGTACAAACTCATCCCACACACGAGCGAATGCGGCTGTTGCAAGACTTTCTTGTTCAAAATAACTGTCTTCAAGAGGCATAGATCTTCATGAGCCCCTGCATCCACAGATTCTGTGCCCTCTTGTTGACAATGTTACTACGATGTCAGTCTACATATACCTACCTCTCCCCTCCTCAGGCAGAAACAGCTGTCGGGTTTTACCCTCTGAAACAACAGAAGGCAACGTCTCCCCAAAGAGAGGAAGACAAATGAGGCAGGTAGAAACCTCACGACTTGGGTTTCCTGAAAGATTGCCTTCAAGCGGCCATTTTGATGGATATCAGGAACAGTAACTCATCACCAAGTGATTTGGAGTTGTCGGCACCCGGCTCGTGTCTGTCAGCGCGCGCATCTTGCAGGCTCCCAGCGGCGGTGTGAGCAAGTGTGGTTCGGATCCTACACACAGGATCCTACACACAGATCTAAACAGCTTGTAGTCGTTGGAGGATCTCCCACCCGGGGCGGTCCGTGGCGCAGCGGTAAAAGCGCCTGACACCAATCGGCAAAAGGTTTGAGGTTCGATACGCGGTTCCGGCGTCGGACTTTTCTCCTCTAGTAAGTGACACCATTAATTCGGGCGGGCCGTCGGGGGTTCTTTCTCCGGGTATTTCGGCTCTTTCCTCCCCCACGAATTTGGTATTAATTTCAGTCCACTTCATCAAATTTCAAAAATATAAAAAACGATTTAAATTTCCAAAAATTACAGTAGCTCCCTTAAGATTGCCCTTGAAATTCAAATACCTAGGAGC